>LPNX010062554.1:189666-264236 GCA_001517045.1 Pseudotsuga menziesii | reverse complement strand
ATATACTCTTTGAGTCATGTTCCATTCCTTCCCAATGGAATTATGGATTAAAAAATATCTATGGTCCATTGGTTACTCTCTAGAAATATTTAGGGACATATACTCTTTGAGTCATGTTCCATTCCTTCCCAATGGAATTATGGATTAAAAAATATCTATGGTCCATTGGTTACTCTCTAGAAATATTTAGGGACATAGATGACTGATCCTTAATAGGGAAAGTGAAAATAATGGATTGGATTTACCCATTACCATAGAAATTCATATTGGTAGAGGGGATTATTATTTGAATATAGATTGTGTTCATGTGTTCTTTCAATGCTCCTTTTTCCACTCTTATAGTCATCTAAAATTTAGGTGGTTTACATGATCTCAACAAGGTCCTCTCATCAACCTAATGGAGGCATCCTATTTTGAACCACAAGACAACCCCTAGGTTGAAGAGAGGTGAAATTCCATCAAGGATTTGGTTAGAAAGGTATCATAAGTAAATATCTCTTGGATAGCGAATCAAATGGGAAAGGACCCAATGGAAGATGCACCAATGAAATTATTGATTTTTATTTCGTAATACCCTAGTTCAATTAGGTACTTAAATGAAAATATTTATTAGATTCACTCCCTAGAGGAAGAAAAAGGGTAAGGTGTATGGTTCACCTCTTGCACATACTTCTTTCATTGATATTATTATTAGATCATTGGAAGTTTAGTTTGTTATATAGGATGGCTATCCAATGACTAACATTGAATATGTCTCTCCCATGCTTAAATGTTTATCCCCATGACTCAACTTTCATCCCTAAACATGATAACTCTTAGCATCCTTCAAGTATTGGAGGGTGAAGAGAACTTGGTCCGAAAATATTGGGAGGTATATGTCTTTGGTCCAAGACAAGATATTTCCATATATTGGTTGAAAGGTTATCCTTTATATCCAAATACCTTGATAAATAAAAGGAGAACATCCTAAAAGGTAAATGAAAACTATAGTTGGGCCCTCTAGGGTTAAAAACTGAAGTGTCTTTCTCTCAATGAAAGGGATTGGGTGCTCTCCCAAAGAAAGGGCTATTGTAAACCTTGTAGAATTACACAAATCAAACATTGATATGTTGCAAGAGATCATGATTGGAGGGAAGAATGATATTGATATATTATCTTCCTTTCTAAGTAAGTGGTAATTTCTAGCATTTGACGTTGTACATAAATCGAGGGGCTTGGTGTCAACCTAGAATCAATCAATCACTGTGTAGACATGAGTTAATTCAATCTAGGATTTGGATGGTGCTAAAATATTTAGAGATGGCATTGTCTTTTCCTATTTGCAATGTTTATGGGCCTCATTATAGTCATGAAGAGTAGTTGGATAGGTTCTTGTACATGCCTTCTTTAAAGGAGTTTGTAACTGTGGGATGATATTTAAATTTTGTTCTTTGTCAAAGTAAAATCTAGGGGGATACTAGTAGGATGAATCCATTTGTTGAATTTATGGAATCTATCTATATATGTGATCTAAATCCAGTTGATATATCCTACCTATAGGAAGTGATTCTCTAGGTGTCATGGATTTTTTAAAATATTACACCATTTCCTAGTATGGGAGGCAACAATTGGAGGGGGATCAATAATTTGAACACTGAAAAGTTTAGGAGGTAGTTATGACCATGTGCTTATTTTTATTCAACTAGAAAGAACAGAGAAAATCCATCAAATATGTTCTAGTACAATTCCTTCTAGATGTAGGATGCATATTCGCGTGGAGACTATATTCCTCATTGTTGTAGCACCTTAAACATTAACATTGTATGAGCTATTTGGGATTGAGTCTCACAAACCTTAATCACTTGCATTCAATAGCGCTATGGAGATCAAATTATTTTCAACTGTTGAGAATATAGTTTTCATTGATGTCAAAGGAGTTTAGGAATGACAAAGGAATAACCAATAAACATGGTAGCAGGATTAACTCAGTAAAAGACAAAGGATCCATTATGTGGATTTTCAATTGATGTCAAATGAGTTCAACAATGAAAAAGGAATAATCAACAAAACATGACGATGGGACAAACTCATGGTAAGACAAAGGAATTACAAATTCGGATGGTAGTTCAATGAGTAGCGGTCGATCGATGCAAGAGGCAGATGAGATGAGGATCTGCAGCAGAATTCATTACAAAGACTCAACAACCTTCTGATCAGGTGATCAAGGGTACAAATTGATTCGAATATTGGGATTTATCCCACATTGGAAACACATTTGAGTTTGTATGTGTTTATATGCACTGGCCTCACTATGGTTATTCGACGCGTAGAGCAAAGGTATTGTGGGGCTCTAGGTGATTGGACTCCACGAGAAGTCACCATCCTGGAGCCTGAGATGAACTGTTAGGCCCTCTACCTTTTGGAAGAGGTGACAATGACCATCAATTAACAAATTAGAATATCTCACCCGTTGATGAACAGATCCAATGGTTAGAATAAATTACACAGAATATCTACGGTTGCAGAGCCATCCGCAACGTTATAGCTTGATACCAATTTGATCCTATATCAACGGTTAGGATTGAATCCGCAAAGAAATAAAGGACCCATAAAAGTTGAGGAAATATATTTGAAGGAGGATATTGTATTAATATCATTTCAAAAAAAGGCTGATCCGCAATCCACATTTGATTGTAGATCAACGATCAAGAGTGAACCCACGAGGAAATCGACGGTTCATAAGTAATGCATAAACAAAGTTGTGGAATAAAATTGCAGAGGTCCAAAATATGAAAGTGTGATTCTGCATTCCACAATCCACAATCCGAAGATCGACGACCAGGAAAGTATCCACAAGAGATCGATGGTGCAGAAGAAAAATTGTGGAAAGGGAATTGCGAAATTAACGTTTGATATTTTATGAACCCAAAATCCACAAGATCGATAGTCAGGAAAGACTCCGCAAGATATCGATGGTGTGGAAGCAATATTGCAGAAAGGAAATTGTGGAATCATTTTCATGAAATATTGGAAAGCTCACAATCCGCAATCCACTTCTGATCTAAGATCGATGATCAGGAAAGAGTCCACATGAGATCGATGACGCGGAAGAAATATTGCAGAAAGAAAATTGCGGAAGCACTTTTAAGGAATTTGGAAAACTCGTAATCCACAATCCACATCTTATCTAAAGATCAATGGTTAGGGAAGAGTCCGCAAGAAATCAACGGTGCATAAAGTATCTTGCAGAAAAAGTAGTTGCAGAAAGGAAAAGGACCTTTTGAGAAAAAATCAGAATGCATGTCCACAATCCACAATCCACATCAGGTATCAGATCAACGGCTAGGAAAGAGTCCGCGAGAAATCAACGGTGTGCAAAGTACATTGCGAAAGGATTTTTGTTGCAGAAATAACATTGCGGAAAATTAAAATTTCAGAAGAAATTTTGGTGTAGAATTATCATTGCAGAGGGGCAATTTTGGAAATATTTTTTGCGGAAGGTCATGACTGATAAACCTAAATAGAATTAAAAACTATTAAAAATTGTGTTTTCATGAAGAGGAATGATCTAAGAATGAAAACACACAACTTTAAAGAGATGCATTCATATAAAAACGTGTTAGAAGGTATTTATAGACAGAGTGTGGGGTGAAATAAATTGTCTATGTACATTCAATTGAAAAATCGATTGAAGAATAGTCAGAGATCAAATTATCATATGAGGGAGGTTGGGAGGCGCTAGGGTAAGCAACAATATTTCTATGGGGTTGTATCCTCCTTCCAATGGTAGCTGGTAAATATGGTGTCGTAGAATCCTTTCAGTAGTAGCTGATAAAACCAGGGGGTCATAGCCTCCTTCCAGTAGTTGCTGGTAAATAGGGTGTAGTACCATCCTTGTCTGTAGTAGAAGAAAGAAACTATTTGTAAATATAATTTTCCAGTAATAGGAAATATTGGTGGTTTACCCAATTGGGCTTCCATGAAAAATTTGTGTTATGTGTGTTCTTGTTGATCATGTGTGTGAAAGAATAAATTAAAAGTGGTTTAAATTGTTAAAATTTATCAATACTGATTCACCCCCCCTCTCAGTATTGTCCAAAGTTCCAACAATTGTATCAAAGAAGGATCCTTCATTACAGCTTAATCACTGGAAGGAAGATCCTATTGAAAATCACTATGGATCAACAAGGGTTAGCAACCAACAGACCTCCTCTATTTACTGGAGATAATTATGCACACTGGAGTGTAAGAACGAAGTGTCATCTAGTGGCTCTTGGATACAAGGTTTGGACTGTTGAAACAAAATATAAAGTACCAGCTGACATACCTATAGACAAAGGAGAACTAAGCCTATATGAGGCCAATGCAAAAGATTTAAATGCAATTTTGAGTTGGTTAATAGAATCAATACTTGTAAAAGTAATGCAATGCAAAACATCCAAACATGCCTGGGAAAAACTAAAATGTGTCTATGAAGGAGCACCCAAAGTTAAGGAATCAAAACTCCAGACCTACAAAGGACATTTTGAAAACCTAAAAATGAAAGAGGAAGAAAATATTGCAGAATATATTCGAAGAGTATATGAAATTGTTAATTCCATTAGAGGCATTGGAGGATAAATTAAAGAGAAAGATGTAGTCGACAAGATACTAGGAACCCTGCCAATGAAGTATGACTTAAAGGTGTCCTCTATAGAAGAATGAGATGATCTTAAACTTATGACAATAGATGAACTGCATGGGAAATTCGCTGCCTACGAGATGAGAACATGACAAAATGGATCATCAAAGAAGGAAGAAACCTTTAAAGAAGTATCCAATATCCAATATGAGTATCTATATGATGATGAATATCTCTTCATCAAGAAACTTGAGAGAGGCACTGGCAAGTACAAAGGGAAGCTACCCTTGAAATGTTTTAATTGCGGAAGGATTGGACATTTTTCCAAAAAATGTCCTTACCCAAAACAAGAGGATAGTGACGATGAAGAACCTTGCTGTCATAAGAAAGATCAAAAGAATAAGATCATATACAAGAATAAGATTCATAAAACACAAGAAAAACCTGTACTCCAAAGAAGACGGTGAAGAGGATGAAATAAGTGAAGATGCTGAAGTCCTATTCATGGGTTTCGAAATAGAAATCCCTAAAGAAGAAGTAGAAGATGTGGTAGATCTTGAAGCAGACAATACAACAAAAACCTGTGATTAACATCTCTTTTAGCTTCCTTTTTAGCATCCACTATCACTTTTAGTGTATTTTTCATCATTTTGTGGACAAAGTGGATTCTTTTCCATGGGATGACACTTTTAATGGCGTTATTTGCGTCTCTTTTTAAAAGTTGGTGCTATTTTGGACGCTAATTAGCATCCCAATTAGTATTCCAATTAGCGTCCTTATTAGCATCCCAATTAGTGTCCCAATTAATGTTCTAATCAGCATCTCAATTAGCATCCAAATTAACGTCCCTTTTTAAAAGTTGGTGCTAATTTAGACACTAATTAGCATCCCAATTAACGTCCCAATTAGTGTCCCAATTATCATCCCCATTAGAATCCCAATTAGCGATCCAATTAGCATCCCAATTAGCATCCCTTTTTAAAAGTTGGCGCTATTTTGGATGCTAATTAGCATCCCAATTAACGTCCCAATTAGCATCCCAATTAGAATCTCAATTAGCGTCCCAATTAGCATCCCAATTAGAATCCCAATTAGCATCCCAATTAGCATCCCAATTATCATCCCTTTTTAAAAGTTGGTGTTATTTTGGACAATAATTAGCATCCCAATTAACATCCCAAATAGTGTCCCAATTATCATCACAATTATCATCCCAATTAGCATCCCAATTAACATCCCAATTATCATGCACAAAATCATCCCATCTAACGCCAATAATAGCTTCCAGCAAAACGTCCTGAATAGCATAACATCATATATTAATCGAAGGTTAGTGACAGGAATTGCGCCATGAATTTCGGCAGGAAAAACATTCAACATAGCACCAAGTATAGAGCCAATAATTGTTCCTAGAAAACATCCAACATATTGCCAGGTATAGATCCAGGGATAGTGCCTGGAATAATGGCATAAATTTTGAAAATAACCGCGTTAGGAATTACATTAGGTTTAGAGCTAGGAATTGTGTTCGAAAAATGTCTGACATAATGTCAAATATATCAATGTAAATGTCAATGATCATGATTCATGTAATAGTACTTTTGGATCTTGATTTATCATAGTGGCACCTAAATGATTGTAATGATGGAATTTTTGGATCTTGATTAATCCTAATGAGGGGTAAATTACCTTAATGTCACCTAAATTGCTCTAAATGTATTTGAGTGTCCCCAACAACATTTGATAGACCCTAATGGCATATGATTGGCCCTAACAACATGACGATGATGCATTATAGTAATTATCATGGAGCATATGGATATGATTTGATAAGTTTAAGACTATATCATCCATTATTCTGAGGTAGTATGCTCCTTGCTCGTTATTATCGCAATTATATTGATGATGACTATGAGGATGACAATGATGTTGATTTATTGTATGATGACGATGACGATGTCGATGTTGATTTCAATGATGATTATGCATGTGGTAGCACTTTTGGATCCTAGTTGATTCTAATGGCACCTAAATGTCTGTACCGACATCTAAATGAACCTATTATCATCAAAATGACTGTACCGACATATAAACGACCTTAACAATTAAAAGGCATGAATCCTAATGGCGAAGAGTGATTAAGAACACTAATGGAATATGAGTGACCATAATGACAATGATGACGATGATTTTGTTGATGATGTACTTAGTGCTGATGATGATGATGATAATGAGGATGATGATCAATATGATGTTGATGTACCATATGGAATTGATGATAATGATGATGATGATGATGATGACAACATTGATGTCCACGATGATGATGAATGTCATAATACTTCTAGATATTGACTGATCCTAATGAAACTTAAATGTTCATAATGAAATATGAGAGACATATTAATATCACCTAAATGGCTCTAATGAAATTTAGTTATTGTCGACGAAATTTTAGTGACCTTAATGGAATTTGAGTGATTCTAACAACATGACATGGATCCAAATGGTGAAGAATGATGATGAACCATAGTGGCATATGAGTGACCCTATCAATGATGATGACAATGATGTGGCTGATGATGTACTTGTTGATGAGGATAATTATGACCATGATGTTGTTGATGATGATGGCGATGTCAACGATGATGATGATGCAATGTATGATGCACTTGATGTTGACATTCACTTGTCCCCGACAACATTTGAGTGAACTTAATGGCATTTGAGTAACCTTAATGGCACTTGTCCTCAACAAAATTTCAATGATAAGTTGGATGTGGTAAATTTATTGCAAAATATTAGCTACTATATATAGATAACCACATCAATCGAAAAAATGTTATTGATAAACTAAGTTGTCTACCTCGTCAACATTGTTCATTGGTGCAAGATGTAACATTAATATAGTAAAGTTCATAGAATTATTTAGTAGTGTGCATAATATTAACTAACAATCATTGACATTTCATTATTCAATGCATAATAAAAAAGGGGAACACATTGGTTAAAATAAATCAAAACAAAAATAATATTTGCTAAGCCCATGATAAAATGACTATTTTGAACAATGATTCCATGTCCATTTAAGTATAGAGTCATTAAGAAGCAACCTTTTGAAAAATTCTAAATCAAGAAACTAATTCAGATTTTCTAAAGCCACGTGATAAAAAAAAAATTCAAAACTTTGGACATAATATCATAATTATTCAAGTAATATGGATTAGAAATCCTGTAAAATAAGAAGTCTCCATTTACATTATTATCAGCATATATTTCATCCAATGCTTCCTTATCAATGTTGATATGTTGATTGTGCCTAATGACATGATGATGATGATGATGCATATTGACAATGATAAATATGGCAATGATGATTTCTACAATATCTAATAAGATGTTGTTGACAATGATGATGCATGTGAGTATAAAACTATTTGATATTGATTGGTCCTAATGAAAGCATAATTCACCCTAATGGGATCGAATTGACCATAATAGTGCCTATATGACCCTAGTGGCATATGATTATCCCTAACAACAATTTAGTGACCCTAATGGAACTTGAATCACCATAAAAGCATGAGGATGATCATGTTGATGATGCCAAGGATATTGATGATGATTATTAAGATGATAACAATGAGGTTGAGATGAATGACTATGATTATGATGATATATGATGATGACAATGATGATGATGATGATGATGACATTGATGTACTTATGTATGTTTCTAATGATCATGTTTATGATGGAAATGATATCATTGCCAATGATCATGATTCATGTGATAGTACTTATGGATCTTGATTTATTGTAGTAGCACCTAAATGACCATAATCATGGAAATTTGGGTCTTTATTGATCCTAATGAGGGGTAAATTACCTTAATGTCACCTAAATTGCTCTAATGGAATTTGAGTGTCCCCAACAACACTTGATAGACCCTAATGGAATTGGATTGACCCAAATACATGACGATGATGCATTATGATAGTTATGATGATGATGATGATGATGTACTTGATGACGTGGATGATGACTATGATGACAACAATGATGTTGATTTGTTGTATGGTGATGATGACAATGTCGATGTCAACGATGATGATGCATGTGGTAGCACTTATTGATCCTAATTTATCCCAATTGATCCTAAAGGCACCTAAATGTCTGTAACAACATATAAATGACCCTATTATCACCGAAATAACTGTAGTGACACCTAAATGACTCTAACAGTTACACGACATGACTCCTAATGGTGATGAGTGATTATGAACACTAATGGCATATGAGTGACTGTAATGACAATGAAAACGATGATTTTGTTGATGTACTTGATGATGAAAATGGGGATGATGATGAAGATGATGTTGATGTACCATATGACATTGATGATGATGATGATGATGATAACATTGATGTCTGCAATGATGATGCATGTGATAATGATTCTAGATACAGATTCATCCTAATGGAACTTAAATGTCTGTAATGACATATGAGCAACATATTAATATCACCTAAATGACTAATGACATTTAGTTGTCGTCGACAACACTTGAGTGATCTTAATAGCATTTCAGTTACTATAACAACATGAAATGGATCCAAATGGTGATGATTGACGATGGAACATAGTGGCATATGAGTGACCCTATCAACAATGATGACAATGATGGCGTCGATGATGTACTTGTTGCTGAGGATGATGATCACCATGATTTTGTTGATGATGTACTTATTGATGTTGTTGGTGATGATGACGACGATGACAACGATGATTATGATGATGATGATGTTGATGTTGATGCAATGTATGATGTACTTTCCAATTACATTCACTTGTCCTCGACAACATTTGAATGACTTAATGGCATTAAGAAAAACCAGTGTCAATGATTTGCAATATGTGGTAAAAAGAAGTTTTCTTTTGTTGGTTAATATTATAAATTGAAATCCTTGTTTAGACCTCCATTCCACATAGACATATTTTATTCTATTTGAGTTCAATATATGTAACATATTCAATATTTGTCTCATTACTATATTGATTGATTTAAAATTAAAAAAAAACTAATATATATTTATTTAAAGTTTGTTTTTAATTAAATCTAAATAGACAAATAAAGAAACCAATATATATTATCATTACACAAAATTATAAAATCTTATCAAGTGCCTTTTCATAAACAAAGATAAAGAAAACAAGAAGAGTTGCCAAAGCAACAAGTCATTACCAAGCAACTTTGCAAATAAAGATATAATAAGGTTTGGCTTATTAAAAAAGTACTGAAAATAAATGAAGGGAAAGACCTTTATATCTTTGTCCTTGTCTTGACACATTTGATATTTTATGGTTGTCTCTATGCCTTGACCCAATTGATATTAGAAGACGAGGGTGTCTAGTTAGTTATGACTATGAGGTGAGGACCTGCATGCATAATAATCCTAATTTATGACTATGAGGCGAGGACGTTCATGCATAATAATCCTTAGTTATGACTATGAGGTGAGGATTTAAAGAGAAGAGGATGTAAATTCATGTAATTTTTATACGTATTTTTGTGGCGAGTGTCGAGGACAAATGTTGTGAGAAACCAAAAATGTTTGGAAGGATGGAACAATATTACATCATGATCATGCCACCCATAAAATTGAAGACTATCCTTGAGCCAAAAGTTGTTTTTTTTTTAAATTTAATTTTATTAATAATCAATGTGGTCCAAATGTTTTTCCTAACTCATTATTTCTCTATATTGTGTGCCCAATGACCCCTTTGTATGTGGAGGACACTCATAATCATCAGCATGGATATCATTTGAATAACAATATTATGGGATTTCCAGATTGTATTTGCAGATATTGATACAGTAATTTTCCATTGGATTTGGATTGCAGCTTCGAAAATAGCTTTGGTATTACTCTATAAAATGCCTACACTTATGGAACAAATCTGAAAAACATGAATACTGAGTATGCTGTGAGCATTTGCATTAATGAGTTATGTTGAAGCTTGTATCAGTTATATAGGGGTAGTATCTGGAAAACATTCATTATTTATTATTATTATTTAAATTCACCCAGTGTCATGGATGCACTTCATGATTTGGAATACATTTCAGGTTTTGTATTTCGATCAATAGTTTTGTATTTTGTGGGAATGCGACAAAGAATTTTAAATTATAAAAAATATTTCTAAATATGATAGGAACTTTGCTTATGGAACTTAGTTTTTTGTTTTGTTTTGGTTCATTTTAAGAGGATTATGATTCAGATTCAGGTTCATTTAAGATTACTTTTTTAAGATAATCTTAATGCCTCACATGAAAGGCCTTTTTTCATTCATTTTAAAACAGACTTAGATCTTCACATTTTCAAAATATGTAATGAAAACGTTTTCAAAATCTGTAATGAAAAAGTGAAACTATGGTTTGTTTGAAAACTTACCAATTTAAGATAATTCGAGTGCCCCACATCAAAAGCCATCATTTTCCATTATTTTTTACACCCGTTTGAAGGTCACATGCAAGCCTAAAAGCCTTGTTCGAAGCATGCGACCATGGAAGAGTTGTGATTCTTATTAGTTTTCCATATGACATTATGCTTCTTGGTTTGATAATACTTTGCAAGAATGTAAATGCAACTATCCTCTGAGATAGATGTGGACTCATTCTTTGTCTTAGAGCATGGAATGATCGCTTCACTCTTCATGTGTCATCATATTATTATCAAACAATGTGTATTTAAAGATTTAATATACATGAAAAACCAAGACATTCACCACATGATAAGAAAAAAAATGTACATTTTAAAATAATTTAATCTTAAAATAAAAACAATTTCAACTTTTTAATATCAATATCTTTTGAAATTTAAAAATCCCCTTAAGTAATTTGCACAAAGAAAGTTTGCACAAAGAAAGTTTCCATATATTTTCCACTCAGCAATAGATGTTGGGATGACCCATCATGCTCCATCCTTTTACGTGCGTGACTAATTTTTAGTCAAAATAAAATTGGGTGGGAATGTGAGCTTTTAGGTTTTATTTCACTTTATTTCATTTTCTTTGCTTTTATTTACATGTATTTCATTTTCTTTGCCATGGAAGGCTTGTAGGCGGCACAATCTTGATAGGAAGTCCGTGGGGTTAGATGGTTCTGTTTTTTAGTAGAGCAAAGGGGAAATACTATTTGTTTCAGTGAATGAGTCGAGTAGAGCTTGCAATTGCTACATAGAGGAGATGGATCAAGTGCTGCTAACCAATGCTGCTTGGACACCACCAACGCCTACAGCCATGTATGTCTCTTTCTCCATTTTCTCTCATGCTCATCCATGTTTTTATATTCCAATTTATTTGTTGCAACCCAATACAACCCTAAGTGTCTTGTGCATATATATACCATTCTTTGTTTTTGAGTATTTGTGAAATTGAGAAAAATGCATCCGATGGGTACCTGTGCATAGTAACTAGGGTTAATTTGTGTCCAGAAAATGGGATTAAAGTTATATGAGGGAATATTTGGCACAATATAATTGTAATTAGGGTTAATTTTTATCCAAAAAATGGGATTAAAGTTATATGAGGGAATAGTTGGCACAATATAATTGCCATTCATCAACTCTATCACAATTTCTTATAATTCTTCCACTCAGATTCTTTCAAATGTCTAGATAGTTTGGAAGTCTTGTCTTGGACACCCTAAAATTTGCCCCTAATTCTGCATCCTCTTCACTTCAGCAGCTTGAAATCTTGCATTTGAGGAATACATTATGTACCTTGGTCCCCATTTTCAACGTTTGTGGGATACCTAAAATTTGATAATAATTTATATAATTGGTTAATTACTAAGCACTTTATCCCATATTTTACCTTGCTATATTTGTTCACCTGGTGTAGATATTTACAGATATTTACATACTGATGAAATTTCTGAAAGTCTTTGGTTGCATTTTTCATCGGGCACCTTATTCATCATCCATTGATTCCATTGGTCCAATATTGATATATTCGACATTGATATGTGGTCAAATAGATGACGAGTCACAACATTTGTTGTCAACAATCATGGTAATCGAGTTGGACCCACTGTGCATTTTTCATATTCCCTTTGTGCTACTAGATCTAGTTGTTTTTGGGATGCATATCTCTATGTCCTTTGGTTCATGCAACGATTTGTTGTTGGTGGAATATTTTGGTTAGAAACAGTCTCCAAATAGCACGCAGGGGAAGAGAAACTATAGTTCATCAGAATAGTTGGTGAAGAGCAAGGTTTTGGGGCACATTTGAGGCCATTGAATCCATGAATTTGCTAGAGCATTCTCTCTTCAAGGTATGCCTTCAAGGTATGGCTGGATAACACTCTCCATAATTTATGCACTCTCTGCATGATCTATGTTGTGGACACCATATGTTTGATGAAGTTCCTGAAAACCTCATTGCTTTATCTTGAACTTGTAAAATACTAATATTCATATTTCAAAACACTTACCAGTCTATACTTCCTGTTATAACTTGAAATCTATCTTTAGCCTGAGCTTGCTCTAATCATGACACCATATACAACCTTTGTTTTCTTGACACAGAGATACCATTCCTTCATAACCATATTCATAGATTCATCCCTTAATTTGGATGAGGCATACTCGACGGGATCTACTCTACATATTATGGATGAGTCCTATGAGAAACCATATGGGTTTCCTCTGTCAATTGGGAACTTCTATTAACAAATTGGTCGAATCTGATCTATTTTATTATGATCAAATCTATCTCATTCTCACTCCTTTTCAAATTTGATCAGATTATAATTTTAGAGTGTAAGTTTTTCTAGGGCATTTGGAATCCTGTGTATAGATCTCGTTCAAGCCTTCAAACTGATGGAAACCCAAAATTTCTATAACACAATGCGTTATATTGGAACCCTGCATGGAAGCTCAATTCCAATGACGAGATTTCATTTAAATGAATTGAAGCAATCAATTCGACCTTGTTAATTCGATTCTCAGTGCAATTTTTCTGGTGATACCTAAGAATCACCCAAAGTGACATATCCCATGAGAATGAAGGCATCCCATGATTTGATTCTCAGTGCAGTTTGTCTGGTGATACCTGAGAATCACCCAAAGTGACATATCCCATGAGAATGAAGACCCTGTGAGAAGTTACACATCCCATGATTTGATTTTCAGTGCAATTTGTATGGTTATACCTGAGAATCACCTAAAGTGACATATCTCGTCAATAGAATAATGACTACGGGAAGTTTCTGTTTTAAAATAACAATTTCACAAAAACAAAACAGTAATCAAGAGCATCCTTCAACTCTTTTGATTCGATTGCAAGTAGGTTTCATTGATCTTACTGAACGAGAGCATTGAAAGCATGGGACTACGTTTGAGCACTTATCTTTGCCAGCTCAAAATCCATCAAATTATCCAGTTAAAATAAACCAATATTTCAGTTCTGAAATGATAAACTAAAAATGACATAAATGGGTGAGTTGAGTTTTGAAATGATAAACTAAAAAATACATAGATGGGTGAGTTGCAAGAAATGGGTGTGTGTTCCATTTAAAGGAAAAAAGCAGAAGCCAAATCAATAAACATTTAAACTGAATTATGAAGGTTTTTTCACAAAAATGTCACAAATGATATAAGTAATCATGTGAAATAGCATTATAAAAATTGCTACAAGGAAAAGTACAAAAGAATGGGCAGCATGACACAGGCATCTGATGGTATGCTGTGCAAGTTCCGTGTCATGAAAATGTAGCAATCAGTGTTCCCACAAATGATTTTTTTGATAAAAAATTTCTGTGAAGACGAGAGAGAGAGGAATCTTCTCATAATAGAAAAGAAAATGAGCTTCAGCTACCTTGAAGCAGCCTCCAGATTCGATCCGTGTTCTCTTTTCCCATTTCTCTGTGTCTTTGTGTTTATGTATATAGGAAACAATCTGTAATTTCAGTAAGACTAAGAAATCTACTTTTAATGAGCCTCACTATGAAAGCACTGATGAAGCATTCGCAAAGAGATTCGAGCCAGGGTCTAACATTCTAAGTTCCTCATTCATTTCTCTTTCAATCTCGTCTGAAAGGGAAGGAGGCCTACAGAGAGAACAAGTCCTCTAGTCATGATCAAGCCATTTATCTAAAGAACATATGTGAAATATATGGCTGCAATTCGTCAGCCTCTGGATCTCTTCATATTTATCCATGGTGTTTAAGCAAATGACACACATAACATCCTCATCCTCTGCCCCTTCTGCCAAAACACCGAACTCCACGACCGACAACCGCTCACGAATCCTTTGTGCAGAAACTGAAGAGGTGGCCTCGAACCATGGATTAGCTTCATCTTCCCAGTAGGAGGTCTCAGTTTCGAGAAACTCTCTGAAACCCATGAGCTGGAGAATCCAGCAGATGGTGCTTCTGATATATCACAATAGATAAGCTACATTAAGGACTAGCTTCAGAATGAGAAGTTCTGAATACCCAATAGGAAGTCCCATGGTGGGGGAAGTAAAGGCAAGACCAGGCCTCAATCAATGAAACAAATCTTCTGTTGAAAATGGTGAAGTTCTTCCTACAATCGTGACTAACTGTCCCAACCAAAGGCAGTAATTTATCTTCGCAGAGGAGCAGAGACAAGAGACCTAGTTGCTGAAAAATATATGATTTTTTTGCAGACAAGAGCATTCAAGTTAAGGTCACATAATTGAGATGCAATCCGAGAAGAAACCTCAGTTCTGGTGCTCAAATTGAACAAAACTAATAAACCCTCTTCTAGTAATCTTAGTTCTGGTGCTCAGATTAAACAAAACTAATAAACCCTCTTCTAGTACATGTCCTATTTCTGATTACACACAGAGATGGTCTCATTTTGTACACAGAATAAAGTTGAGGAAAAAAAATAAAATACACATCATTGAAATCTGTAGTTTATGGTTCTTTTTAAATATTCAAAAATCTCATTTTATTATACCAATAAATCTTTCTTGTTCTACAATATTTGCAATCTAATTTCTGGAAAATACCTTCCTCTTTATGATCTTTCTTAAGCTACATAAAATCCACTTCCGGGTACTATTTTTTTAGGATACCGAGTTGTGGGAATCTGAAATTAAGTTATATACTCTAAGATAACCAACTATGGATGAGGTTATGCGTTTTTTTAATATTTTTTTTCATGTATTTTTCAAATCATGTCTATGTTTTGTACTACGATGGAAACTTACAATGGATGCAAACAATTGTCCTTGTTGTGAAAATATCTAGTGCTTGGCTTGTCCTTCCTATTCTGGTAAGTTTATGTTACCCATTTTCAGTGACTGGGATTCATTTGTTTTCCTTATGGTGTGTGTTTATCCTTCTATTCATAGAAACAACTCATGTTTTTATCCTTGTGCTTACCATGAATCAATGAAATTGTATAGTTATGATTTTCAAAATCTCTGAACAATTGGTGTACTAGGCATGTTATATGTACCATAAAACAATTACTTTATTGGGCCGTTATACATATCCTATTACTAGTTGGTCTATCAGGACTGTTATAAATACCATACAACCAGTTGGTCTAATAGGCATGTTATATGTACCGTACAACTAGTTGGTCTATTGAACTTGTTATAGATACCATATAATCAGCTGGTTTACTAGGCTTGTTATACATACCATATGGTAAGTTGGTTTAATGGGCATGCTATTTGTACCATATAAACCAGCCTAGATCCAAATCCTAGGCTCTATCAAGTGTCGAGAGCGATTTTGGAAATAAAGATGATTGTGTTCATATTGCTATTAGGTTTTGGAAATATATATGGTAGATAATGGAGAATTAACGATATTTCTGTTGGTAATCGTTTGGCTAGAATATAAACGTAGAAGAGGTAGAATAGCATCTTTCTGTGAAGGTGTGAAGCTTGCAAAATGACCATTTGAAGGAGATAATTGCTTGCAAATTGTATCAAAACAAAGCTTGACTAGTATTAAAGGTGTTGCACATTCTGTAATCTGTGTAATCTGTCTTTTACCTTTTACTTGGTTTTGATTAAGCCACAACACACACATAATCTCAATCTCATGCAATAGGTAGGCAGTGATCCACATTATTATCCGCTTACCCCTCAGTCTCTCAATCTTGAACTCAGTGTTGTTAATGTTAAGGTCATTCATTCAAGGGGTGAGGAGGGAGGAGGAAGAGAACGAGGAGAAGGGGGGTGTAGGTCCGTCGGACAAAAGAGCTCTTTTATGGACAAAAGAATATCCCATCCCATAACAAGGACTATTTTTCAGATGACCACCATGCTCAGACTAACAAGGAGGGAGACCCTAAAGAAAATAATGAAAATAAGAAGGACTTGGCTCAACTTGCCCAAATGAATGCCAATGCCAATGGGACTGGGCACAATTGGGGGAATAACAATAGTGACAATGATGATTTCGATATTTTAGTTAATTATGATCAACATCAACATCAGCAGCATCATAACCAGGCAGAGCAGCGGGAGATAAGTGGGGATGTCGGTAGTAGGGATGATGATGATCTAGGGATGGTAACGGTAATGTGGATGAGAAAGAACCTATCATGATAGTGGATACAGACTATGGTGACGAAGGGATGCAATTGACGTTAGAAGGAGAAAATTCACTGTCAGCTCCTCCTGCCCCCCTCCTAGCAGAGACGATCGTGGTGTTGTAATCTCAACACTCAATTCACATTATTCCCAATTTAAGGTTGGCTTATTCCTCATGTCTCCATGTTTCTCTTGCCATATTTTCACTCAATTCGGAAACATAATCCCCTTCCAGAAAGAAAAATGAATTTAAACTATTATCAATTTAAACATATTTCATAGATCCCAAAGAGGCTATTGTTTGGAATTCCTATTTGAAGCAGCTTGCCATAAAGGTGGCTCGTAATTCTGCTCCCACCACTAGTGGTGTAAAGAAGCCGCACAGATACTGTCCCAGAACTGTCGCTCTTCGTGAATTTTGAAAATACAAAAAATTATCGAGCTTCTTATCTGAAAGATGACTTTTCAGAGACTGGTTCAAGAAATTGCATAGGATTTCAACACGGGTTTGCATTTCCAAAGCCATGTTGTCTTAGCATTGCAAGAGGTTGACGAGTCTTACCTCATGGGGGGTATTTGAGGATACAAACTAGTGCGCTATTCATTTTACTATCATGCCCAAATATATACAATTGGCGCTTTTCAATTACTTAGGTTTCATAGGAAGCTTAGGCCCTTTACCCTAGGAATAGTTTGCTATTGTCTTATAATCAAAGGCTATTTTTGAAGTACTTCAGCAAATTATGTTGATTGGTAGTTAAGGGAAAGAAACAGAGGGTAAGAGAATTTAATTTCTAGATTTAGAAGAAGCAACCTCTCACTTCAGCATTCATGTTCCTAAGAACACATTGGATTCCATTCAACTCAATTTCAACTGTTTCTGCATGGCCTCCACCTTTGATTTCTATCAAAGAAGCCGACAAATTTCCCACTTTCAGTTGGAAATCTTTTGGCAGTCTTGTTTCCACTATCAAGGATTTGGATTAACACCATTGCATGATGCCTTTGGGGGTGCCATTTATCTTATATGAGAAACCTTTTTGGGAAGAGTAGCTACTATTTTTGGAGGTGGGTGAGTAAATATGGTTGTGCTCACTTTAAAACGTTATAGCCATGCTTGGATTCACGCTAAAGTAAGTGACTGAGCCACTGTCACTAAAGGCACCTCCTTTTAATTATCGAGTGTGATGATCTTCATGTCTCTAACTAACTGGCCAAATAATTTGCTTGATATGAAACACATTTACCAAAGATATCTCCAATATTTGGCAGCTGGATAGTAACTGCCCAAGCTAAGCATAGCTTTTCATTGCTTTCACCACAAGGTTCTCATCTTTCTCCATCAAATATTCCTTTAATTATTCAAATTTGGCTGATTTTCAATTCTCTTGTTGACTAGGAAATACACGAGTTTGTTTAAATTTCCTAAACATGATAGACACTAGCCTTTTCAAACAAGTCAAGGATGTGATTAGTATCCGGTATCTCGTCCTTCATTTTTAAGTGGTAGTAATTTTATTTCATTTTAACCACCTTTGTTAAGGATTGAAATAACTCCATTTCTCAAATTTGTAATTCAACATTTTCTATACTTAATAAATCTTAGGATCACATAGTACCGTGCAAAGAGTAAAATGTTAATGACTCATAAATGTCGAAAACATTCCTTGAGATGACTTGAGATTAGCACATTGCAGTGAAACATTAATCCTTCAAACATTACTGTAATAAAAACAAATACCAAATCAATTCCAATCTTGTATCATTAGAAAGTGTCAAAATTTTTCGAGAGTCAAGTGCTGATATAAACTTTCTAAGTGTCAAAATCATACACAACAATAATTTCCAGCTCTGTACAAGTCCTATTTTTGCTTGAAAATAAAGGTATTTATGAACTGAGGTTTCTTACAATCATTTTTTCCAAGTTTTAGCATCATTATATAGTGTGTTGATGACTTAAAATTACAACAATACCCTCTTATTGTATATATAGTGTGTTGATTACGTAAAATTACATCAATACTCTCTTATTGTAATATGGTGTAAGCAATGGTTATTTTTCTTGAATATCATTGTATTGTCATTTAAGGATGTGTCTTCGTGTCCTCTTATCATGACTCTCTTAATGGAGTATGATTAAATATCGAACCTTAATCTTAATGGAGTATGATTAAATATCAAACCTTAAATAGACATAATGTTTTCTAGGGAATAGTGATTTTTGCAATCCCATTAAGCCAATTTCTTGAGTTTTGTTCAAAATTCTTGCTTGATCATATCTTGTGAACTTATACAATCTATCATCCTTTGTTGACCATTAGATACTCAAAGTTGTGTATTGATTCTTTTTACCATTATAGAGGACTTAGTAAGTTAGATTTCCAAATTCTTAAAGGGTGCTAGCTCAATGGAAGAGCGCATGCCTTACAAGCAGGAGGTTGGTGGTTCAATTCCTCCATGCCCTAATGATATTATAATATCGGTTAAAAACAACTAAATTAGTAACCAAAAAAAAGAGATAAGTGACAAAACAATGAGAGATAAGTGAGCAAACAAAATTGACCAAAATTCGTATATAAAATTACTAAAAACGACTAAATTAGTGACCAAAAAAATGAGAGATGTGAAACTAGGAATTAAAAAGGATGAAACATGTGGCGCTAATGATGAATCCAAACATGGCATTGATATGGTAGAAAAATAAGACACGAAACTAGGCATTAAAAAGGATGCAACACATGGCGCTAATGATGAAGCCAAACATGGCATTGATATGGTAGCAAAATAAGACGTTACTTTGGATGCAAAAAATGGTGCTACATAGGAAGCAAAATATGGTGCAACAATAGAAGAAATATTTGGCGTCATTTTGGTAGCAAAACACGATGCAAAAAAGGAAGCAAAAATTGCTGCAAATTTGAAAGCAAAAATTGGCACATATTTGGAAGTAAAACATGGTGCAAAATGGGATGCTAAAGTGGTAGCAAAAATGGATGCAATATTGGATGCTAATTTGGATGCTAACATGGTTCTATTAAGGATGCAAATATGGTGCTAATGGGGATGGCGTTTAAGAAGCAAAAGAAAACACTTTCTAGGAAGAAAAATAGGACGTTATATAGGAAGCAAACCTCGACGTTATTTAGGAAGCAAAGTTGGATGCTATTCTGGAAGCAAAAAAAGATGCTATTTTGGATGTCATAAAGGATGCTATCTAGGAAGAAAAACAAGACGTTTTTTTAGACGCTTTAGTTTTTGTCCATGATGTGTCCCATTTAGCATCCAGTTTGACCACTCAATGTAAAAAAAAATTACACTAAAAAGGGACGCTAATTCCAAGATTTGTTGTAGTGAGAACTTATAAATTCTCATGAAGAATTAGAGAAGTATAAAAGGATGTACAAAAAATAAAAAACTCACATACTATAATTTGAAGAGAAAAACAAAGATGCAGAAAGAATGATTGCTGACTTAAAAAATCAGGTTTGAGAAGTCGAAAGGGTTGAAAACAATCTAGAACAACAACTCAAAAAGAGAATACAAGAATATTGTTGATGTATTTGTAACTTCAGAATGTATTCACTTGTATATTTTATGTATTGTACCCCTATGTTTATTACGGGAAGTATCTGTAATGTAAACAAGTCATGTAAAGTCATAGAGGGTAACCCTCTCTATTGTTCAAGGGTTAAAGTCCCCGTAGTTGTGGGGCCCTAGGGTTATTAGAATATCCTAAAGAAGTTGGCCCTAGGTGAGTTATTATAAGTGGGGGAAATAGTCCCCACCATTGTGTTAAGGTGAACCCTCCTTGTTGATCAGAGGGGAAAAGTCCCCACAAGTTGTGGGGCACTAGGGTTATTAGACTCTCCTAGAGATGTCAGCTCTAGTAAGTAATTGTTAAGTAAGGCCGACATGTTGGAGTGGACATTAAGTGAATGAAATAATATAAAAAGAGAGTGAGCCTCTCTATTTATAATACACACACACTCACTCACTGGGGTGCATGAGTGAGAGAGGAGAAGCTCTTTCAAGTGAGAGAGAGAGAACAAGTTGTTGGAGATCATATTTATGTTTTTGGGTTTTACTACTACTATTGGTGCTCATTCTATCTCTGAGGAATTTGCGGGGTTTTCTCCTTTATGGTTTCCCTGAGGAAAATTCTTTGTGTCTCTTGTCTCTTGTGTTTATTGCTGTGCATGTTATTCTCTCATATAAGATCCTAAGATAATGCTAGGTTGAATGATAAAAAACTAACAAATATGAAAATCTTGAACAAGACATTATGCATATTAGAAAGAAACTGGATGAAGAATCTATCAAATCAAGGTTTGAATACAACTCAAGGAATTTAGATGAAATCCTAAGTGTCCAAAGACCATCAAGCAATAAATCTAGATTAGGATTTGAAAAAGAAAAACTAGGATATTCTTCTTGCACAAATCAAGATGGAAATAAAATAAGCTATGTTGTTGTACTCATGAGCCAAATTAAAAGAGAATAAAGTAAGAAATCTGCTTCTCCCTTACAAAGAACATATATGATGCAGAAAAGACCATTAACAAGTAAACATCAACAACTCTTTTTAGGAAATTGTTACACCTGTAACAATTTTGGACATATGTCTAGAAATTGTAAACTAAAGACTCTCGTGGAGAAAGGGATTACACCACATACTTATGTCTATAATACAAATATTACCAGAAACAATCCAAAATGAAGAAACTACAAATATGTTTCTGCTCCACAAAGTTATAGTACATTATGCTACAAATGTGGTAATTAGGGACACATTGCTAGAAAGTGTAAACTAGTAATTCCTATGGATGACTCCTCAAAATATCAAGGCAAAGAAGAAGGGATAGCTTCAAAAAAGAAGGATGACGTGGAATGTTCACACAATGTTCATCGGCTCTATGTGCTACATAAAAACAAAATCTATGGCATATGGATAGTGGATGCTCAAAACACATGACAGGTGACCCAACCAAGTTCCTAAGCCTAAAAGGGAGGCAAAAAGGAAAAGTCACTTTTGGAGATAATCTATCATTTAAAATAATCAGGAAGGGTACAATTGTTATTATAGACAAGATGAAAGCTGAAAATGTTATGCTTGTAGAGAACTTAAAAACTAATCTTTTGAGTGTGAGCCAAACATTTGATCAAGAACATGCCATTAGAGGATCAAGATCCATCACTCAAGAAGATGTTGGAGATGTTAAATGTTGGAGTGATGCTTCCAAAGATACACCCATACAGTAGGATATTTTAGAAAGATTAATTCCGGTCATCAAAATTCAGATCATCCTTATAAGAAGAAAATTTTCAAAAGATATGCCAATGAATTCTATGGATATTGTCATCACTGTCACAAGTTTGGTCACAAAGCTGCTGATTGTGAAATCAAAGAAGAATATCAAGGTCTGAAAAGAAATGAAGGCACTAACATCTCAAATAGAAAAATACTTACTATATGTTTCATATGCCACAACGTTGGACACTTTGCAAAAAATTGCAAGAACAATACATGTAGTCTGTATAAGGAAACACATGAGAAGAGATATAAGATAAAATACAAAAGACAAAGAAATAAAGGACCAGTAGGCAAGGCACCCCAAGGAAATATGTGGAGAACAAAGTCAGATTACAAAGACTCAGAAGAAACAAAGCCTCCAAGCATCAATAAAGTTTCCAAAGATAATGTTGAGAATAATAGTGCTATAAATATAAGTGGCATCCATTATGAGGGAAAGCAAGATAGAGATGTAAAAGAATACACCGACAAATAAGAAGATGAAGGTGATGAAAAAGGATATAGTGATGACTGTGGAATTCTTTTCTAATATCTCTCATGATCTAAAGAGAACCCTTAAAATAACATTAGGAGGGATCATATACTCAGGGGTAGTTAAATTCAGAAAATTCCAATTGGTATCTAATGTTGAAGTATGATGAAATCTATAGTCTTCAAAGACAAAAGATGATCAAGGTTAAATGATAAGACTGGTTCATGGCTAACACAAAGAAATTGTGCATAGAATTATCTTGAATTAAACTGAGAGACACTCAATAATGGAGCAGAAGGAAGCACACTGATAGGGGGAGTCTATGAATTTATCACTCAGTTTATTATTCAAAGGATTACCACAAGAAGGAAGATGAGGACGCTAACTAAGACTATCATTAATCAAGCAATGATTAGCAGCAAATCCGGTTAACAAGGGGAAGAGAAGCAAATAACTTAAAAGAAGAGATCTGTTGGTAAGGGCAGTTGTCAGAAAGAAGAAATACAGGAAATCCTATATCAAAATGGGTACAACAATGGCATAACATGTTATCCTTTTTCATTGTTGTCAAATGTGGAGAATATTTAGATGTTTTCGTCAATGCCAGAGGAGGAGATTGTTGAGAATATAGTTTTCATTGATGTCAAAGGAGTTTAGGAATGACAAAGGAATAACCAATAGAAATGGTAGCAGTATGAACTCAGTAAAAGGCAAATGATCCATTACATGGATTGTCAGTTGATGTCAATGGAGTTCAACAATGACAAAGGAATAATCAGTAAAACATGATGACAAGGAAAAATTAGTGTAAGACAATGGAATTACAAAGTTGGATGGTAGTTCAATGAGAAGCGATCGATCGATGCAAGAGGCATAGGAGACATAGATTTGCAGCATATGGTAGTTCTATGAGTAGCGGTTGATCAATGCAAGCGGTAGAGGAGATGATGATCTACAACAAAATTCATTACAAAGACTCAACAACCATCCGATCTGGTAATCAACGATACAGATTGACTCGAAGATTGGGATTTATCCCACATTGGCAATGTGTTTGAGTTTGTATGTGTTTATACGCACTAACCTCACTATGTTTATTCAACGCATAGAGCAAAGGTATTGTGGGGGCTCTAGGTGCTTGGAATCCATGAGAAGTCACCACCCTAGAGACCAGGATGACATATCATGCCCCCTATCTTTTAAAAGAGGTGAAAATGACCATCGATTAAAAAATTAGAATATATCACCTGTTGATGAACAAATCCGACGATTAGAAGAAAGTCCACAGAAGATATATGGTTGGAGAGAGATCCGCAACGTTATATTGCAATCCGCATTTGATTGTAGATCAACGGTTAGGATTGAATCCATAAAGAAATCAATGACCCAGAAAAGTTACAGAAATATATTTGCGGGAGGATATTGCGTTATGATCATTTCAAAAAAAGGTTGATCCACAATCCACATTTGATTAGAGATCGATGATCATGAGTGAACCTACGAGGAAATCGATGGTTCAGAAGTAATGCAGAAACAAAGTTGCAGAGGTCCAAAATATGAAAGTGTGATTACGCATTCTGTAATCTGCAATCCAAAGATCGATGGTCAGGAAAGCATCTGCAAGAGATCGACGATGCAATTTTTTTTTGCGGAAGTAACGTTTGAGATTTTATGAACCCACAATCTGCAAGATCGATGGTTAGGAAAGACTCTACAAGAGATCAATGGTGCAGAAGAAAGACTGTGGAAGCATTTTCATGAAATATTGGAAAACCCGCAATCCACAATCTGCATCTGATCTAAGATCGATGACCAGGAAAGATTCTGCATGAGATCAATGACGTAGAATAAATATTGCGGAAAGAAAATTACAGAAGCAACTTTAAGGAATTTGGAAAACCGACAATCCGTAATCCGCATATGATCTAAAGATCAATGACCAGGGAAGAGTCCACAAGAAATCAAGGGCATAGAAAGTATCTTACAAAAAGGAAATTGTGGAAGGACCCTTTGAGAAAAAATCAGAACGTGCATTTGCAATCCTCAATCCGGATCATATCTCATATTAACGGCTAGGGAAGAGTCCTTGAGAAATCAACGATGTTGAAAGTGCATTGTGGAAGGATTTTTGTTGCGGAAAAAGGAAATTTTGGAAGAAATTCTGGTGCATAATTATCATTGCGGAGAGGAAATTTGGAAATATTTTTTGCAGGATTTCATGAATGATAAACCTAAATAGAATTAAAAAATATTAAAAATTGTGTTTTCATAAAGAGGCACGATCTAAGAATGAAAAGACGTAACTGTAAGGAGACACATTTGTAGAAAAAAATGTTAGAAGGTATTTATAGACATAGTGTGGAGTGAAATAAATTGTCTCTGTATATTCAATTGACAGATCGATTGAAGAACAGTCAGAGATTAAATTATCATATGAGGGAGGTTGGGAGGCGCTAGGGTAAGCAACGTGCTTGCTAGGGGGTCGTATCCTCCTTCTAGTGGTAGTTGGTAAATAGGGTGTCGTAGCATCCTTTAAGTAGCAGCTGATAAAACCAAGGAGTTGTAGCCTCCTTCTAGTAGTTGCTAGTAAATAGGGTGTAGTACTATCCTTATCTATAGTAGCAGGCATAAACTATTTGTAAATATAATTTTGCAGTAACAATAAGTATTGGTGGTTTACCCAATTGGGATTCCATGATAAATTTGTGTTCTGTGTGTTCTTGTTGATCATGTGTGTTAAAGAATAAATTAAAAGTGCTTCAAATTGTTAAAACTTATCAATACTGATTCACCACCCCCCTCTTAGTATTGTCCAAATTTCCAACATCAACAATGTCAACATGATGTGAAGGACAATTGATCTACAAGTATATTTCAAAAAAGAAGAATTTCAATCTAGGTTCAATAATAATTCATTTTATGTAAGGTATTTTGTACGTGTGAATTTGTGTATACAACTATTTGTTTTCTATAGTTTTTTTGGACTTAGGGTTTAAAATGAAACTAAGGTTTTCTATCACTATGTTGTTATAGAAATTTTCTTGGCTTGAGATTCTTTGTATACATATTTTAGGGTAAAATCCTTTGAGTTTTTGTCATTTGTTTCTTTGAGATACAACATGATTTGTTTTAAGAGTTGTTGTTTTTTCCCTCTAGAATTTGCACTTTCTCCCTAGAACTTTGGATTTTTAAATATTACTATAGGGATATATTTTAGGGATTATCATTATGGGAAATATTATTAATATAATTTTTTTGCCTAGGGCACACATGAACCTATTTACATTGTATTTTCGCATTATTTTCCTCGTAATCTTTGGTTGTTGCTATGTATATGAATCTAAGGGGAGGATTATAATGTAAGAACCTTAATTTTTTTCCCTTAGGAACTTTTTTTATACTTTTAAAATTATTCTCGTTTGTTCCTAGGAACAACTACAATTCATATTACAAGAATTTGTTTCTAGTCCGTGGAATCTCTTTTAATGTGAAAAATATTGCAACAATTGTTTGATAGCAACTATGTGTATAGAAACACAAGCAGTTTTGTGTTGCGTGTTTCTAAAATGGTTTGTTATATGTTATGGAATGATATCCTTGATGCCCCTTCATTAGGCCAAGCATATTACATATGCATTTAGCTCCATATAAGCTCCCTTTGTTTCATATTATACACATTTATCCCCATATATGACCCCCTTTGGGTCATATCATATTACCCTCCTTCGAAAATATTTTTCCTCAAATATTTGCATTTAATGGATTTACATGCGATGAAACCAAGTAATCGGTTTACTTATATATATATTTTAATTTATGATGATCCATCCATCCAAATTCGACTATTTTTTGTCTCAATCCTTGATAGTTGTTTTTTTGCATAGTTTTGATACATGTGTTGTGATTGTGATTTCTCCAATTTGTTGTAGTTTCTGGTCTCTATCAATATCTTGTTGAATAATAGTTTTATGATGCCTCGTTCCATGAATATTTTTGAGTATTCCATCTTCTTCCATAATAGTGTCGTTGTATATCTTCTTTCCTTTCTTGGAATATTTCATGATAATGAGGATGTTGATATGGTTTCAAAATCGATGGTTTCTATTCCTTCACCCATGCCATCAATATTATTTGAAGAGATAATGGCGTCCTCTATCCTATGTGCCTAGTATTTGATCACTCTTTCCTCTGAGATAATACCCTCATATTTGACATGTACATCTCAATATGGAGATCAGCTTCTTCATGTATTTCTTAATGTCCTTTTAGACTCTTGTCTTCCTTTTCCTTTTGAAACTAAAATGTGATGCCATTCAACAATGTATGGTTTCCTTATTCAATTCTAGATCACATTTCTTCTTTTACATCATCTGTATTTAGGGCTTATTCAACCTTGCAAATTTCCTCTTAAGTCTTTTGGTAGTCTCTTCATCCAAGATTATTATTTTTTCTTTATTTTGATCGTGCTTATTTTCTTCTTTCAATTTTTGACCTCATCCAATACATTTTTTATTGTAATTTCTCAATCTACATATTTCTTTATACTTTCTTTCAATTCTTTTTGAATTTTATTAATTTCCTTCATTTTTGACTCAATCCATAATTTTGAGAAGAGCTCTTCAATTTCTTCCTATGTAGTGTATGCTTGAGTATTCACATCAATACTTTTAAACCATTTATAGGCTTCATACTCAAATTTAAGCAAATAAGGTTTTCAAAATTTCCCTTCAGAATCTTTAACCATTCATTAGGATCAATTCCATCTTTATCTTTATTTCCACTAAACCTAGGTTTTTCCAATTGTTATTTTTCTTAATCGAGGTCTAAACAAAACTCTCAATTTCCAACCTCAATATTTTGAAAATAGTTTAAAAAATAATCAATATAATTTTTCTAACCTATTATCCCATGTTTCCCCTTTTCGACAACTTTTGAATCAACAAATCAAACTTTCTAATCAAAAGTTATGTAATTTTCAAAATAGCATACCTTTTAAAACCCTAATTTGGAGACTATCTTTTTGGTCGACCTTCTAATCGAGGTAACTATGTAATTTTGGCCTCTTTAAGTATGGAATTTTTTCTTATAGTATCCTGATATGTATTCTCTATAATACCACAATTCTGACCTAATTTTGATATGCCAAGAAAAAGTTATGATAACTTTCCCAAAACTGTTATTTTTTCTTATTCATGAGAGAGATAGTGTACAACTTTCCATGTGTCCACTTTTTTGTATTTAATTCTAAAATTGCTACCTAGAATAATATGTTCGAATTTATTTATGATGAACCATGTCTCAATCAATTGGGATCTCTCGAGCTCCATATATAACAGTTTTACCCAAAGCACATGTTTAAGACTAGTTTTGGACTAGTCATAAACCCTAACTTCCACTAGGCATCATGCTGAACTTGTATTGAATGAAGGCCTGAAGTTTGTAGCAAAAATATTATTGTTCATGTTCTTTCTAATGCAACAATTCTCAATATATTTGGATATTTCAAGCTTCAAATATAACAATTTTACTTAGAGCACATGTTTGAGACTATTTTTTGGACTAATCATAAACCCAAACTTCCATAGGGTATAACTCTGAACATGTAATGAATCGAGACCTAAAAATATATAGATAGTTTTCTATGTCCTCTACAACCCCTCCAAGTTTTGATGTTTGAAACATTCTAGGGAAAAAAGTTAAAGTGAAAATTCCAACATGACTCATTTTGGAAGCATCCAAGCCCTTATACCAAATTTTATGAACCAAATACTTAAAATTATCATAAGAAACAAGAGAACACGCCATGTACATCAATGTGAACATGGAACAAACTGCAATGTTGATAAGAGATATGAGTTAGAAAATAAATCCTTAAAGAATAAGATATCTTTCTCCAATTACCCCAAGACATTCATATAACCATTTCACATCTTCCTCAATAATGACTACATTACCTTTATATATACATATACACTCATTACACATGAGGACCCTTCATTATTCCGACCCTATTACATATGAATGTAGCCCCATATATGCCCCCCTTGGGTCATATTATATACATTTATCCCCAAATATGAACCCCCCTTAGGTCATATCATTATAGATCATGGCCTCTCTTGAACATTTCCACTATGGCCATATTTTCCCCATGGATGTCTTCAACATGTTTACCTTCCTCCCTATGTAGTTCATTTCAGAAAAAAATACCACGTGTTCTTTTGTCACTAAAAATTCTAAATCAAGTTTTTCCAAGGAAGACTTGTAACTAGGGTTTTCCTTTTTTTGAACTATGAGTTATTATAGATTTAAGTGTTTAGGTTTTGATATCAATCCAAGTGGTGTCATTCTAGAGGGGGACTATTTCGTTGAATATTATGTTCTATTGTAAATAAAATCCGGTGACTTGTTATTTCCTTGAGGGAAAATATTTTATTTTTATAGAGGCCCTTACACTTTGTGTTCCTTGCCCAAATATTTTCATTTTCCCATTAGTTTAAGTGTTGCGGATATATTTTCCTTTACAATGGTTAATCTTAATATTTGTTCCATTATTGTTGATTCTAACAAGGAAGGAAGGTTAATTATTTGAAAATGCCATGAGCATTATGGGAAGAAGATTGCTTGATTTGAAGATATTATTGCTTGACTGCAACATGCTAGTGCATGGCTTGTAGAACATGCTAGCTCCTTGATAGAAACTAATTTTATCTTCAAGATGAGGTCAATATGGTTCAAGAATTTGTTACATTACTTTGTGAGAAGGTTGTTTTAATTCAAGGTGAAAATATTAGACTCTTTTACAAGTATCAAGGCTTGGAGAATGATTATGAACTCTTGTTTTCTCAATTTTCCCAGGAAGGACAATTCCATTTATAATTTGCATGATCTAAATCCACACCTTGTATAATAAGCAAGTTAATTAAGAGGTAGCTCAATTAATGCATGGTTATTGCATTTTTTAGCATTATTTTGAGAGAGATTATAGTCTTTTTGTTGGTCTTTATAAGAAGTATAATGGCCAAATTGATAGTTGGAACCTTTGTATTAATGTTATGGAAGAAACCTTGGATCTTTTTTACCGAAAATTCAAGAATGGATTATGGGAAAAGGAAGAGTTAATTGATACCTTGAAACACTCTTTTAATATGTATTGTTCCCATGTTGTTGGATACTAATTATTAGTCTTTTGTTGAGATTGATAAGCATACTAAAAAAAATGGTTCCAAATTACTTCACTAGATAGATTATAGGAGTGGTGATTGTTCAGTTCATATTGACTTGATCTTAGAATACTCAAGATAATCTTAATTTGGTTAATGATGGATTTACCATGATAGTATTGGGTGCCCCATGTCATTGGGTGGATCATGGTATTGACACATGGTATTTCATATGATGAAATCTATTTAAATTATTTACATACTCTATTATAAGATGCCTCATTGAATATGCCCCATGAATTGGATTGTCAGATTGTAAAGGCTTGGATTGTTGGTGTAGTACTGGGTTGCATGATATATACTCAAGGTGATCTAGAGAGTTGTTACCCCCCATTTTGTCATGGGTTACCACATGTGATTTTCATCACACATTCAATGGGGGGTTATAATTTAATGGAAGTATGGATGACATATTATTGATGCATGTGTTTTTTATGAAGCCTTGGAAAATTTTGATGGAGTACTTACTTTTCATTGCCACTTGATTGCATGATACCTAGCCTTCCATGATTAACAATGATGTATTCCACTTCTACATCACTTGCTCATGAGACATTGGAAATATTTTCTTTGAGCACCCTAACATCTTTACTTGATGTGGCATCTCAATTGCATGGAAATTTTTTTACTATGGAGTGCTTGGTTTGTTTACATGTAATGATGGTATTTGGAGGGGTTCTATGGCAGCAGACTAGTTTATATGGAGTGATTTGCACTTGTATTCGATTTATGGTTTCTTTTCCTTGGAGCACTCTAGCTCATGTAAAGTACCCCCATTCTAGAACATGTACGATGGTGCATCACACATTTCCTATGGAATGGTCTAGATTATTAGATGTGGTTGGAACTTATGGATGGCTTAAGATTGTTTTCTCTTAGAATTCCCTTGCCCCTAGACACACGGTTGTCATCTTGGCATGATTATCTATTGTTAATGGTGGAGCTATTCCATTGTTTCTCTCTCTTGGAACATGTGGATACATGTCGATAATAGTATATTGGTACATCCCCTTCTTTATGGATATAGTTGACTATTATGGGCACCTTTCTCTTGGATTGGATGCTTTTATTAGTGATTGATCGTATCCTTAGTTCAAGGATCTATCTTTTACACATGGATTTGTTGATGTAATTGTAACTTCAGAATGTATTCATCCATATATCTTATGTATTGTACCCCGATGTTTATTTTGGGATGTGTCTGTAATGTATTTGAGTCATGTCATACCCCGATGTTTATTCCGGGAAGTTTCTATAATATAAACAAGTCATGTCAAGTCATTGTGGGTAACCCTCCTATTTGTCAAGGGTTAAAGTCCCCACAGTTGTGGGGGCCTAGGGTTATTAGACTATCCTAGAGAAGTAGACCCTAGGTGAGTCATTGTAAGTTGGGGAAATAGTCCCCACTGTTGTGTTAAGGATAACATTCCTTGTTGGTCGGAGGAGGCAAAGTCCCCACAAGCTGTGGGGAAATAGGGTTATTAGAGACTCCTAGAGATGTCGCCTCTAGTAAGTAATTGTTAAGTGAGGCCGACATGTTGGAGTGGGTTTCAAGTGAATGAAAGATTATAAATAGAGAGTGAGCCTCTCTATTTAACACACACACACTCACTCATTGGGGCACATGAGTGAGAGAGAGAACAAGCTGTGCATATCATCTTTTCTATTTTTCGGTTTTACTGCTGCCATTGGTGTTCATTCTATCTCTGAGGAAGTTGCGGGGTTTTCTCCTTTATGGTTTCCCCGAAGAAAATTCTTTGCGTCTCTTGTCTCTTGTGTTTTATTGCTATGCATGTTATTCTCTCAGTTAAAGATCCTAAGATCATAATGCTAGCTTGAATGGTAAAAATCTAACATTGAATTAGAGCTAACCTGAGAAGAAGACATTGTGCAGCTACAGAAGCTAGGAATTCTTACTTTTTGGGTCTCTCTCCACAATCCATCAGCAAAAGTATGCTAGGATGACTCTCCATTGAAGGGCATATCTTTCTGTCGAAGCGGAATTCGATTTCGAGCATTTTCAGTTTTGGTACGGGAAATTAGGGATTCTTACAGAAGATGAATTTTTGAATGAGCCCAGCATAGGATTTCTCTTTTCATCAAAATCGAAGTTTAGAGACATCGATCAAGATTTTTGGTTGGGTGAAACTCCAGGAAAGTCAAACCCTACTTTGACCCCGAGCTGGAAAAACCCTAAATACTAAAAATGATAAGTTTTGGTAAATTCCCTATATATTGGGATTGGAGAGGTCTCATGAGCTGAAAATTGCATATGTCGAAGATACAATCCTGATGTATACTGTGTCCAAAATTTAGCCTCTGATTCAATATATTATGGGAGATATGATCCCTCCAAGTTAGGGTTCCAGCCTCTTCCAGGATTCATCCATAAACATGACACCTGGGGAGAATTTCTATATATTGGGATACAAAGGTCCAAATGAAATTTATGAAGATGTTCCTGAAAGGTAATGGAATTTAATTTTTGTAGTCTAAGTTTCAGAATCAGAAGATGAACCAGTGACACGTGGAAGTCCGTACAACATCGATGTTATGAACAGTCTTGTAACAGGTCACCTTGGGAAAATGATCATAAGTTGCAACTGGTGAAACCAATTCTGATGAAACATATGGTGTTGGAATAGGGACAGGTGAGGATACCTCAGTGTGAATTTTTAGACATAGAGGAGCATTAATTTATGGGATACCAGAGAAACAGTAACAAGAATTTTTGCAGAAGAAATTGGAAAACTAGGGCTTCATGTTCTGGGAGTTTCCCTCCTTTATTTTCAGAAAATGAGTACATTGGACAGGTCACCTTGAAGAGATCTATATTTATATCCAATAATATCTGAAATTTCCAAGTTTTGAAAATTAGGGTTTCTCTGACAAACCCTAGATCAGCCAGCTCTGTAATTAGGACGGACACCTCAAATCGGTAAGATCTAATATTTTGCTATTTCCATTTGAGGTTATCATTTCAAAGTGATATATCACATCATCTTGATGATAAGATTGTTTAAGTTGACAAATTCCAAGCATGAAATTATATGATCTCTCTGAAGAAAATGAATTGGACACCTACATAAGAAGAGAGGTTCTAGTTCCAGAGGGAGATGAGGCTCAAAGCCTTACACAAGAAGAAATTGGTCAAGGCCAAGAAGATCATTTTTGATTCAATCATGGATCAACTTGTACCACATGTGTCTTCCCTAAAGACACTAAATATGTTTGATTCCTTGACCAATCTATTTGAAGGAAAGAACATAAATCAGAAGATGGCTTTGAGAAAACAATTGAAGAATGTGAAGATACAGAATGCAGAACAACTTGAAGTGGTAGAAGAAGAAGTGGAGAATGCAGAAGTGGTGATAATAGCCTTGAATGGTCTCTCAGGATCATGAGATTCATTCATTCAAGGAATGTGTGCCAGAAGGAAGTGATTACTTTCAGCAGACTCTGGGAAGAAGAAGAAGCTCGACTCATAATAAGAGAAGAGAAGATGGGAGCAATTGAAGATGAAGCTCTCACCATCAAAATAAGATCCCTCAAGCAATGAGGAATATGAAGATCTCAACTCTTGAAGAACCTCTTATCCATCTTGAGCATTTGGATAAGAAATGACGAAGTCATGAATGAAGAAGATGATGAAGTGGAAGGATCAAGAAGGAGTCTACCCACGAAACAAATAAAGATAAGTATTCAATTGTCATTTCATGATATTTTTTTATTATGCATTTGTTTATATTTAGTTGATGTATTATGCATGATAGAATGTTTGTGCTAATGACAATATAATACTAACATGCATGTGATGGGTAAGTAGCTCATGGTGCTATAAAAATATCCATTGCTACTTATCTATAATGAAACCTCTTTGCTGACATATTGGATTAGTGCACAATCTCAATGTTGTCCTGGTAGAGATGGAAGGCATATAGAAAGTTTCCGTGAGACATGGATGGATGTTGTATTGGATAAAATAGTTGCATGATCATATATTTATGCATAATAAATTTTCATTATGAATATAACTTATGAAATATTTCTACCCATACAACTAATGCATTTGACTTGTAGGAAATATTATGATACATAATCACCTACAAGAAAAGGAGGATGAGACTTGTTCCGAAGAAAAAGTGATGATAGTTCAAGATGAAGAATAATATGATGAATGCAATGACATCATTAATGCAGAACCTTCCAGTCATGAAGATGTAACCAAGAAGAAAGGGAAGGCCAGTTCAAGAAGAATGATGTCTAGGTTGCAGTATCGATACCTGAAAAGAATTTTGTAGTTCCATCATGCAGTTGATGGAAACATCATGGGATACAAGGCAAGATTCATAGCATGAGGCTTCTCATGAAAATAAGGCATAGACTACGAAGAGAAATTTGCAGCCACTAGAAATACACATGACAGGTAGAATCATGTGTGCAAATGAAAGAAGGCCTTGCACAAAAGACACCCATGGGATAACACATACATGAGGAGCTTGATGAAGATATGAACCTTTGCTACAAGGTTGATAGAGGATGACAAGCTCACATATGGGTGCGAGAAGAACTTTTGAAAAAGTTTAAGATAGAGGATCTTGGTATCCAGTGATCCTAGATGGATACAGAGGAAGCTACTTGTCACTCCGGTACAGAATGTTTCGGTGCATGGAGTATGATGATTTGCTTTAGAGGGAGTGACTACAAAAAGATCCCGAGGTTCGACATGGTACGATAGGATGGAAAGATTACTGATGACTCTAGGATTTACTGAGAGTAAAACGGATTCCAACCTTTGCTTCAAGGTTGAAGGTGGAATACCAATGGAGCTCCTGTTATATGTCGATGACTTGTTCCTGGCAGAAAAGAGGAACTCATTAAAGTATGTAGTAGAGATCCTGAAGAGGTTCAGGATGATGGAATGCAAGGCCATGACCACACCTATGGCATCGAACCTGAAGCTATTGAGTGTTGCTTCATCAGAGTCAGTTGATGCCATGATGTATTGTCAGATGATTTACCTGACAAATATGAGACCAGATATTTACTTTGCTGTGAACACATTGAGACATGTTCACCTGATGGTTACAAAGCATGCAGTGAGGTACCTGAAGGGTACATTTGATTATGGGCTCAAGTATGAGGCGAATCAAAAGATTAACTTGGAGGGTTATGTGGATTCGTATTGGGCAGGCAATGCCATTGATAGGAAGAGCACTTTGAGATGCTACTTCAGTATGGGATCAAGTGTGATCTCTTGGTTTGGTAGGATGAATTCCTGTTGGAATATATTAAACCCACTCACAAGTTAGGATAAAATAATTAATCATTATTTGATTAATTATTCACCCACTAGCTTAATTAGTTGGCATCCACTTACACCTTAAAGTCAATACATGCCATCTATATCCTAGGAATGATTTATTCCCATTTCTAGGTTGATCTTGACCACCTTTTTACCATCCAAAATTAGTATACAGGACTTTACAGCAGATTCTGCTTTATTTTGCTTTTTCTACTTTTCTTGCTTTTCTATGGGTAAGATAAAAGCTAGTCAACTAGGAAACTGGGAGCTTTTGTTTCCAACCCATCCTCCATTATTTTTTCTCCATTTTCTAGGATTAGAATTTTTTTTCCATCTCCTGGACAACTCACTGATTCTTTTTCCAACTCGTGAGGTCCTTGATAGATTTGGGAAGTGCTTTAGCCACCTATGGGGGTTTGCTATATTTTGGTAAGTCAGTCTTTTTGAGATTTATGAGTTGTTTCCATACAATTAGATTTTCCTATGAGGGATGTACTATTTATGTACACTATTATTCATAATTATTCAATGGAAGGATACACACCAATATTCATCTCTTCATTCATGTGATTCAATCTCTTTTCTTCTCTCTATTTTTCCTGTGTATGCTTGTGATAATTATTAGTAGCAAGATCTATTTCTTGTGCTTCTTATTAGCATCATTTATCATAGAATTTATCTATTATTTATACATGGTATCAGAGCATCAAGGTTGATCAAGTTCTACAGATTTGAGGAGCGCTTCCAGTCTCCTATCCCTCTCTGAAGAAGAGCTTGTCTAGCTTACAAGATTTTCTCCTAGTTTGTTTTACAGGTTGCAGAGAGTATCTCCTAGAGCATATAAACAACTTAATTATGGATTCAAAATTTCCTCTACTATCTCCTTTCAACTATGCTGATTGGAAGCCAAAGATGAGTGCATACTTGAAGAGGCAATGTCTCTTTGATGTCTCCATTGGTGCATTGAGCAAACCTGAGTCTTATGAAGAGAAGATTGATTGGATAAATAATTGTGATAGAGCTTATGGAATTATGTGTTTTGGAATGTCTCCAAATATATATCATCTCATAGATTCTGCTGAGTATCCATTTGAGCTTTGGAAAATTTTGGACAAAGCTTTTGGTTTGCTGGAAATTGAAAATGAAGCATGGAGCGAACCTAGCATCTCCTCTTGTTCTCTTTCTAAAGATTTCTTGGCCTCTACATTCTTTGATGAATTTGATCATGATGAAGAAGTTTCTCATACAGTTCATGTTGTTTCTTCCCTCTTTGATTCAAATGCTTCCTCCTTCAATCAAGAAGAAAATATTGAAGAGCCATCTTTTTCTGTGTCTCTTGAAGGTGATTTTTCTTCTTGTGATACTATTGATGAAAATGAAGTAACATATGGAGATATTGATGATATTGATTATGATCCTATAACCCATTCATTTTTCTCTAAATCTCCTATCTTAGATTCTGAGATCTATGTGCCAGATTCTTCACACCTTTTGCATACCTCTCTCATTGATGGTGCGCAACCCAATGACTTCTAGGATGTTTGCTTAGCCACATCAAGCCTTATTTGTGTCATATCACTTACCTTACTTGATCTCATGTGCTTCAGAATATCCTTCTTTTTTCTTGGCATCAATACTTAGAGCCTTCTTGAAGCTTGTGAACATCTCATTCTTTCCTCCTTTCACACAGAGGATTCATTACCAGTGTATTCCCATGAGTCTATTGATATGCTTATATGTGATCCTTTGGATTCTGATTTAGAATCATATTTGAATGTTGATACACATATAATATCACCATCCATACCATCTACCATATCTCTGAATAATCCAAAGACTATACAAATCCCAAGCTCACTAGTTGATTCCTCATTAGTCTCTTATGCAGTGATATTTATCTTACATGATTTGAAGTATTTCCTAACTTTCAGTGGCTGGTTATCCATGACCTTAGTCATATATGGACTGATATTAAACATGTTTGGATATTTTCTAAACACTTATGGTTCAGACCTTATGCCCATCCATCATTCATATTTTTACACCTATCAGTTTTCCCCAGTTGCTCATAATTTTCCTAGTCTAGCCCTATATCCTCATGGAGCCATTGAAGCCTTTGTCCTTGATGTTACATATGATAATTTTTATGATATATCAGAGTTTTTTCAGCCTCATATTAGATCTATACAGGTTCTACATCATATTGGAATATTGACATGTGATCCACATCACAATTTTGCAGCTATTCAGGGAATTGGGTGTGAAATAAATTGCCTTATTTTTTGTACTCTTTGGGAAGGAGTATGCACAGATCTCTTTTCCATTTCAGATCTTGTTTGCAGATCAGAGTTTGAAAGTAGAAATAAGCATTCAGATAATGCTCCTACTTCATCAGTTGATGAGATACAAGGAGTCTCTCATCTTCCTCCTTGCAGGTTCTACACTCTAGCGCATGATCATGGAGTTCATGATTTATTCAATAAGTCCTTCATCTAGAAGCAGTTCAGTCAGCTCATTAAAGTGAAGATGAAGATATGTTGAAGACACATTTCAAATTCTGCGCCTTGTCCTATCTTGAGGGAGGATTTTCCCCATGTGGTTTTGCCTCTTTCCTCACTTTTCTCGACATAATAATTGTTAAAGGATGACCATAGCCTTGTTGCTGGGCCCTATATGCATCCATATGCATCCATATTTTTTGTCATACCATCATAAATTCAAACTTATAGGGGGGTGTTGGAATATATTAAACCCACTCACAACTTAGGATAAAATAATTAATCATTATTTGATTAATTATTCACCCACTAGCTTAATTAGTTGGCATCCACTTGCACCTTAAAGTCAATACATGCCATCTATATCCTAGGAATGATTTATTTCCGATTCTGGGTTGATATTGACCACCTTTTGACCATCCAAAATTAGTATATAGGACTTTACAGCATATTTTGCTTTTTCTGCTTTTCTTGCTTTTCTATGGATAAGATAAAAGCTAGTCAACTAGGAAACTGGGAGCTTTTGTTTCCAACCCATCCTCCATTAGTTTTTCTCCATTGTCTAATATTAGCATGTTTTTTCCATCTCCTTGACAAATCACTCATGCTTTTTCCAACTCGTGAGGTCCTTGATAGATTTGGGAAGTGCTTTAGCCACCTATGGGGGTTTGCTATATTTTGGTAAGTCAGCCTTTTTGAGTTTCCATACAATTCGATTTTCCTATGAGGGATGTACTATTTATGTACACTATTATTCATAATTATTCAATGGAAGGATACACACCAATATTCATCTCTTCATTCATGTGATTCAGTCTCTTTTCTTCTCTCTATTTTTCCTGCGTATGCTTGTGAGAATTATTAGTAGCAAGATCTATTTCCTGTGCTTCTTCTTAGCATCATTGCTCATAGCATTGATCTATTATTTATACAATTCCTACATGGTGCTGAGTACAACTGAGGCAAAAGATGTTGCCACTTGCTATTTGGGAGGTAGTATGTTTCTCTTGAAAACTACTATTTGATTTGGTTGATCTAACTTGCATTTTTTGTACAATGCAGAGAGGAGTAGCGATCCATATCGATATCTCTCGAAAGAGGGATTTCTAGCACAGCTGATGAGACAGGTTGTCTAAGCATAAATCCCGGTGAAGCTCGTAGGTTTCTCAGACGTAAACGATCCTGTAGGTTGTCCTCAGATGTAATCGGTCCTGGCGAAGCTCGCAGGTTATCCTTGGACGTAATCAACCCTGATGTGATTCTATGCTAGAAATGGCCAAAGTGAAGTTTTGAGTACTTTAGGGAGAAGCTTGGTGTTCTCGAGATCGAGGTTCCCTCCAAGGGGAATGGATGAGACCTAGAGCCATTTTGACATGGTGAAAGGATTAGGTTCCTTCCATGGTCAGATGTAAGGGCTGAGCCATTCTGTCATGGTGAGAGGATTTTGTTCCTTCCATGTCAAATGTGAGTGCTGAGCCATTCTGATGTGACTGTAGGATTGGTTCCTACATGATCAAATGTAAGGGATGAATGCCATTCTTGGAATGGAGGCACATGGTCAGTTACTAGGAATACTCAGTCTGGGACTGAGGGCCATTCTGATATGACTGTAGGATGTAGTATTACATGATCAGATGTGAGCGCATGGCCATTTTGATGTGATTGAGGGATGTGTTCCCACTTGATCAGATATAAGGGTTGATTCCATTCTCTGGGAGAATGGAGGCACCTGGTCAATTACCAGGAATCCTCAGTTTGGGACTGAGAGCCCTTTCGATGCGATGTGTTTACACATGGTTGAAAGTAAGTGCAGAGCCTTTCTGACAAGATGAGGTCGGATATAAGTGCCAAGCCATTCTAGCGTGATGTGTTTACACATGGTTAGATGTGAGTGCTATGAATTTCTGACAAGATGGGGTCGGATGTAAGTGCAGAGCCTTTCCAACAAGATGAGGTTGGATGTAAGTGCTGAGCCAATATGGCGTGATGTGTTTACACATGGTCAGATGTGAGTGCTGGGCCTTTCTGACAAGATGAGGTAAGATGCGAGTTCTGGGCATGAATTTCTGACAAGATGAGGTTAGATGTAAGAGCTGGGTGGGCCATTCTAACTTAGGGTCATATATAAGCATTGATGAAGACCTACATGAAGGGTAGGCCTACAACCAACATGAAAAAGGGCTGGCTGTGTAGAACTTCCTGTGACGAGAAGAATGAAGAGATAGCACCATTTTATTGAGATAGCAGAAACAATAATGATGATGATGATTCAGTGATGATCCAAGATTAAGTGATGATCTAGACTTGATGATGATCTAGTAGTGATGATCTAGATCAAATGATGATCCAGCAGTGACGATCCAGATCAAGTGATGATCCAGACTTGATGATGATCCAGTAGTGACGATGCAAATCAAGTGATGATCCAGACTTGATGATGATCCAATGATGATGATCCAGATCGAGTGATGATCCAGATCCAAATGAAGATGAATTGAAGAAGAAGATGAATTGAATATGAAGATGACTTGAAGATGACGAGAAATCGATGATGATCTAGATGATACCGAGAAGAAGACTTGTGTTGATAAATTGTGTCGAGAGATTACCTTCCTAGTTAAGAGGGAGTGTTGATGTAATTATAACTTAGGAATGTATTCATCCGTATATCTTATGTATTGTACCCCGATGTTTATTCCAGGATATGTTTGTAATGTATTTGAGTCATGTCATACCTCGATGTTTATTCCAAGAATTTTCTATAATATAAACACGTCATGTCAAGTCATTGTGGGTAGCCGTCCTATTTGTCAAGGGTTAAAGTCCCCACAGTTGTGGGGGCCTATGGATATTAGACTATCCTAAAGAATTCGACCCTAGGTGAGTCATTGTAAGTCAAGGAAATAGTCCCCACTATTGTGTTAAGGATAACCCTCCTTATTGGTCGGAGGAGGAAAAGTCCCCACAAGCTATGGGGCACTAGGGTTATTAGACACTCCTAGAGATGTCGACTCTAGTAAGTAATTGTTAATTGAGGCCGACATGTTGGAGTGGGTTTCAAGTGAACGAAAGAATATAAATAGAGAGTGAGCCTCTCTATTTAACACACACACAATCACTCATTGGGGTGCATGAGTGAGAGAGGAGAAGGTCTCTCAGTGTGAGAGAGAGAACAAGCTGTGGAGATCATCTTTTTTGTTTTCGGGTTTTACTGCTGCCATTGATGCTCATTCTATCTCTGAGGAAGTTGCAAGGTTTTCTCCTTTATGGTTTCCATGAGGAAAATTCTTTGTGTTTCTTGTCTATTGTGTTTTATTGCTGTGCATGTTATTCTCTCAGTTAAAGATGCTAAGATCATAATGCTAGCTTGAATGGTAAAAATCTAATAGGATTGATGAGATAACATTTGAAAATGGGTTTTGGTTGATATGTGGACATCATTTGGTGGAGGACATTCATTGCACATTCTTTGAGGTCTTAATCCTTGATGTGGTCAAACAAAGGAAAATGTCCACCTTTGGAGCTTCACTACTCCCCACTCATGAATGATAGATGGGACATTTTACATGGAGCATTCACACATTCCATCATTTATGGAATTTGTTACACTCACCCATACTTATTTGATGGAGGGTTCTCTTGGATAGCCTCACATGCCATCATTTATGGAATTTGTTGCACTCATTCATACTTATTTGATGGTGGGTTCTCTTGGAATTTGTTAAGAGCATATTTGACTTGGTATTTGATAGAAAATTACACTATAGAAGTTTGATTGCACACATGTTCAAGCCAAATAAATGGGACATCCCACTTATGGAGATTTATTACACACTCATGCATTATTATTATGAAGTGGCCCACCTTTTGAGAGTATTTATTGCATTTATGATGGGGGTGTCTACTTTGGAGGTGCCTTGATTATGTTTAATCCTCTATTTGTAGCTAGAGTACTACTCTAGAAGACTTGTTGCAAATTTTGAGGAGACCATTTGGCATTGGAGTAGATCTAGGAGGATCAAACCCTATATCTAGGGTTTTCATTTATCATCTTGCATGCTTTGAGGACATATCTTATCAAAGAGCTACACTTAAAGAGCATTTGGAGGCTACACATTCAGATTTTACTTTTCATTTTTCCTCATCTGATATAGGTGATCCAATAATTTATCTTGGAGACTTGTGCATGTGGATTTGACCACCCTAATTTATGCATGTTGTTGAAGTATTTGAAGTATTTTGGTTTCTTTACCACTCCCTAGGTTAGTTCTAGGATGTTCATTGTTATTTTATTATAGAAGGAAGATGAGTTCAAATATACATAAGACTTTGATCTCTCCTTCGTTTCTCATGGTTGGATTTTTGGATTGTTCTCTCCTTAGGGTTAATGGATATATCTTTATTGATGCATATGTGAAATGCAAGGGTCTTATCCTATCAATATGAGGCTCATGTTTCTATTTCTAAATGTTGTTGGTGATGTGTCAGCTTGCTAGAACTTGTTATTTGGGGTGACATGAGAAGGGTATTATTGTTATATCCCAAATTGGCACTTCTCCATCTGTGACGACAGTTGCATGAAAACACTCCAAATGTCATTTGTCACAAACACAAAAGGAAACTATGGATGGAAGAGAATTTATTTGGTATTTAATGCATTGGCATTAGTCATTCAATGATTCCCCAACACTTTTGACCTTTGCAACTGAGTTTTAACGTTTGTAACTGAGTTTTGAGTCAAAATGGCTACTAGTGAATTGTCAACAAGCTATGTTTTGTTGAAATAGCTCCTTCCCTTCACATTGTAAGCGATTTTCCCTAAAAAATACACAAAAAATATTAAGAAAATGAATTTGGGGCAATTTTGGGTTGTTTGGTAACCACCCCATTAGTTACAACCTCCTCTCATTTGATCATGTCCATGTTCACATACTATAAAAGTAAGGGAGGTAGGCCATGAGAGGGGAATTTTAGCCTAGGTGTTGTTATGTTGGAAATTTTTTCATTCTCTATCCCTTTGTTATATGCCTTATGTTTTGAAATTACTAACCCAGTTAGTTTCAAACCCTTGTACATTGGAGATTTGTATGGGATTCTTGGAGAAGAGAAGCAGGAGATACAAAGTCAAGGTTTCAAAAGGTACCAAAGAAGAAATAAGGTAATCATGTACTTGTTTCTACTATTTAATGGAGATGTGTCATCTTTCCCTTCCCAAATGTTGAGTTAATTTCATGTTTGAATGTGGAAATTGACATGTTATATTGAAAGTTGATCTATAGATCCATGTTCTTGTTTTGTTTTCAATTCAACAATAATATTTTCTATTGTTAAAGGTGTTTGAGGAAGGTTGTTTCTATCAGTTTTCCAGGTCTAATCTTGGGAAAGTTGGACTAGATCCGAAGTAGAGAATGGAGCAAAGAAATATAGGATTAACCAATATAAACAAGGTGCATCCTTCATTATATTTCAAACTCTTTGTATGTTTGCTTGTATCTATATTCTATTTTGCTTACTATGAAACCCTAGATGCATGTCTTAGAAGAACTAGTATGTTGGTGACCTCAACCCCAATCATAGGATAAATTTCCTCACAATATTTGATATATGAAACCACGTTCGAAGGGTTTTATGTGAGGAGTCCCTCCCTCTATTTAACTTTGATTTATTATGCATGATTGTATTAAGTTGCTCAAATAATCTTCTAGAGTAGTTGCTTGTAATACTTAATTGTGGAATGGTTTTACATGAGGAGTATCTCCATCTATTTCCCTTTGATTCCTTATGCAATATTGTATTAAGTTGCTCCTATAATTTTCTAGAGTTGTTGCTTGTAATACTTCATTGTAGAAAGGTTTTATGTTATGAGCCTCTCCCTCTCTTTTTCTTTGACATCTTATGCATGAGTTTATCAAGTTTCTCTTATAATATTCTAGAGTTGTTGCTTGTAATACTTCAATGTGTAAGTGACACCTTGGTTAAAGATGTTTTGATGTAGCACCTTTTTAATCCCTCCTAGTATAATTTCTAGGTACATTTTCAATATTTTAGGTTTTATTATTTCCTAATTTAGCGGCCCTTGTTGTTTTAACAACCATTAATGAACTTTCCTTCTTGGTTTGGTACCTAGAATCGATTTTCCCTTATTTGGATTGTCACTAGTGTCTTGATCCTCCCATCACTTTCTAATACCACAAAAGAAAAAAAACATTTTTCTAAGCAATATATTCACACCACGTTCAACCTCCTTGTCATAGTCTTAGCAATCATATCTTAGGGAATCCCACTTGAGTTGGATAAGAGCAAACTTATAGTGAAAGAGGGAGTTACTGAAAGGGTAGTCCCTCTTGGTTTCTATTGTAGCAACAACTATTTCCCCCAAAAATATAAATTTTAGGGCCCCCTTTTTATTTGTTTTTATTAAGTTTGGCCTAGGAGTATTTTGTTATTGCCAAAGTTTCCCTGAGGTCAGAATTTTCTTTTAAAAACTTGGTCTTTTTCACTTTTCTGTTTCAGATGATTAGTCAACTATTCTTCCAATATCGGAAGCATAGTGGACTATCCTTCCAACATTGCGGAAATGAAATCATCTAGCTAGTTGAGTGCCTTTGGAATCCATCGCCGATGCATCAAAGTTAGTCTTCTTTATTCTCGAACTTGATCTACCGAAGTTACGGCTCCTTACTGCTGGACTTATCCGACGATCTTGTTTTTCATTCACCCTAGTGTTTTTGAGGTTCGATTATGTTCTTTTTACTATTGGGTTGATTGACCAGAGAAAGCCAGGGTTATAGTGTCTATCCTTCCCGGCGTTGCGGGAGGATAGTTCCGAAAGGATCTGAAAGAATCATGTTCTCTTAGCCGACTCCGAAGAGCTTAACATTGCCGAGCTCCGATACCCGTTCCTGAAGTAAATCCTGCGATGGTAGAACAGTCTGTAGCTGACGTTGTAGAGGGTTATCAGCTTTTGGTTCCGAGGGTAGAACTTAGTGGTTCCGATGTCCGATACTAGTAAGTAATTCCAAGTTTGTATTCTGTTTCCCACCCGCTATTGCAGCGATCCTCCAGTCTATTCATCCAATAGGTTTAATATTTGTCCATTGATAGTTTCCCGCCCGGTCGTGGGTATATATATGTGGCCATATGACTTGTCATTTGCATTGGGATTTGTCATTTTCACTATAGAAGCAGTTCAAAGAAGCTGTGTGTGTGCAGCTGTCAAAACCTCGTTTGCTTTGCTCTGCACCCATGGAGTTTTGTCTCATCTAGTCCGTTGCATCGCTATTGCGAGGTAGGTTACCCATGGTTTTGTTACCTTGGCTGTTGTTGGTTGATTTTGAACTGTTAGGTTTTCATAAGTTAGGTTTTATCGAATAGGGGTTTAGGATTTTGCATGCCTACGGTGTGTCTTATGAATATTTTACATCATTAAGAGCATAGCTTGCTGTTTGAGGTCTCATTTCATGGGAGGTTGAGTCTGTACGCCGTTGAAGCGTTATGGATGTGTCTGCATTTCTTATGCGAGTTGTTAGGGCATGGTGCAGATGGGCATTTTTCCGTCTACACGACCATTTTATTGATCACTTGATGGTTGGCCAGAGGTTAGGAAGCCTTTTTTCCCCCAGTTATAGTATCCCATGGGACTCAGGAGGGTTTTCAGTCAATTAGGGATTTTCTTGAAGATAGTTGATACGCAAGGTTTATCTATTTTGAGGTGGAGAATTGTGTTGAGATGCAGCGGTAGAATAACCTTGATAAGTACCTGTGTGAGACGAAGAATTTTATCCATCGAATAAGGTTTTGAGATAGTGGAGCTTCGCCGGATTTAGGAAGCGGCATTATTATAGGGTTTCTTGTAAATCATTCATTCATAAAGACTATGTTGAACCTATTTTAACAGCATGCATGTCGAAGAGGTGAATAAATTTGTATATTTTCTTGTGTATTGCTATAAGCACTTGCTAGATCTCAGTTAGCCTAAAACATGTTGTTTGACTGTGACAGGTTGATTGCTATAACAACAACATGCCAAAGAGACAAAAGAAGAAAGATCAGGTAGATGAAGAAGAGCCTGAGGTAGAAATAATCACCAAGGTAGAGTTCATCTATGAAAACACCAAAGCCACCACTGGAGTTGAACCAGATTACAAGTGGGGAGAAATCTTTAGAATGATCTCAAACCAGAATGTACCTAATGATGGGTTTGAAGAAATGACGATCTATGCTAACATTGAAAAGTCAGCTTTGATGAAAGTAGCTGCGAGCCCCGAATTGTTTCCCTGCTCAGAAGTAATAGGTTGGATCTTGCCCATGGCAGATGTGAAAAAAATGATTTTAGAAAACACCGCAAAGTAAGGCTATGCTACATACAACCCTAACTATGTGTCTATGGCATACCATCTACCTTCACCAGAGGTTTATCTAACTAAAAATTGGCTAAAGGAGGCAGGTCTGGACCTGGTAGAGACGGTAAAGAAAATGATGATCCCAGGAAAAAAATTCAGAGCCAGATCTTCTGGAGAATATGAAACATCAACTCTCCGAGCTCCTTACAGATTCATTGCTTTGATGCTTAACATGATTTTTGGTCGAGAAAATGGCAAGAGTTCCAAGATAGGTTGGATACTGGTTATCTTTTTCATTGCTACACAAGGAACCATATTCAACTGGGATAGTATAGTGTCGAATAACCTTTCTGCATGTATAAGTGTAGCCTTAGGAGGGGTATCTCAGAAGAAATATGAATTTTATATGAGCTCTATTCTAATTGATTGCATATTGTGCACCCCGGATTTCCCTGCTTTGAAATGCAATTGGGAGAAGGACAGAACCCCAGTATACACGGCTTATAAGTTGTTTTGGGCACATAAGTATTACAATTATTATAGGGAAATTTGTGAGCATTTCATTATGCCCCTGTATACTATGATTTTCCTAACTGAATGTAATTGCATGTCCGAAGAAGCATTTAAGGTCATACAAGAGTTCGGGGACTATTATTTAACAGAGGATGGATTGTATGTAAGGATGTATGGTGGCTCCATAGAACCTTCTCTACTCCCAAAATATGCTACAGATTGTGTACTCCACAAGGAGGCAGTCAGAGAGTTGTACATAGATGGAGTAGGAAATTTTTTGTTTGAACATAAGAAGGAAACGTACCATGCAGTACCTTTGTTACTTGGAAGCTATAAGTTTTCAAGGGTAAATCAGGCAACAGAGTTTGTTAAAGAGCTAGAATATTTTTGCTTTGGGGAAATGAATTTTCATAGAAATGATTCCCATAACAAAGCAGCTAACTACTGCAAAGAAGCTGGAATCCATTTTGAGTATACTGACTTCTAGGAGAAATATGAAGAGACATTCCGCAATGCAAAGAACATAACAGCCCTCAAGAAAAGGTTCAAGCAAAAGATAACAACTATGGGTGGAAAAAGCAAGATTTCAGAAAAACCTAAGAAGCTAGAAGAAGAAGAGGCCAAGAAAAGAGAAGAAGATGCTAGCAGATTGGTACAGGAAGCAGAAAATTGGTTAAGAATTGAAGAAGAAGAAAAGAAATGAACTGTTGAAGAAGCAGCTAGGAAGGGGGAAGAAGAAAGAAAAAGAAAAGAAGAAGCTGAAACAAAGAAGAAATAGGGATAAAGTGAGGGTTTTAGGCTAACAGAATCCCAAAAGGAGAAGCATCCCACATAGCAGGTTGATGTACAAGAAGTTCAAGATCCTGCAGATCAAGAACAAGGATGGTCCGAGCTTGATCCCTTGGAGCCTGCTATCCCTTCTGGCAGTATGTCAAGATAAGTTTCAATATCTGAATTTGATTTGATTCCTTTCATGCATACCAAAGTAGAGGAAGTACCTAATTTTAATACCGTATTCTATGACAAAGAAAAGAAAAGGATTGTCAACAGGACCGAGAAAAAGGTAGATACTGGAGGAAAGCCAGGTAAGATGGTTATAGACAAGACATTGGCACATGGTACGCATAAGGATCCATTATTGATAGCAAGAGATAGGGTAGCTTTAACCTTAGCAACCGAAGACAACATAAAAAAAATCATGACTGATATGGAGAAGTCACGAAAGAGTGCAGCCTAGTTGAAAGAAACCTTAAAGAAGGAAAGGGATGAAAGCCAGAAACTAAAGAGAAAATATAAAGACATGACAGGAGAAGTCAAGGTTTCAAGGACAAAATGCAGAACTCTACAAGTAGATAAGGATGCTTTATCAATATCTACAGAAAATACAAAGAAGAGTTCTTAGGTTACATTGGCAGAGTTACAAAAGCTACGGCTGGAGCATCAGAGTTTAAAGACTGAAAAGGATAATCTTTAGCTATGATGTGGAAATTTAGATGAAGAAAAGAACAAGTTGGAGAGAAAGGTTACTGATATAGAAATAGAGAAGGATTCTACATAAAAAAAGGAGAAGCAATATCAGATGTAGATAGCAGCCTTAGAAGAACCAAAAAACTCATTGACCGCATCACTAAAGGGTGCTATGGAGCAGAAAGCTGATATCCAACCCTTAAAGGAGCATGTTCTGATTCTTAGGAAAAGGATCCATCAAATACAAATACAAATAGAAGAGGAAAGATGCAAAGTTTTACAGATAGACACCAGGATGGAGGAGATTGTAAATACCACTTCATATTTCCTGGATAGGACTCAGGATATATTAGAAAGTCTAAAGGGAAGAATGGTTTGGGAAGAAACCAATAAAGAATCTCCCGCAGACCTAGCCGTAAAAGATCAGCATACATTGCAGCAAGAATATGAGTTAATGGAATTTGCTAGTAATGTTGTAGAGGAATTTAAAAAGACAGTAAAGAAGACAAATACTGCTTGTGCCGAATTTTGCATGAGATTACTCTTCACATATAATCGGTGTCAGATGTCTGTTGAGAAAAGATTGGAGGTGCTACGTGAACATGAGCTATTTCTAAAGCATTTACAGGACATATACCAAGAAAATGAACAAGAAATCTAGAAATTCAAGGACTTGGATGAATGGATATTGAAAAATGCAGTAGCACATGCAACCGTGAGCATACACTTATTAGAGGACCAAGTGTGCATGATTCCTGCTAGAATAGAGGGGGTTAAGACCCAATATGCTAAGTACAAGATTAACTTTCGATTCCTTGAGCCTTCTAGCTTTAAAAGCATAGTAGCAGATGCTAATGCATGGAAACAGTTCACCAACGAGCAAGCTAGGCCTTCTTCATAAAATGTTTTGGGAATATTGATTAAAATGTAATATATTGTATTAATTTTGTGCAAAAGCTATAGGACAAATTTTTGGAAAAGAAAGGTTGGGGAAGCTCAAGAGACAATAAGGGGCAGCCCAAGAGTTTTTGTTTTTGTATATGTATAGGAGATTTTTACATAGGAAAGGACCTTTTTTCCAGACTATCATGAGGAAGTATTGTAAGAAAAACTAATTCATTTTACAGTAAAGAGTTATATGTTTATGCTGGAGAAAGTTTTATGGATTTTCAAATATTTGCCATGGGCTAGTTGGATAAGAACTATTTCTTTTTCAACTTGTTTCCATGAACTGTGAGATCGTTCTAACCTATTGAATTCTTTCATGTTATGAATGTGCTCTTGTTTATTTTGTGAAATTTCCACATTGAGTAATGAATGTTTTAATTAACAATAAGCTATCTTGTTGTTTATCTTTCTATTGATATTCATGTGTTCAGAAACGTTAACAACTATCTGTGGTTTTCTTTATACATGCAATGCTATACATTACTCACCATTAATGATAGTTTTTCTCCCTAGGGATAGGTTAGTGAGTCTTAGTTAGTTTCTTGCTGTTTGTGGTTTAGATGCGAGAGAGGTAATACGAGAGGTAAGAACCTGCGCATCACATTGTGACCCTACTCGTTATCTCTACTGTCTGCATTTTGTTAGGCACTTGCAGATCATACTTAAACATTAAAAAACTAAAAATATACATGGTGGACCAGGCTGTAACCGGTAAAAAACTTTAATTGTTACTTGACCTACAGTAGCCGGACTGTAAACTGAACGGATTCCCCATACCAAACAATAATGAGCTAATTGGGAACGTTTATTGGGGAGAATATCTACTATTGTTACCTGCAATTTTCCAGGCCACAACAATTTTGGCACTAGAAGGAGGGCCACCAGTGCATGGCTAGCCGAGGAAGCCCGCTTTCTCGAAATTACTGCATTGGTGATAGTTCTGAAAACAATTTGCTTCATAAACCCACTCCTAAAGATAAAAAAAGGGTATCTATATCCTGTCGATAAGGAAGTGGTTGATGATTTAAGGAGAATTACCAGGGCATATGCAAAAAATATTGGAGGATTACCTATTATCTCTGTTCTTCCTAGAAGAGAGTATTAGAAGAAAGATCACCCTCAATTGGAAGACTCGGTGTTGGTAGAAGATCTTGAAGAATTGGTAGAAGCTGCCTTACAAGAATTTGACCAACCTTTAGATCACTTGGATCTAGATTCCCCTTACTGTTCACCTTTCCAGACCCCTTTTCAATCCCAACCACATAATCCACTTAGAATCATGGCTAATGTAAATGCAAACCAGCCACCTCTGCAACCTGCTTGGAGGGCTAGGTCATCTTTAAATATGACACCTCCCTTGTATGATTTGCCTTAGGCTTTTGACAAGATGTTACCCAAGTTTTAACCAAGTGAAGGAATTCTGGTAGATGATCATTTGTAGATTTTTTACTTGGCTGTAGAAGGACTACGAGCTGGACAACATGAAGATGTGGTCTGTAGATTGTTTCCTCACACCTTGAAAGGAAAAGCAGCCTCATGGTATTTTTCCCTACTTGCAAATTCAATCACAGATTGGAATAATTTTGAGAGATTGTTTAGAAGCAAATATGTAGTCCAGAAAAATCATGCAGCTTTAATGAAAGGGTTATGTGCTCTAAAGAAGGAAAGGAAGGAAAGAGTGCATAATTTCATTCAAATATTTGTTGCTTACCTAAACAATTTCACTGCAGCTGATAAACCATCTGAAAATGCCCTAATTGAATACTATACCTCAGCTCTCGGACCTGACCTAGCCATGTTTTCTAAGAGATCGATTAGACCTACATTAGCAGAAACCTATGAAGAAGCTGAGAAGGTAGAGGCAGAGATGGAGAGTATAGAAATTACCATGTGCATTTAGAAGAGAAGACTTTTGGAAACAAGAAACCTTTATTGTTGACTAAGCCTAAGGATGAGTGATCACAGGATTTCGAACGCATGGTGAAGATGATGCATAAATTATCCAACTGGGTGATAGATTTAGAAAAGGAAAAAGAGGCTCATAAACCATATAATCCCTATTATAAAAAAAGGGAAGACAACAGTCAACTTAAACCTCCTCCACATAGTCCTTCAGCAATGAATTTAACCGATGTAGGCATGGACAATTTTTGTACCTTTCATCAGTAGCCTCATTCTGAGAATAATTTCCCACAATGGATTAATTATATGACATTAGTAATGAATTAATTATTGGAATCCAAATTGACAGAAACTGGTGAAGAGGAAGAAAAAAATCATGAGCCTACATAAAAACAAGATGAAGATACCTTAGTTTTATGGGACTGTGTCTCTATGTTTGATACAAAAGATGAATATTTTTTGATACAAGGAGAAACACCAAAAACTAATGTAACAACAATAAGTTAGAATCTATTAAAATAAGACAATTCAATACTTCCTAAGATTAAGAAACTTCAAGAAAACATGAAGAAGATAAATAACAACCCTTCGAATTTTAAAATACCTGAATTTGTCATTTCAAGTAAAGATCCTAAGAAAATCAACACACCTCTAAAGCCTACTGAAAGTAAGATTGATAATGTCAAGAAGAATCTCCAAGAACATGAGATGGGATATGATATTGTGGAAGACATTAAAAAGGCTAAAGAGAATATCTCATTGTTTTAAATGTGCAATTTACCTCATAAAAAAGAGAAGCTTTTAAAAGCACTTGAGACACCAGACGAGGAGCCTCCCAGTGACAACAAAGCTGAGAAAGAGATTGGTGAGGCAAGTTTAGGAGGGAAATCTAAGTATAAAACTCCAGCATTTCTCCTAACCTTTGAAATTTTCAACTATAATGTGCATAAATGTCCAGTGGACTCAGGAGCATCAGTCAATGTTATGCCACTTCCAGTCTACAAGAAAACCAATGGTCAGCCTAAACCATCCACTTAGCAGGTTCTTCAATTAGACAGAACACCTGTAAAGGTAATAGGAGAAATGGAGGATGTTCTGATTCAATTATCTACAGATGAGAGGGTATGTCAGTACATCGAAATTGTAGTAGTAGACATACCAGATGCTTATGGTCTAGTTTTGAGCCGAGACTAGTCAGCAAGGTTAGAAGGATATTTTGCATCGGATTGGTCACATTTGTAGTTTCCTTTTAAAGGAATTCCAAATCAGATAAAAGTGTTAAGAGAACCTCAAATGAAATATAATGTGACTCAGTTAAAAGGAAAAAATGAACCAGTAAACTCTGTGTTGGGTAACTATTTCATTCAACTAGAACCAGGAAATTACCAACCTGAAGAAGACAGTAGTATACCTGAGATTCAACCCGATCTCCTTCAATTTTCATGGGCTGATGAGATTGACTGTAACATAGTAGATTTAGTTTCAGATGTAGTTCGTAATTCAAATTCAGTAGAATTAGATAGTTTTTGGATTCTTTATTTCGATGGTTCTAAAAAAATGGAGGGATCAGGGGATGGCTATGTCCTGATTGATCTAGAAAAAAAAAAATTTAGGTTAGAACTCGAATGCACAAATAACACAGCTGAATATGAAGCACTAGTTCAGGGACTTAAAAAAGCAATAGAACTGAAAGTAAAAAAATTGAAAGTATATGGAGATTCTGAAATCGTTGTTAAGCAAATTCAGAAAAAAATACACTACATTTCACCACATTTGAAAGCTTACCAAAGTGAAGTTTGGGATTTGTTGATAAATTTTCATGCCTTCAATATTGTGTCCATTCCTAGATTAAAGAATGCAGCAGCTAATTTACTAGCTACCTTAGCTGCAAGATTAATACTTTCAAATAATAGATGCTCTATTGAATTACTTTTCAGGCCTTCTGTTCCAGATATGATCACAAATTTACGGGTTTTTGACAATGATCAGCAAATTTTGGAGTGTTTGGTGAATGATGATACTTTCAAAGGAGCAATAATAGATGATGAAGAACATCAAGCATAATTAAAGTTCAGGAAATTTATCCCTAAAGGAGTTAGGACCTTGGAAAGAATGTTTGATTTAGATAACAAGTTAAGAAATCCAGCGAATGTCAAGACTCATAGCTCGTCTTTACAGTTCGAGCGGATAAATTTAGGGACTGAAGATGAACCCAAATATATAAATTTGGGGAAGTGTTGTTCTCCAGGCGAAAGGAGTAAGTTCATTAGTTTATTAAAGCAGTACAAGGATTTGTTTGCTTGGACCAATGAAGATCTAAAAACTTATGACACAAAGATCATACAACATGTTATCCCAATCAAAGGTGGAATCAAGCCTTACCAACAACCTTTGAGAAAGATGGATCCTAAGCTGGAACCTTTAATTCAAAGTGAGGTAAAGAAGTTGTTGGATGCAAAAATCATATTTAAAGTCAGACATTCGGAATGGGTTTCTAATTTGGTACCAGTACGGAAGAGATCCGGAGAAATCAGACTTTGTGTAGATTTCAGAAATCTTAATCGTGCATTAGATAAAGATAATGATCTGGTCCCACCCATGGAGAAAATACTACAGATGGTTTCAGGTTCTGAATTGTTTTCGTTATTAGATGGATTCTCTGGTTATAATCAAGTATAGGAGGATGCCCTTTGGACTTATTAATGCTGGAGATACATTCCAGAGGGCCATGGATATAGATTTCCATGGTCTGATTGGCCATAGTGTTTTGGTTTATCTAGATGATGTCACAATATTTTTTAAAAGGAGAGAAAAGCATGCATTTCATTTGAAACAGATTTTCGAGCATTGCCGAAAATATGGTATTTCACTAAATCCCAAGAAATGTGTGTTTGCAGTCGCAGAGGGAAAGCTACTGGGTCGTGTCATTTCTAAGAAAGGGATCTCCATAGACCCGGAGAGGATTAAAGCCATAGAATAGATCCCTTTACCCCATAATAAAAAGGGTATGAAATATTTTATGGGGACAATCAACTTTGTGCGAAGGTTTGTACCAGAATTTGCTCAAATCGTCAAACCTTTGTAACAAATGGTTAAATAGAGTGTGCAATTCAAATGGACTGATTTGGAGAAGAATGCATTCAGCAAGATAAAAACATTTGTTTCTCATGCACCATCACTCAAAAGTCTAAATTTTGAAAAGGATTTTATTCTGTACACTTTTGCATCTATCGAGTCATTAGCAGTTGTGCTTACACAGAAAGAGGATGGAGGAGATGAGTACCCTATATAATTTTTGAGCACTGGTCTACAAGGGGATGAGTTGAATTATCTAGTAGTTGAAAAACAAGCTTATGCAGTTTTTAAAGTGGTAAAACAATTCAGACCGTATATACTTAAGAATCGCACCAAAGTAATAGTTCCACACTCGGCCGTACGATCTCTCTTTGTGCAAAAGGAATTAGGAGAAAGAAGAGGCAACTAGGTGACTACTTTACAAGAATATGATCTTGAGTTTAAACCAACATCCATAGTTAAAGGACAAGGATTGTGTAAAGTAATGATTGAAGGTAAAAACAATGAAGAAAGCAGATGGGATAATGAAGTTGGACTACATATGGTGGATGTATGTCCTCTGTTTACAGCTCTAGACTCCTGGTATCGGGGCCTAGTCCATTACCTCTAAGAAGGATATTTGCTGGAGCATTGGAGTCCCAAGCATAGAAGAGCATTACGTCTAAAATCAACTTTATATCAGATCATTGATGGAGTACTGTTCAGAAATAACTACGATGGAGTCTTTCTCAGGTGCTTAGGACAAGAAGATGCAAAGAAGGTCGTAGCAGAATTGCATGATGGACCTGCTGGAGGTCACTTTTCGGGGGACACAACAGCACATAATATTCTCAAAGCTAGATATTACTAACCTACATTGTTTAAGGATGCTCATTCTCATGTTATAAAATGTGATGCTTGCCAGAGATGTGTTGGAAGACAAGCTAAAGCAACAGGACCATTAAAACCAGTAATTATATCAAAACCATTTGAACAACGGGGAATCGATATTATTGGAGAAATAAATCCAAATTCCTCCTTGTAGCACAAGTATATTATGACAGCAACTGATTAATTCACTAGATGGGTCAAGGCTATTCCGTTACGAAAAGTAAACGAAGATGTAGTTATGGATTTCTTACAGAACCACATTATGAATAGGTTTGGGGTTCCAATTTCCATGGTTTTTGATAATGCTACATACTTTTCTTCTATTAGATTAATTGAATTTGCTAATGAAAGAGGAATTAAGTTGCATTATTCTGCAAATTATTATCCACAAGGAAATGGTTTGGTGGAATCCACAAACAAAAATCTGATTAGAATTCTGAAGAAAACAGTGATAGAAAATCAAAGGAGCTGGCATTCAGCGTTAACTATTGCTCTCTGGGCTGATAGAGTCACACCCAAGAATTCCTTAGGTATGTCACCATACACTCTTGTTTATGGAAAAGAAGTTGTCCTCCCTCCTAATATTCTATTGCCATCTTCCATAATAGCCCAAGAGTATAGGGGTATTGATAATGAAATTCTACAAATAAGAATCTATAATCTGTTGAAGACATAAGAGTCTAGGTCCAAATCCAAGGAAAGGTTTAAGTATCAACATGAAATAGTAAAGCGTTGGTTTGACAAGCACAAAGCTGGGAACAAAGAGTTCGAAGTAGGAGATCTTGTTCTTAAGTGGGATCACCCACACGATGAAAAGGGAAAGCACACCAAGTTTTTGCAGTTATGGGTAGGCCCTTTTCAGATTGCAGCGAAGCTAGGGCCCTCGACTTACAAGTTGCAAGACTTACAAGGGGGGGGGAGAGAACTTACTAGTAAATGGTTTAGTCCTCAAGCCTTATTTTTCTTGATCATTTTTGTTTTGGTTTTCTTGTACATAAATAAACATTTGGTTTATTGCTTACTTTAGAGTATTTTTAGTTTTTTGCTTTATTTGCTTAATGTTTGATTGATTGGAATTTTTGTTTTGCTTATGATCAATAAAACAACACGACTTTTGGTTGCATGGAGTTTATCAAAATTCTGGATTAACTAAAATCTTTGACTACGAGACTGCCTACTATTGATTCATATAATATTTGAAAGAACTTCTTCAAGTTTAGCAGATTTCCTAAATGGTTATGAACAAATTGAAGTCCTACTTAATCCTTGTGAAATAACTCAAGATAAAAAGGGTCTAGAATACTATTTTGAGGCTCCATTCATCTCACATTAAAAAACTGTCCTAGGGGGTAACAACAAAATACCCATGGAAAGGAAGCAAGGTAATCAGTGTATTATATTTAAATAATCCCATGCCATGAATTGAGAACCAAAAGGTTAATAAGAGTCAAAATATCCTAGAAAATCACTATGTATCAAAGCATGTACTGAACCACATCAGTATGTATAAAAGTGCCAAAGTTTTTCTCCATCCATGAGCTGAAATTAAAAAATATCTCTCACACAAAAGGACACTATGGATAGAGGAGCCTGAATTAAAATTCAGAAAGAAGGAAAACAGGAGGACTCAAAAGGGGACAAAAGTCCAAAAGCACAAAAAGTGCAAAATGGCATGGGAATGAGGAACAAACAGATATATCTGTTTACCATATGTTACGATCCTGTGGTGTCTAAAGTTGGAAACTACTCAAAGATAGGTAAAATGAAACTCATACTCCTAGCTTTGAAAGAGTTATCCAGACTTTGAAATCCTGGTTCCCCTTTTCCTCAACTTGGACTATAGTCAATGATTAAAGTGAATAAATCTTTCATTTGGGAATTCAAATATCTTGAAGAAATATAGTAAAGTGGAACCATCAGAGCAGTTTGTTGATTAAAAAGGAAATTTTTTAGAGATATGTGTTCACCAGGTAGTCACCAATTGTTGTAGTTGCAACTATTTCCCCAAAAAATTTAAATTTTAGGGCCCCCTTATTATTTGTTTTTATTAAATTTGGCCTAGGAGTATTTTGTTATTGCCAAAGTTGCCCTGAGTTCAAAATTTTATTTTAAGAACTTGGTCTTTTTAAATTTTCTGTATCAGATGATTAGTCAACTATTCTTCCGATATCGGAAGCATAGTGGACTATCCTTTCGACATTGCGGAAACATAATCATCTAGCTAGTTGAGTGCCTTTGGAGTTCATTGCCGATGCATCGGAGTTGGTTTGATTTATTCTTAGACTTGATCTGCCAAAGTTATGGCTCCTTAGTGGTGGACTTATCCGACGATCTTGTTTTTCCTTCACCCTAGTGTTTCCAAGGTTTGATTATGTTATTTTCGCTGTCGGGTTGATTGACCAGAGCAAGCCAGGGTTATAGTGTCTATCCCGCCCGATGTTGTGGGAGGCTAGTTCCAAAAGGACCTGAAAGCATCATGTTCTCTTAGCCGACTCCGAAGAGTTTTAACATTGCCGAGCTCCGATACCCATTCCCGAAGTAAAGCTCGCGATGGTAGAACACTCCGTAGCCGACATTGCGGAGGGTTATCAGCTTTTGGTTTTGAGGGTAGAACTTAGTGGTTCCGATGTCCGAGACTAGTAAGTAATTTTGGGTTTTTAGTCTATTTTCTGCCCGCTATTGCGGTGATCCTCCAGCCTATTCTTTCAATAGGTTTAATATTTGTCCACTGATAGTTTCCCACCCGGTTGTGGGTATATATATGTGGCCATATGACTTGTCATTTGCATTGGTATTTGTCGTTTGAACTATAGAAGTAGTCTGGAGAAGTTGTGTGAACATATCTATCAAAACCTCGTTTGCTCTGCTCTGCATCCATGGAGTTTCATCTCATCCAGTCCGTTGCATCGCTACTTCCAGGTAGGTTACCCTTGGTTTTTTTACTTTGGTTGTTGTTGGTTGATTTTGAACCGTCAGGTTTCCGTAGGTTAGGTTTTACCGCATAGGGGTTTAGGATTTTTCATGCCTATGGTGTGTCTTATGAATATTTTACATCATTAAGGGCATAGCCCGCTGTTTGAGGTCTCATTTCATGGGAGGTTGAGTTTGTACGCTGTCAAAGCGTTAGGGACGCATCTGTGTTTCTTGCGCGAGTTGTTACGGCATGGTGTAGAAGGGCGTTTCGCCATCTACACCACCCTTTTATTGATCACTTGATGGTCGGCCAAAGGTTAGGAATCCTTTTTTCCTTTAGTTACAGTATCCCATGGGACTCAGGAGGGTTTTTTCTCGATTAGGGATTTTCTTGAAGACAGTTGCTGCGTAAAGTTTAGCTGTTTTGAGGTTGAGAATTGTGTTGAGATTCAACGGTAGAATAAGCTTGATAAGTACCTCTATGAGATGAAGAATTTTATTGGTCAATTAAGGTTTTGAGATAGTGGAGCTTCACTAGATTTAGGAAGCAGCATTATTATAGGGTTTCTTGTAAATCATTCATTGATAAATACTGTGTTGAACCTATTTTAACAGCATGCATGTCGAAGAGGTGAATAAATTTGTATATTTTCTTATGTATTGCTATAAGCACTTGCTAGAGCTTAGTTGCCCTAAAAAATGTTGTTTGACTGTGACAGGTTGATTGCTATAACAACAACATGCCAAAGAGACAGAAGAAGAAAGCTCAAGTGGCTGAAGTAGAGCCTGAGGTAGAAATAATCACCAAGGTAGAGTTCATCTATGAAAACACCAAAGCCACCACTGGAGTTGAACTAGATTACAAGTGGGGATAAATATTTAGAATGATCTCAAACCAGAATGTACCTGATGCTAGGTTTGAAGAATTGATGATATATGCTAACATTGAAAAGTCATCTTTAATGAAAGTAGCTACGAGGCCCGAATTGTTTCCCTGCTCAGAAGTAATAGGTTGGATCCTACCCAGGGCAGATGTGACGAAAATGATTTTAGAAAACACTGCAAAGTAAGGATATGCTGCATACAGCCTTGCCTATGTGTCTATGGCATACCATATACCTTCATCACAGGTTTATCTAACTGAAAATCGGCTAAAGGAGGCAGGTCTGGACCTGGGAGAGACGGTAAAGAGGATGATGATCCCAGGCAAAAATTTCAGAACCAGACCTTTCGGAGAATATGATGTTGAAATATTGTAACTTTGAAGAATATTCTATATGTATTTCTTTGTGGTCCCTGATGGTCCTACCGGGAGAACCACTTGTATTACTTTGTACCCCAATGCTCCTAATCGGAAGAACTAATAAGAGTCATGAGGCAGTCCCCTCTAATTGTAAAGGTGGGTCATTAGCACCCTAGTGTGGTTACTTGAGCCTACATGTGTAACTCGAGCCTACATGATTAACTCAAGTCTGCATGACAGATGAGTTAACTTAAGTGAATGGATGAATATAAATAGAGGTGTAGTGCTCCTCATTTGCAACACACACTCTCACTTGAGTAGCGCACTTGTGGAGGAGAGAAGTAGTTGGAGAAGGAGGAGGATCAGGTTTTTGATCTCCTTGTTGGTTTTAAATTTTTACCTTTTTGGGGCATCTATATTGAGGAAGATTTTGCTGGGATTTTCCCTTTAGGGTTTTCCCAGGATAAATCTGTGTTGTTCTTGTGATACAGTTTCTTTCAGTGATCATGTTTATATGCTTTTGTTATGAAAAATGAAATGATATACTAATGTCTTAGCTAAGCATATGAAAATTCAACATGGTATCAGAGCTAACCTGAATAGGATAGATTTCACAAGCTATAGAATCTATGGATTCTTTATTTTTGTTTCTCTCTCCATAATAAATCAGCAAAAGAAGGCTAGGCTGACTCTCCATTGAAGGGTGCATCTTTCTGTCGAAGCAGAATTCGATTCCGAGCATTTTCAGTTTTCGGTGCGGGAAATTAGGGATTCTTACTGAAGAGGAATTTTTTAGTGATCCTGGAATAGGATTTATCTCCTCATAAAAATAGAATTTTAGAGACCTAGATCAATATTTTTGGTTGGGTGAAACTCCGGGAAAGTCAAACCCTAGTTTGACCCCGAGCTAGAAAAACCCTAAATACTAAAACTGCTACATTTTGGTACATTCACTATATACCAATATTGGCAAATTCTCAGGAGCTGAGAATTGCAAAGGCCGAAGATAAAATCCTGATGTACACTTTTTCCAAAATTAAGCCTCTGATTCGCTATATTCTAGGAGATATGATCCGTCAAAGTTAGGGTTCCAGCCTCCTCCAGAATTCATCCCTAAACAAGACACCTGGGGAAAATTGCTATAGCGTGGAATACAGAGGTAAAAATTAAATTCCTGAAGATGTTACAGAAATATCATGGAATTTACTTTCTGTGTTCCTAATTTCAGAACCAGAAGATGAAACAGTCACACGTGGCAGGCTGTACAAATTCGTTGTTCTAAACAGTCCTGAAATAGGTCACCTTGGGAAAATGATCCTAAATCCCAATTGGTGAAACAAATTCTGATGAAAAATATGGTGTTGGATCAAGGACATGTGAGGTTACCTCATTGTGAAATTTCAGACATATAGGATCTATAATTTCGGATATATAACAGAAGCAATGACAGGAATTTCTGCAGAAGAAATTGGAAAACTAGGGCTTCCTATTCCGAGAGCTTTCCTCCACTGTTTTTAGAAAAGGAGTACATTGGACAGCTCCATTTGAAGAGATATATATTTCTATCCAATCAGATCTAAAATATTTCAAGTTTTGAAAATTAGGGTTTCTCTAACAAACCCTAGATCAGCCAGCTTCGAAAGCAGGACGGACACCTCAAATCGGTAAGATCTAATATTTTTCTATTTGAATTTGAGGTTCTCATTTCAAACTGATATATCACATCAGCTTGTTGATAAGCTTGGTGAAGTTGACAACTTCCAAGCATGGAAGTATTTGATCTCTCTGAAGAAAATGAATTGGACACCTACATGAGTAGAGAGGCCCCATTTCCATACGGAGATGAGGCTCAAAGCCTTACACAAGAAGAACTTGATCAAGGACAAGAAGATCATTATTGATTCAATCACGGATCAACTTGTACCACAAGTGTCATCCCTAAAGACACCGAAGATGTTTGATTCCTTGATTAAGCTATTTGAAGATAAGAACATAAATCAGAAGATGGATTTAAGAAAACAGTTGAAGAATGTGAAGATCCAGAATGCAGAACATCTTGAAGTAGTAGAAGAAGAAGCGAAGAATGCAGAAGTGGTGATAGCCACCTTGAATGGTCTCCCAGGATCATGGGATTCATTCATGCAAAGAATGTATGCCAGAAGGAAGTGATTACTTTCAGTTGACTTCGGGAAGAAGAAGAAGCTCGACTCATAAGAAGAGAAGAAGAAGATGGGAGGAATTGAAGATCAAGCTCTCACCATTCAAAGAAGATCCCTCAAGCGATGAGGGATGTGAAGAACTCAATTCTTGAAGAACCTCTTATCTATCTTATCATTTGAATAAGAAATGATGATGTCATGAAGAAGATGATGAAGCGGAATGATCAAGATGGAGTTTACCCATGAAACAAATAAAAGATAAGTATTCAATTGTCATTTCATGATATTGTTTTGTTATACATTTGATTATATTCAGTTGATGTGTTATGCATGATAGATTGTTTGCATTAATGACTGTATACTACTAATATGCATGTGATGGGTAAGTAGATCATGGTGCTCTCCATTGCTAATTATCTAGAATGAAGCCATGTTGATGACATATTGGATTAGTGCACAATCTCAATAATGTCATGATAGAGATGGAAGGCATCTAGAAAGTTTTGGATGAATGTTGTATTGGCTAAATAGTTGCATGATGCATAAGAATTTGTCGTTATGCATATGTTTTACGAAATAGTTCTAACCATGCAGCTAGTGCATTTGAATTGTAGGGAAGGTCCTGTACAACCTCATACAAGAAGAATGAGACTTGTTCTGAAGAACAAGTGATGACAATTCAATATTCACTGCAATAAAATCCTAAGCTCCCAGGGTTAGAGACACCATGACGGAAGAAAGAGCTTCAGAGAGCGGTAGATCCACCTCGAAGGTTGAATACCACCATGGGTACGAGAGATAACTCAAGATGAAGAAAATAATGCTATGAAAGAAGCTATGATCGAAGAATAATAGTTGATCATGGGGAATGATGTATACGATATGATTTCGAGACATAAATGGGTATCCTCCATATGGATCCACAAGAAAAAGTGTACAAAGCAAGGTTCGTGATTTTCCTCAGAAAGAATAGACTATGGCATGAAATACTCTATTGACCAGTATATATCAAGCATAGAACCACCTATACAGAATGAAGAGGGAAGATGATACTCCACTTCAGGGGGAGTGACTACAGAAGATATCTGAGTTCGACATGGTATGACATGATGGATAACTTCATGATGGATCGAGACTTTACCAAGAGTAAAGTGGGTTCCAACCTTCAAGGTTGAATGCAGAAGACTAGGATATGTTGATGACCTGACAAGACGAACTCATGGAAGATGTTATGATGAAAGAATACTAGAATGATGTTTGGGATATAGTACTCAAACCAGAAAGAAAAAATGTGGTATCTTCCAAATGGATTTGCAAGATAAAATATGTCGATGATAGAAGTAAGGAAAGACTTGTGGCTAGAGGTTTCTATCAGAAAAAGGAAATTAATTTTGAAGAGACACTTACTCCAGGAAGTAAGGTACACTTCCTTTAGAAATATCATGGTAGTTTCTTCCATGATGAAGTAAAGACAAGCCTTCCTTAATGGAATTATTGAGGAAGAGTTTTACATCGAATAGTCACAAGGATTTGAAGTTGAAGACAGATGGACTCACATATGCAAGTTGAAGAAGGTCCTCTATGTCCTGAAGCAAGCTCCCAGAGCTTGGTATGGAAGAATAGATAGTTTCCTGATGAGCATGGGCCTTGCCAAGAGTAAAGTCGATCCTAACCTTTACTACAAGGTTGTAGAAGATGAACCTATCATCCTGTTATTATATGTGGATGACTTATTCTTGACACAGAATGAGAAATAGATCATGGAAAGCAAGAAGAAACTAGCAGAAGAATTTGAGATGAAAGACCTTGGGTTAATGCATTATTTCATAGGTCTGGAAGTATGGAAAAGTTCAGAAGGAATCTTTCTCAACCAGGGAAAGTATGCGGTAGATATATTGAAGAGATTCAATATGTTGGAATGCAAAGCCATGGCCACACCCATGGACTCCAACCTGAAGCTGTTAGCTGATGACTTATCAGAGTTAGTGGATGTGACTCACTACAGACAGATCATTGGGTCATTGATGTACTTGACAAATACCAGACCAGACATTTGTTTTGGTGTGAAAACCTTAAGTCAATATCTTGTTCAACCAAGACGGGTTCACCTAGTAGCTGCAAAACATGTGATGAGATATCTAAAAGGGACTATAGAATTTGGTCTATACTATGATGGTAGCCATGAGTATAGATTGTATGTCTACACGGATGCATATTGGGCTGGAAGTATCTCTGATAGGAAAAGCACATCAGGTAAATGCTTTTGTTTGAGGTCTGCTATGAGTTCATGGTTTAGCAGGAAGCAGTCCAGTGTTTCTCTTAGCACAGTTGAAGCAGAATACATAGCAGATTACTCTACTAAGTTGCGAAGCCATATGGCTTCAGAAGTTGATATCAGGTCTCTTTGACCTGAAGATGGATACTACAATGATTCTATATGATAACCATAGTTGTGATGACAAAGAACCCTGTGTTCCGATGTAACACATAGAAATCCGGTATTTCTACATACAAGATAAGATGCAGATGATGATACTATAGATGCAAATGATGGTGATTCAATATTTATATACTGAATATAGAGATGATGATGTTTCAGTATTCCCATACTAAAGATATAGATGATGATGATTTCAGTATTCCCATACCGAAGATATAAATAATGATGATTTTAGTATTCCCATACTGAAGATATAGATGATGATGATTTCAGTATTCCCATACTGAAGATATAAATAATGATGATTTCAGTATTCCCATACTGAAGATATAGATGATATTTCAGTATTTACATACTGTAGATGCAGATGATGGTGATTTCGTATTTCTATACTGAATATAGAGATGATGATGCTTTCAGTATTTCTATACTAAAGATATAGATGATGATGCTTTGAGTATTCACATACTGAAGATGTAGATGATGATGGTTTGGATGATGATGTACTGACGAAGGCTCTGCCTCGAGTAGAGTTCGAACACTTTCGAGACAAGCTTGGTGTTGTTTGGAAAGACCTTCCTTGAAAGGGGGAGTAGTGATGTTGCAGTGGGATTGTATCATCCCTAGGCATTTTCCCTAAAGTGATATAGAGATCTCGGTCCTCGAGAATGAAGAGGGATTATATCATCCTGGGACATCTGTCCACAATAGATCTGGTGACCTTGGTCCTCGAGAACGTGGTGGGATTGTATCATCCCTGGGCACTTTCCCTAAAGTGATCCAGAGACCTTGGTCTTCGAGAATGAAGAGGGATTGTATCATCCTGGGACATATGTCCATAATAGATCCAGTGACCTCGGTCCTCGAGAATGTGGTAGGATTGCATCATCCTTGGACATCGTCCTAAAGTGATAGGGACTGATTCTCCGTAATCAATCTGGTGGCTTCGGTCCTCGAGAATGTGGTAGGATTGAATCATCCTTGGACATAGTCCTAAAGTGATAGGGACTGATTCTCCCGTAATCAATCCGGTGGATTCGGTCCTCGAGAATGTGGTAGGATTGCATCATCCTTGGACATAGTCCTAAAGTGATAGGGACTGATTCTCCCGTAATCAATCCGGTGGATTCGGTCCTCGAGAATGTGGTAGGATTGCATCATCCTTGGACATAGTCCTAAAGTGATAGGGACCGATTCTCCCGTAATCAATCCGGTGGCTTCAGTCCTCGAGAATGTAGTAGGATTGCATCATCCTTGGACATAGTCCTAAAGTGATAGGAACTGATTCTCCCGTAATCAATCCGATGGCTTCGGTCCTCGAGAATGTGGTAGGATTGCATCGTCCTTGGACTTAGTCCTAAAGTGATAGGGACTGATTCTCCTGTAATCAATACGGTAACTTCGGTTGTCGAGAATGTGGTGGGATTGTATCATCCTTGGACTTTAAGTCCAAAAGTGATCCAAAGACTTTTTGTCCTTGAGTTGTGGATTGCAGGCTGTAGCTGATGATGATGATGACGTACTGATCGAAAGATTAGATGTTGCTGATGATGATGATGTTCTTTGATTAAAATATTAGAATATGATGATAATGTTGTTGCTGATGATGATGATTTTCTCTGATCGAAAGATCAGAATATGATGATGATGATGTTTCTCTGATTGAAAGATCAGAAGTTGTTGATGATGATGATGTTCTTTGATTGAAAGATTAGAATATAATGATGATGCCGTTCTCTGATTGAAAGATCAGAATATGATGATGATGATGTTTTCTGATCGAAAGATCAGAAGTTGCTTATGATTATGATGTTGCTGCTGATGATGATGTTTTCTGATCAAAAGATCATAATGTGATGATGATGATGATGTTTCTGATCGAAAGATCAGAATGTGATGATGATGAGATCCTGATGATGACGATGCCGTATTATCAAAGTATGATGATGATGACAGATCAAAATATGATGATGAGTTGATGATGTTTCTGATCAAAAGATCAGAGGCTGATGATAATGATGATTCTGATTGAAAGATCAGAGTATGATGATGATGATATTTTGATACTAATATTTTGATGATGATGATGTTGATGTTTTGATGATGTTTTCATGATGATGTTTCTGATCGAAAGATCAGAGTATGATGATGATGTTGTTGCTGATCGAAAGGCCAAAGTGCTGAAGAAGATGTTGCTGACCGAAAGGTCAAAGTGTGGAAGATGATGTTGCTAATCGAAAGGTCAAAGTGTTGAAGATGATGTTGCTGATCGAAAGGTAAAAGTGCTGAAGATGTTGCTAATCGAAAGGTCAAAGTGCTGAAGATGTTGCTGCTGATTGAAGAGTCAATATGCTGAAGATGTTGCTGATCGAAGCGGTCAAAGTACTGATGATGCTGAAGACTAAAGATTGAAGATGAAGACTACATGATGTTGAAAAGCTTCCAATGATTTATATATGTATCACCCTGATGATGTTGATGATGTCCTCTATCTCTCTCTTATTATTTTTGTTGTTGATGTTGTTATAGAATACCCTTCTCGTTAAGGGGGAGTGTTGAAATATTGTAACTTCAAAGAATATTCTATATGTATTTCTTTGTGGTGCCCGATGGTACTACCGGGAGAACCACTTGTATTAATTTGTACCCCGATGCTCCTAATCAGAAGAACTAATAAGAGTCATGAGGCAGTCCCCTCTAATTGTAAAGGTGGGTCATTAGCACCCCAGTGTGGTTTCTTGAGCCTACATGTGTAACTAGAGCCTACATGATTAACTCGAGCCTACATGACAGATGAGTTAACTTAAGTGAACGGATGAATATAAATAGAGATGTAGTGCTCCTCATTTGCAACACACACTCTCACTTGAGTAGCGCACTTATGGAGGAGAGAAGTAGCTGGAGAAGGAGGAGGATCAAGTTTTTGATCTCCTTGTTGGTTTTACCTTTTTACCTTTTTGGGGCATCTATATTGAGGAAGCTTTTGCTGGGTTTTTTCCTTTAGGGTTTTCCCAGGATAAATCTATGTTGTTCTTGTGATACTGTTTCTTTCAGTGATCCTGTTTATATGCATTTTTTTATGAAAAATGAAATGATATACTAATGTCTTAGCTAAGCATATGAAAATTCAACATATGACACCTCAACTCTCGGAGCTCCTTACATATTCATTGCTTTGATGCTTAACAATATTTTTGGTCGATAAAATGGAAAAAGTTTTGAGATAGGTTGGATACCGGTTATATTTTTCGTTGCTACACAAGGAACCATCTTCAACTGGGCTAGTATAGTGTCGAACAACCTTTCTGCATGTATAAGTGTAGCCTTAGGAGGGGTATCTCAGAAGAAATCTGAATTTTATATGAGCTCTATTCTAATTGATTGCATATTGTACACCCAATATTTCCCTGCTTTGGAATGAAATTGGGAGAAGGATAGAACCCTAGTATACAAGGCTTATAAGTTGTTTTGGGCACATAAGTATTACAATTATTATGGGAAATTTGTGATTTTCCTAACTGAATGTAATTGCATTTCAAAAGAATCATTTAACGTCATACAAGAGTTTGGGGTTATTATTTAACAGAGGATGGATTGTATGTAAGGATGTATGGTGGCTCCAGAGCTCCTTCTCTTCTGCCAAAATATGCTACAGATTATGTACTCCACAAGGAGGCGGTGAGATAGTTGTACATAGATGGAGTAGGAAATTTTTTGTTTGAACATAAGAAGGCAACGTACCCTACAGTACCTTTCTTACTTGGAAGCTATAAGTTTTCAAGGGTAAAGCAAGTAGCATAGTTTTTTAAATAGCTAAAATATTTTCACTTTGGGGAAATGATTTTTCATAGAAATGATTCCCATAACAAAGTAGCTGACTACTGCAAAGAAGCTGGAATCCATTTTGAGTATACTGACTTCTGGGACAAATATGAGGAGACATTCCGCAATGCAAAGAACATAATAGCCCTCAAGAAAATTTTCAAGCAAAAGATAACAACTATGGTGGAAAAGGCAAGATTTCAGAAAAATTAAGAAGCTAGAAGAAGAAGAGGCTAAGAAAAGAGAAGAAGATGCTAGCAGATTGGTACACGAAGTAGAAAATTGGTTAAGAATTGAAGAATAATAAAAGAAACAAGCTACTGAAGAAGCAACTAGGAAGGAGGAAGAAGAAAGAAAAAGAAAAGAAGAAGCTGAAATAAAGAATAAACAGGCAGAAAGTGAGGGTTTCAGGCTAACTGAATCCCAAAAGGAGAAGCAGCCCACAGAGCAGGTTGATGTATAGGAAGTTCAAGATCCTACAGATCAAGAACAAGGATGGTCTGATCTTGATCCCTTGGAGCTTTCTCTCCCTTTTGGTAGTATGTTAGGAGAAGTTTCAATATCTGAATTTGATTTGATTCCTTTCATTCCTACCAAAGGAGAGGAAGTACCGGATTTTAATACCACATTCTATGACAAAGAAAAGAAAAGGATTGTCAATAGGACCGAGAAAAAGGTAGATACTGGAGGAAAGCCAGGTAACATGGTGACAGACAAGATAGTGGCACATGGTATGCATAAGGATCCATGGTTGATAGCAAGAGCTGGGGTAGGTTTAACCTTAGCAACCGAAGACAACATAGACAGAATCATGACTGATCTGGAGCAGTGACATAAGAGTGTAGCCTAGTTGAAAGAAACCTTAAAGAAGGAAAGGGATGAAAGCCAAAAGCTAAAGAGAAAATATGAAGACATGATAGGAGAAGTCAACATTTCAAGGAAAGAATGCCAACTCTACAAGCAGATAAGGATGCTTTAGCAATATCTACAGAAAATACAAAGAAGAGTTCTCAGGTTACATTGGTAGAGTTACAAAAGCTACAGCTGGAGCATCAGAGTTTAAAAATTGAAAAGGATAATCTTCAGCTATCATGTGGAAATTTAGATCAGGAAAAGAACAAGTTGGAGAGCAAGGTTACTGAGCTGGAAATAGAGAAGGCTGCTGCAGAAGAAAAGGAGAAGCAATATCAGAGGCAAATAGTAGCCTTAGAAGAACAGAAAAACTCATTAACCGCATCACTAAAGGGTGTTATGGAGCAGAAAGCTAACATCTGACCCTTAAAGGAGAATGCTCTGATTCTTAGGAAAAGGATCCATCAAATACAACTACAAATAGAAGAGGAAAGATGCAAAGTTTTACAGATAGACACTAGGCTGGAGGAGATTGTAAATACCACTTCATATTTCCTGGATAGGACTTAGGATATATTGGAAATTCTAAAGGGAAGAATGGTTTGGGAAGAAACCAATAAAGAATCTCCCATAGACCTAGCCATAAAATATCAACATACATTGCAACAAGAATATGAGTTAATGGAATTTGCTAGTAATGTTGCAGAGGAATTTAAAAAGTTAGTAAAGAAGACAAAGACTGCTTGTGCCGAATTTTGCAGGAGAGTAGTCTTCACATATAATCGGTGCCAGACGTCTGTAGAGAAAACATTGGAGGTGCTACCTGGACATGACCTATTTCTAAAGAATTTACAAGACAGATACCAAGAATATGAAGAAGAAATCCAGCAAGTCAAGGACTTGGATGAATGGATATTGAAAAATGCAGTAGCACATGCAGCCGTGAGCATACTCTTATTAGAGGACCAGCTGAGCCTGATTCCTGCTAGATTAGAGGGGGTTAAGACCCAAGCTGCTAAGTATGAGATTAACATTCGATTCCTTGAGCCTTCTGGGTTTGAAAGGATAGCAGCAAATGATAACGCATGGAAAAAGTTCACCAACGAGCAAGCTGAGCCTTCTTCATAAAATGTTTTGGGAATATTGATTAAACTGTAATATATTGTATTAATTTTGTGCACAAGCTACAGGACAAATATGTAGAAAAGAAAGGTTGGGGAATCTCAAGAGACAATATTGGGTAGCCCAAGAGTTTTTGCTTTTGTATAAGTATAGGAGAGTTTTAGGTAGGAAAGGACCTTTTTTCCAGACTATCTTAAGGAAGTATTGTAAGAAGAACTAATTCATTTTACAATAAAGAGTTATATGTTTCTGCTGGAGAAAGTTCTATGGATTTTCAAATGTTTGCTATGGGCTAGTTGGATATGAACTATTTCTTTTTCAGCTTGTTTCCATGAACTGTGAGATTGTTCTAACCTATTGAATTCTTTCATGTTATGAATGTGCTCCTGTTTATTTTGTGAAATTTCCACATTGAGTAATGAATGTTTTAATTAACAATAAGATATCTTGTTGTTTATCTTTCTATTGATATTCATGTGTTCAGAAACGTTATTAGCTATCTGTGATTTTCTTTATACATGCAATGTGATACTTTACTCACCATTAATGATAGTTTTTCTCCCTAGGGATAGGTTAGTGAGTCTTTGTTGGGCCTATATTCAATCCTAGAGTGTATATGCCATCGAGACAATGTTTAGAAATTGCAAATCTACTCCTATGACTAGTGATGGAGACTTGTCTCTTATTGTGTTTTTAATAAGTGCAAGTATCTAAGAGACTAGTTGATTCTTGAGAGGAGAGTAGTTATATAGAAACAACCAACAAAATGTTTTAAGAAGTAATAGCAAAGATACACTATTACATAAGGTGATACCTAGTGCTTGTTGTACTTAATGAGAGAAAATCTACCAGATAGTCTACCAACAAGGAGAAACATGGTTTCTCTACTGGTGATCTATATTGATTAATGATATTGATATTTTGATGCCATGATATATTCATTGGATTGAATGGAATGTTATTTCATTGTGTTTGAAAAGTTGTGATGAAATACATAAATCAACAATATGGACTAGAATATGCAAAAGAGTTCATTGTTGCACATGAAATGGGACAATTAAGTTGTGGATTGAACTATCTAAATTCCTGGAAATAGGAAAAAGATATGTTAATGTTGTTGTATATGTAATGGTGATAAGTATAAGAAAACCTCACTGAAGTTTGGGATGCTCATTCATGGATTACAAGTGTTGATATGCATAGTAAATAGTGTGCCATTATGTATGGGGACATTGATCCATGAGAGTAGAATCAACCTAGGATGAAGGCACATGGGTCTAGATAAGAAAATTTTCCATACCTAGATCTACATGTGAGATTTGTGTTGTAGTGCTTGTAGGAATGGGAGCAAGGAAATGGTGCTAGACTTGCATGCATGGTTGAAACGACAAGCTAGAAAAGAATCCAATCTTGAGGAAGAGGTTATATGAGTTTCTTGTTCATGGTATAAATGTTGATGCATGTGGCATGCATGAGAACCCAACATTTGAGGGGAAAAAATCTAAGCGAAAGTAGAGTTGTCTTAACTATTATGAGTTTGTATTTGCAAGTAAGAGATTAAAACGCAAAGATGACCTATTATTCAAGAAACTTAAGTGCTTGATGGGATTTAGAAGTTATCTAACCCATAAATTGTTGAAATATTGTAACTTTGAAGAATATTCTATATGTATTTCTTTGTGGTCCCTGATGGTCCTACCGGGAGAACCACTTGTATTACTTTGTACCCCGATGTTCCTAATCGAAATAACTAATAAGAGTCATGAGGCAATCCCATCTAATTGTAAATGTGGGTCATTAGCACCCCAGTGTGGATACTTGAGCCTACATGATTAAATCGAGCCTACATGACAGATGAGTTAACTTAAGTGAACGAATGAATATAAATAGAGGTGTAGTGCTCCTCATTTAGGACACACACTCTCACTTGTGTAGCACATTAGTGGAGAAGAGAAGTAGCTGGAGAAGGAGGAGGATCAGGCTTTGATCTCCTTGCTGGTTTGATCTTTTATCTTTTTGGGGCATCTATATTGAGGAAGCTTTTGCTGTGTTTTTCCCTTTAGGTTTTTCCCAGGATAAATATGTGTGTTACTTTTGTATGGTTGTGCTTTTCTATATTTTAGTGATCTTGTTTATATGCTTTTGTTATGAAAAATGAAATGAAATGAAATACTGATGTCTTAGCTAACCATATGAAAATTTAACATGGTATCAGAGCCACCCTGAAAAGAAGACATTGTGCAGCTAAAAAATCTAGGGCTTCTTAATTTTTGGTTCTCTCTCCACAATCGATCAGTAAAAGAAGGCTAGGTTGACTCTCCATTGAAGGGCGCATCTTTCTGTCGAAGCAGAATTCGATTCCGAGCATTTTCAGTTTTCCGTGTGGGAAATTAGGGCTTTTTACAGAAGAAGAATTTTTGAGTGAGCCCATAATAGGATTTCTCTCCTCATCCAAATCGAATTTTAGAGACCTGGATCAATATTTTTGGTTGGGTGAAACTTCGGGAAAGTCAAACCCTAGTTTGACCCGGAGCTAGAAAAAACCCTAAATACTAAAAATGCTAAGTTTTGGTATATTCGCTATATCCCAATATTGGAGAAGGTTCAAGAGCTGACTATTTCAGAGACCTAAGATAAAATCCTTATGAACACTTTTTCCAAAATTAAGCATCATATTCGCTATATTCTAGGAGATATGATCCATTCAAGTTAGGGTTCCAGCCTCTTCCAGAATTCATCCCTAAACAGGAAACCTAGGGAAAATTTCTATAGATTGGGATAAAGAGGTCCAAATGTAATTACTAAAGATGTTCCAGAAATAGAATGGACTTTAATTTCTGTGGTCCGAAAATCAGAACCTAAAGATGAACCAGTGACACGTGGAATGTCGTACAACTTCACTGTTCTGAACAGTCCTATGACAGGTCACCTTGGGAAAATGATCATAAATCCAAATTGGTGAAACTAAATCTGATGAAACATATGGTGTTGGATCATGGACATGTGAGGTTACCTCATTGCAAAATTTCATACATAGAAGAGTAGTAATTTGGGATTTATCACAGAAACAGTAATAGGAATTTCTGTAGAAGAAATTGGAAAACTAGGGCTTCCTGTTCCAGGAGCTTCCCTCCACTGCTTTCAGAAAAGGAGTACATTGGACAGCTTCATTTGAAGAGATATATCTTTCTAACCAATCAGATCTTAAATATTCCAAGTTTTTAAAATTAGGGTTTCTCTGACAAACCCTAGATTATCCAACTCCGGAAGCAGGACGAACACCTCAAATCAGTACGATCTAATATTTTGCTATTTGCATTTGAGGTTCTCATTTCAAAGTGATCTATCACATTAGATTGATGATAATCTTGGTGAAGTTGAAAACTTCCAAGCATGAAAGTATTTGATCTCTCTAAAGAAAATGAATTGGACACCTACATGAGTAGAGAGGTTCTAGTTCTAGAGGGAGATGAGCCTCAAAGCCTTACACAAGAAGAACTTGATCAAGGCCAAGAATATCACTATTGATTCAATCACGGATCAAATTGTACCACAAGTGTCTTCCCTAAAGACACCGAAGATGTTTGATTTCTTGATCAAGCTATTTTAAGATAAGAACATAATTCAGAAGATGGATTTGAGAAAACAGTTGAAGAATGTGAAGATCCAGAATGCATAACATCTTGAAGCAGTAGAAGAAGAAGCAGAGAATGCAGAAGTGGTGATAGCCACCTTGAATGGCCTCCCATGATCATGGGATTCATTCATGCGAGGAATGTGTGCTAGAATAAAGTGATTACTTTCAGTTGACTTTGGGAAGAATAAGAAGCTTGTCTCATAAGAAGAGAAGAAGAAAGATGGGAGCAAATTAAAGATCAAGCTATCACCATTCAAAGAGGATCCCTCAAGCGATGAGGAATATGAAGAACTCAATTCTGGACGAAACTCTTATCCATCTTATCATTTGGATAAGAAATTATGATAAAGCAGAATGATCAAGATGGAGTCTACCCATGAAACAAATAAAATATAAGTATTCAATTGTCATTTCATGATATTGTTTTACATTTGATTATATTTAGTTGACGTGTTATGCATGATAGATTGTTTGCATCAATGACTATATACTACTAATATGCATGTGATGGGTAAGTAGCTCATGGTGCTATACAAATCTCCATTGCTACTTATCAAACCTCTTTGCTGACATATTGGATTAGTCTAGAAAGTTTCTGTGAGATATGGATGAATGTTGTATTGGCTAAACAGTTGCATGATGCATAAGAATTTTTCGTTATGCATATGATTTATGAAATATTTCTAACCATGAAACAGGTGCATTTGAATTGTAGGAAAGGTCCTGTACAACCTCCTGCAAGAAAAGAAGGATGAGACTTGTTCCAAAGAACAAGTGACGACAATTCAATAAACATGAATCTGAAGCTCCCAGGGTCAGAGACACCATGACGAAAGAAAGAGCTTCAAAGAGCGGTAGATCCACCTCGAAGGATGAAGACTAGCATGGGTATAAGAGATAAATCAAGATGAAGAAAATAATGCTATATAAGAAGCTATGATCAAAGAATAACAGTTGATCATGGGTAATGCTGTATACGATATGATTTTGAGACATAAAGGAAAGTATGTAGTATCCTCCATATGGATATACAAGAACAAGTGTACAAAGCAAGGTTCGTGATTTGCCTCAGAAAGAATAGACTATGAAGAAGGAATATAATACTCCACTTTAGGGGGAGTGATTACAGAAGATATCTGAGTTCGACACAGTACGAATGATGGACAACTTCCTAATGGATCGAGACTTTTGGGTTCCAACCTTTAAAGTTGAATGCAGAAGACTAGGATATGTTGATGGTTTGACAAGATGAACTCATGGAAAATGGTAT
>LPNX010062554.1:158586-187095 GCA_001517045.1 Pseudotsuga menziesii | reverse complement strand
GATTACAGAAGATATCTGAGTTCGACACAGTACGACTGATGGACAACTTCCTAATGGATCGAGACTTTTGGGTTCCAACCTTTAAAGTTGAATGCAGAATCATAGGATATGTTGATGATTTGACAAGATGAACTCATGGAAAATGGTATGATAAAAGAATACTAGAATGATGTTTGGGATATAGTACTCAAACCAGAAAGCAAGAATGTGGTATCTTACAAATGGATTTGCAAGATAAAATATGTTGCTGATAGAAGTAAGGAAAGACTTGTGGCTAGAGGTTTCTATAAGAAAGAGGGAATTAATTTCGAAGAGACACTTACTCCAGGAAGCAAGGTACACTTCCTTCAGAACTATGATGGTAGTTTCTTCCATGATGAAGTAAAGACAATCCTTCCTTAATGGTATGATTGGGGAATATTTTTACATCAAAAGGATTTGAAGTTGAAGACAGATGGACTCATATATGTAAGTTGAAGAAGGCCCTCTATGGCATGAAGCAAGCTCCTAGAGCTTGGTATGGAAGGATAGACAATTTCCTGTCAATTATGGGCTTTACCAAGAGTAAATCTAATCCTAACCTTTATCTCAAGGTTGTAGAAGATGAACCTATCATCCTAGTATTATATGTGGATGACTTATTCTTGACAGAGAAGGAGAAACAGATCATGGAAAGCAAGAAGAAACCAGTAGAATAATTTGAGATGAAAGACCTTGGGTTAATGCACTATTTCCTAGGTCTGGAAATATGACAAAGTTCAGAAGAAATCTTTCTCAACCAAGGAAAGTATGCGGTAGAGATATTGAAGAGATTCAATATGGCCACACCCATGGACTCCAACCTGAAGCTGTTAGTTGATGACTCATCAGAGTTAGTGGATGTGACTCATTACAGACAGATCATTGGGTCATTAATGTACTGAAAAAATTCTAGACCAAACATTTTGTTTGCTATGAAGACCTTAAGTCAATATCTTGTTCAACCAAGACGAGTTCACCTAGTAACCATAAAACATGTGATGAGATATAGAAAGGGACTATAGACTTTGGTCTATACTATGATGGTAGACATGACTATAGATTGTATGGCTACATAGATGCAGATTGGGCTGGAAGTATCTCAGACAGGAAAAGCACATTAGGTAGATGCTTTTGTTTGGGGTTTGCTATGAGTTCATGGCTTAACAGGAAATAGTCCAGTGTTTCTCGTAGCACGGCTGAAGCAAAATACATAGCAGATTGCTCTGCTAAGTTGTGAAGTCATATGGCTTCAGAAGCTGATATCAGGTCTCTTTGACCTAAAGATGGATACTAAAATGATTCTATGTGATAACCAGATTTTTTATGACAGAGAAACCTGTGTTCCGATTGTAACACATAAAAATTCGGTATTTCTACATACAAGATAAGATGTAGATGATTATGTTTCAGTATTCCCATACTAAAGATATAGATGATGTTTCAGTATTTACATACTGTAGATGCAGATGATGATGATTCCATATTTCTATACTGAAGATGTAGATGATGATGGTTTGAATGATGATGTACTGATGAAGCCTCTGTCTCGGGTAAAGTTCGAACACTTTCGAGACAATATTGGTGTTGTTCGAAAATACCTTCCTTGAAAGGGGGAGTAGTGATGTTGCAGTGGGATTGTATCATCCCTGGGAAATTTCCCTAAAGTGATCCGGAGACCTCGGTCCTAAAGAATGAAGAGGGATTGTATCATCCCGGGACATCTATCCAAAAGTGATCCGGTGACCTCGGTCCTCGAGAATGAAGAGGGATTGTATCATCCTGGGACATCTGTCCAAAATAGATCCGGTGAATTTGGTCTTCGTGAATGTGGTGGGATTGCATCATCCCTGAAATTTGGTTCAAAATGTATCCGAAGGTCTCACCCCCGTGAATGTGGTGGGATTGCATCATCCCTGAACTTCGGTTCAAAATGTATCCGGAGGTCTCGGCCCCTGTGAAAGTGGTGGATTGCATCATCCCTGAACCTCGGTTCAAAATGTATCCGGAGGTCTCGGCCCCCGTGAAAGTGGTAGGATTGCATCATCCCTGAAATTTGGTTCAAAATGTATCAAGAGGTCTCGACCCCCGTGAAAGTGGTGGATTGCATCATCCCTGAACCTCAGTTCAAAATGTATCTGGAGGTCTCATCCCCTGTGAAAGTGGTGGATTGCATCATCCCTGAACCTCGGTTCAAAATGTATTCGAAGATCTCGGTCCCCGTGAATGTGGTAGGATTGTATCATCCTTGAACTTCGGTTCAGAATAGATCCGGTGAATTCGGTACTCGAGAATGTGTGTTGATCCTGTAATTCCTAGAGGAAGGATTGTGTGAGTTCCACATATGTGTTGATCCCGTAATTTCGAAAGGAAGGATCATTAGTAACTCTGTAAAGACCCAAGTCCTATAATTCTGAAAGGAAGGATCATTGAATTGATCCCGTAATTCCAATAGGAAGGATTGTCCGAGTTCCACATCTGTGTTGATCCTGTAATTCCGAAAGGAAGGATTGTTAGTAACTCCGTAAAGAACTAAATCCCATAATTCCGAAAGGAAGGACCATTGAATTGATCCCGTAATTCCAATAGGAAGGATTGTCTGAGTTCCACAGATGTGTTAATCCCATAATTCCAATAGGAAGGATTGTCTGAGTTCCACAAATGTGTTGATCCCTTAATTCCAAAAGGAAGGATCGTTAGTAACTCCGTAAAGACCTAAATCCTGTAATTCCAAAAGGAAGGATCGTTAGTAACTCCGCAAAGACCTAAATCCCATAATTCCGAAAGGAAGGATCATTGGTAACTCCGTAAAGACCTAAATCCCGTGATTCTGAAAGGAAGGATCATGTTGATGTTTTTATGATGATGATGACGTACTGATTGAAAGATCAGAATATGATGATGATGTTGTTGCTGATGATGATGATGTTCTCTGATCGAAAGATCAGAATATGATGATGATGATGATGTTTCTCTGATCGAAAGATCAGAAGTTGCTGCTGATGATGATGTTCTCTGATTGATAGATTAGAATATCATGATGATGTTGTTGCTGACGATGATGATGTCCTCTGATCGAAAGATCAGAATATGATGATGATGATGTTTCTCTGGTCGAAAGATCAGAAGTTGCTGATGATGATGTTCTTTGATCGAAAGATCAGAATATGATGATGATGATGTTTTCTGATCGAAATATCAAAAGTTGCTTATGATTATGATGTTGCTGCTGATGATGATGTTTTCTGATCGAAAGATAAGAATATGATGATGATTATAATTGAAAGATCAGAATGTGATGATGATGATATTTTGATGCTGATATTTTGATGATGATGATGTTGATGTTTTGATGATGTTTTCATGATGATGTTTCTGATAAAAAGATCAGAGTATGATGATGATGTTGTTGCTGATCAAAAGGCCAAAATGATGAAGAAGATGTTACTGATCGAAAGGTCAAAGTGTTGAATATTATGTTGCTAATTGAAAGGTCAAAGTGCTGAAGAAGATGTTGCTAATCGAAGCGGTCAAAGTACTGATGATGCTGAATACTAAAGATTGAAGATGAAGACTACATGATGTTGAAAAGCTTCCAATTATTTATAGATGTATCACCTTGATGATATTGATGATGTCCTCTATCTCTCTCCTATTATTGTTGTTGTTGATGTTGTTATAGAATACCCTTCTCGTTAAGGGGGAGTGTTGAAATATTGTAACTTCGAAGAATATTCTATATGTATTTCTTTGTGGTCCTCGATGGTCCTACTAGGAGAACCACTTGTATTAATTTGTACCCCGATGTTCCTAATCGGAAGAACTAATAAGAGTCATGAGGTAGTCCCCTCTAATTGTAAAGGTGGGTCATTAGCATCCTAGTGTGGTTACTTGACCCTACATGTGTAACTCGAGCCTACATGATTAACTCGAGCCTACTTGACAGATGAGTTGACTTAAGTGAATGGATGAATATAAATAGAGGTGTAGTGCTACTCATTTAGGACACACACTCTCACTTGTGTAGCGCATTAGTGGAGAAGAGAAGTAGCTAGAGAAGGAGGAGGATTAGGATTTCATCTCCTTGTTGGTTTTATGTTTTATCTTTTTGGGGCATCTATATTGAGGAAGCTTTTGTTGGGTTTTTCCCTTTAGGGTTTTCCCAGGATAAATATTTGTGTTCCTTTTGTATGGTTGTGCTTGTCTATCTTTCAGTGATCCTGTTTATATGCTTTTGTTATGAAAAATGAAATGAAATACTGATGTCTTAGCTAAGCATATGAAAATTTAACATAAATTGGATGACCATGATGGTAATTTTATTCCATACCCAAATATTTCCTCCAATGATACCTATTGTTGTTGTTTTAAATCTATTGGGTGGTGGAAAATTGTCGCCTTCCTATGGCGGTGATCTTCTTATGGAAATCATTAGGTGTTCCCACATATTGAAAATTTATAGCCAATGGCCACTTGTGTGAGAATCCAAGACGTTGGAGAAGTGCAATATAACTAAAAAATTAGAGTTGATATACCAGGGAAAACAACTCATACTACAGATTGAAGAGAAGAAGCATGCTTAGTGTATTCATGGCAATTAACAGATCCAAAAAACTATGAAGAAATTACCTTCTTTGACTTGCTAATTTTGTATTTTCATTGTTGGTGTTTATTGAATGCATCGATCTCTTAGATCAAGATCGATGATTTTTTCTTGTGAAGCCTCATGCTCATGGAGTTGATACATTTTGTATTATGTTGTGTCTACATACGAACTTGCCGTGCAAATCCGTTGATTCAGATTATTGCCTCTATGTAGGAAATCTGGTGAATTGTCAATCTATGTTGGTCCTGTATGGTGGGAGATATTTTCCATGTAGGTTGCCGTATTCAAAGTACCTCTATTGGTCAATGGAGGGTTATCCCATGTGAAAAAAAATATAGAAGAACCACACATTTCAGGATAATGATAATAACTTGTGAATATTAGTATCTCAAGTATCTCAAAGGTAAACACCATATCTTTGTATCTTGGAGGGGAGTAGTACTTGGAGTATTCCCTAGAAATACCAACAAGCTTAGAGTTGGATAGCTGAGAAATGTTCTGTTATATTTGTTGGAAATGATCTTGAAATCCAAATGAGGGATATGATAATCCTAAGAAACCTGCTCGATATAGTTATATTGAATTAGAAATGTTAAGAGTTAGATGTTTTCCAAGTGCTTGTAGCCCAATTATTGATCATGAGGTATGCTGGTCAAATGAGAACATTGTAAACACATGAACCATGTAATGGTGAACATGATCAAAATTATGATGTGTGTGCATTGGTCTTGTCCATTGAGTGGAGGAATGTGATGTTAGTTGGACAAGTCTTACCTTGTTCCAACATTTGAATTTGGAAGGTTGTTCGGTGCACCGCCTTGTGTGTGATGTGGTCTATTTATATGTTATTGGGAAGGTTTGTATATCTTCTTGAAACCTTAAGAATGTTACAACAATGAATGAGAGGTCACTCATAAGTTCAATTCTTTTAAGAACTCATGACATCATTATGCATTGGTTGTAGACTACAATGTATGAGAATGATGCATTCAAGGGGTGTGGATGACATCATTTATGCATAATTGAGTGAGTGATTCACTTGTGTATACTTCCACTTAATACCAAATATTAGATCTACATAGATTGGTTGGGACTCCTTTGATTGAGGTTTGTTGTTTATGGAATATTATGAACTTCTATGTGAGAATTTGACATAACTAGGTTTTAGAGTAGGAGCATGGAATATAATTATAGATGGAAATGATCTAGCTAGTTTGTACAATGTACAAGTATAGTTTCGTGGGATTGACATGAATACAAGGAATGGGAATTATTTTTTTACTTGCATCAACCTTTTTCTATATTCTATTTGTATATACATTTCTATAGAGGGAAAATTTACAATAATATATGTTGAAAGAGGTTGTAGGTTGCATCAATTTCTTAGGCATATAGTGGAAAGATAAGTAATTGGTTGAATTGTACTTGGTTCATGTAAATTTTTTTGGAGCAGGAGTGATGTAGATAATGAAAAAAGTTGTCATTTCATAGTATGACATGCTTGATCATACATTTCAGGTGTTCAACATTGTAAGGTTTATACATAGACCTAGGTGATAAGGNGGGGGGGGGGGGGGTGGTGGATATTGGGTTAATATTGAATTGGTCATAGATTAATTAAGATAACCTTAATTTGGTCAATAATGGGTTTATCCATGATGGCGTTGGGTGTCCCATGGTATTGGAAAACCCATGGTATTACATGTGATGAATATATTTAAATACTTATATACTTCATTCTAAGATGCCTCATGAAATATCCCTCATGAGTTTCCTTGTTGGCTTGTACATGACTAGATGGCCGATTGAAATGCATGATGTAGAATTGAGTTGATCTAGATAGCCAAGCATGAGTGATCTTGATACACATTACTTGTTAAGAGAAAACATATGAAAATTAAAGTGTATTGTAATCATTGTTCATTGCTGAAGAATACATTGATATTGATTTGGACTAGGTTTTTCCTCTCAAAATGGTTATCCCCAAGGAAATCATTGTGGAATGATTTTGTTGTTTCTTTCATTTGTGTTATAGACATTTTTCTCTCATTTATTATTGTAGGAAGTGTATTACACACCTTTTCTTCTTTACAATGATATTGGTAAGAATAGATAGAGAATTGTATCTACTATTGTTTTTGAGATACACTTGTGAGAGTGGCGGGTCTTTGATATTTTGAGATTCCATTTCCAAAGGCATGTTTTCTTCATCATTCTTCTATTGATTTGCATGAACTAGATTTTACATTATCCATGTATTATTCCATTGTTGATATGCAAAAAATTAAATATGTCACTTCTAATGATTCTTGTATTATTGATTCAAATGAACCAAATCCTATATATTTTGTTTATTAGGGACTACATCCCACCCCTTCTAACTCATTGGCACCAAAATATCTAGCTTCTACATTTAATTCATATCAACAATCTTATCATAGTGATCAATAACGTTTTTCTCTCCCTCTAGGTATAAAAAATCATATTGGTATCTTATAAGTGCTTCTTATATGCCTTTAGTTAAGAGGAAAAAAAGGGAAGATTATGGATTGGTACAAACTATTATGACTCATTTGTTGTTGGATTGATGATTGGGCCTGGAAGCATTGGAGCACTTGTTTTAGGACTTCATATTGAATTGTGTCACCAACTCTACAACTATACATTCTTCATCAATCTCTTTGATTGACTGAACCTAGCAAGAATCTTTGGGTTTGCGAGAGATTTCTCTTTGGCACAAGTGAATTTAATGATAGGATACCATCTTATACACTTTGGTGTTTAGAGCACTTGTCAATACTTTTTACCATCATGATTGCATTATCAGGTTATTGGTTTGTTTTGAACAGATCTTATTGTTATTCAACATGTTTTGTCATCTTTTGTCAATTTTTGGAGACTTTTATTTGACATAAGTCTAGAAATTGTTTCACCTCTATGATAATTCACATATGTATTTCATACTTAGCTTTGAAATTCCTTGGGTTTGCAAAATTAGTTCCAAAGAGGTTTGTTTGAAGGTGTGTTCTAGAGGATATAATTTTGAAGCATAGCTCTTTGTTCAATTAGTTGGTTTTGAATAGGTTCATGTGAATGTTTTTTGGAAGCTATGTTTTGTAGATTAGGTCTCCATTGAGAGCTTATTTGCACCTCATCATGGTCAAGTTGATGTCAATATTGGTCATCATTGTATTCACTCCTCAAGTAAACATCAATGGGATATTGTTATGCATCAAATTCCCAAAAGAGCATAAAATAAGAAAGAGAGAACAATACAACACCTTAAGAGTAAAGAAAAGAGATGAATAACAAACCTCTTCGAGAGGGAAACACATTTATACAATGTACCAAATACACAAGACAATATGCGATTCTGTTTCCAAATGCAACTTTTCTTAATCTTTTTACTATTGAATTGCATGAACTAGATCCTACATAATCCATGTATCATTCCACTGGTGATATGCCAAAAATTAAATTTTACACTTCTAATGATTCTTCTATTATTGATTCAAATGAACCAAATTCTACATATTTTGCTTACTAGGGACTATACCCCACCCCTTCTAACTCATTGGTACCAAAATATACACCTACATTTTATCCATATCAACAGTCTTGTCATAGTGATCAACAAATTTTTGCTCTCCCTCTAGCTATATAAATTCGTATTGGTATCTTACAAGTGCTTCTTATATGCCTTTATTCAAAAGGAAAAAGGGTAAAAATATGGATTGGTACCAACTATTATGCCTCATTTGTTGTTGGATTGATGATTAAGCATGGAATAATTTGAGCACTTGTTTGAGGACTTCATATTGACTTGTATCACCAAATATACAACTATTCATTTTTTTATCACTCAAATTTTCCTCTAGTGGTGGGAGGAAGCTCTTGAGGTAACCTTTTCAACCAACTTTAGGTTGGATTCTAACCTTTCCAACCAGATAGGGATCTCTCAATACTGTACTGACAATGATAACTCAAAAAGGACAACAGTTGAAAATCAGAGGTAAGAGCTGTAAGTGATTATAGATTTTTCAAAATATTTGTGGTTGATATGTTCAGAGAAGGACCACTGGGCATGGAGACAGAAAAATGAATATTTTTTCCAACTTTTGGAGACAAGCAAAAAGTCTTTCACAAAGGCTAGATAGGTGTCATTATACAAACAATTTAGTATTTCCAGAGATGGAAGTAGAACGAGGAGAACATTCCATTGATATTGAGAAACTAATGAGGATGATTTCAACATCAACTTTAGAATAAAAAGGTAATTAATATTCAGGTCCAATAAACAAGAGTGCATACCATGAATTTTGGCCCATATTACTTTCACTCAAATATGTAGAATAATGACAAAATGGATTGCAGACAAAGGTAAGAAATATTCACATTAAGGAAATCTACAGACTACAAAATGAAAACCGAATCTATGCCATTATTCAAGACTACGGCTCCAAAATATTTATTAATCTAAAAAACTAATATTTACATTCATAGATGTCTTTTGTCTCTTGGGTCTCCACCCTTTACAAGTCTTCTTTCTCCCAATACATAGACAGATCACAAAAAAATTCTCCAATATTCGAGCTCCCTAGTTCTTTTCCCAAAATTAGAAACAGTTACAAAAATATGACACATGTGCAAACATATATTCAAGTAGCTGGAGCTGGTGGAGTCAAAATATCTTAAAATATAGAAAACTAGAATGGCCATTTGCCACTTGTGCTCAGAAGAGTAATATGCTCTATAATCTGTTTTCCACTTTATTTTTGGATTATCAATATCTTCTCCATAAATAGTGCATAGTTGAGATAATATTGTTGCTTGAAAATCTATATTCATAACTAATTTCCACTTCATTCTTTGATAACCACTTCCTCTACCAAGTGTACTTTGACCCTTTCAACTAATCGCTTCAAATCAGGAGAAAATATCTAAGAAAATTTCTACCTGATATGCTTGTTTATCCTTATTAGCTGGAGATCAAAAGTAAAGGTTTCCATAGCTGTAATATATCTTTCCTGTTTTTAGATGATAGGTGTTGCAAGATTTTATGAAAACTGCAGAATTTTACTATGATCAGAAGCATTTGTGGCAGAGTAAAAAGGGCACCACCCTCCATGAAATATTTTCTATTATGCATCTCATCAACTTTGCCAAGGTAAGTGTGCATGGATGTTATAGAAATGTCAAAGTTGAAGCCACCATCATGACTTGCTCCTTGAAACGTTGTTATTTTATAGAACTTGCGTGCTTATAGTGATTTACTGCTTTGCTACCTTGGAGAGATTTCCTTTGGTATATGTGTAACCTTAATATTTGCATAAATAGTATTTTGTCTTAAGATCTATGGGAACATACATGCGCTATAAAAACATATGAAAAATCACTATTTCCTCCTTTATAGAAGTATCATAGCTTAGGAACTCATTTACCAAAACCTCAACAAATGAGAGATTATTTCTCTCAACACCTTAACAATCTCATGCTCCTTTGATTTCACTTCATGGGATTGAAATGGTGAGGTCTCTCTCTATCCTTTGAGAATTTTCCCCAATGATGCATTTCAAGTACAAATGTGGATAACAAAATGAGTTAGAATATGTTGTAATACCTTGACACACCTTCTCATCATCTAGAATGTTGAAGCTACCAAATTCTAGTACATCTTATTTAATAATTTCAATAGCTTTCCTACTAAAACCACGGCGAGGCTCTTCAGGCATATCCTTCATAAACAAAATAATAGCACTGTATTTTTACCTCCTTGCAAAAGTTTTGAGTAGTTTCTTTTATATTCAAATCCTTCAATGGTTTAATGATGTTCACAAGGTTGGTCATTTGTGCATGTAAATGGTCAAAAATCAATGTGTCACACTGAAACCCTTCTCCCCTGTGCATTGAAAAGTCTGTTCTTAGGAAGAAATTTCATAGTTTTGGGAAGGAGAGTCACATTCTTGAAATGTCAGTGAAAAACCTTTGAACACGAAATTATGAACAAAAGCCCTTGGCACACTTGAAATTTGGATTATAGAGCCACCATAATTCGACTCTTACTGCTTAACCCTTGTTATCACAAACAAATGATATGGGATTTGAATAAAGTCTTTATGGAAATTGAGCACAATTCATTTTGTGCTAGTGACATCTATCCATTAAAACTCAACATAAACCCTAACACGTTGACACATGGCGAACAAGTTTTAAAACTAAATTCAATGTATTTTCTTTATTATATGCATGGGGTTTATCCCAAATACACTACATAAACACTAATTATAGTGCTTATATCTATTGATATCTTCATGTTGTTTTGATGCATAGTGCAATACCATGCCCCTCATGGGCTCCTCCTTTATCTTGTCTTAGAGTTGTTGATGTATTTGTAACTTCATAAGATATTCTGATGTATATTATCATTGTATGTTGTTGTACCCCCATCAGATATGTGTTTACCTCCATTCTAGATGTCCTTATTGTGTCTAGACTTTGAGGCACAACCTCCATTGTAAGTCGGGGCAATAGTCTCTAGTGTAACATCTTGTATTGTGTATTTGGAGTATTTCTAGGAGAAGTTGGCCCTGTTAGGGTAACAGGTCGGCCCCGGTCATGTAATAGGTCAGTCACTTGTATGGTATAACTAGGGAGGTGCCCTCCCTCATTTATACACACCTCACACTCACTCAAGTTCGCATGAGAGAGATAGAGACAAGGGAGGAGAGATAGATAGATGCTAGATACTTCTTATTACTAGGTTTGATAATCTTATGACACAGTCTTTGTGACAGTGTACTATTATGAGGAAGTTTGTGGGGTTTTCTCCTTTATGGTTTCCCCAATGAAAATATTTGTGTCTTGTGTATATGTTATATCTGATGCATCTTGTTGTATTTTTTATTCTTTCAGACAAATATCCTAATTAATCTAATAAGATCTAGAAGAACTAACATGGTATAAGAGCCTCTCTGAAAGAAGGAATTGTGTAGTAGCAGAAACTAGGGATTCCTTGTTCAAGATGTTCTCTCCACATATCATTGAGAAAAGAGGGCTAGGATAACTATCCTTTGTAGGGCGCATCATTTGGTGGAAGTAGTTTCATATTTGAAGAATTTTTTTGATCTTGTCAATAGTGTCGGGAGAAACTAGGGAATCAAGTTTCAGAGTCTTCCCACTTCAGTCTTGAGAAAAGGACCCTGTTGAGAAACTTGCCTCAAGGAGGTGCATATTTCTGTCCAAAAAAGATTCCCAAACTCCAAGTTTAGAAAATTAGAGTTTCTCTAAAAAACCCTAGATCATCCAGCTCCAGAACCAGGTCAGACACCTCAAATCAGCAAGATCTAAATATTTTCTATTTCCATTTGAGGTTCTCATTTGAAAAGATGATTCACCATACTCACCATACTTAGTTTTTTAGATTCATTCATCTACAAAAAAGCTACAAGCTAGTGTAAAAACCGCATCCAACCGATGTATGTCCTCCCATGACATTTATGCTTTATGCTATATATCTTGGACTATTTTATTTAACTTATTAATGGTTTTATGTGAGTATTTGACCTTATTAACCAACACACGCTCCCTATTCTTCATTTATGCTACTATGACATTCTGAATGGCATGCACTTCATACATAAGCAACACAGAAAAGTCCATAGTGATATGACCAAGGTCCTTGACCATGGTATTCATCTCTGATGTACCTATGTCAATTTCTTGACCCAGTACTTGAATCTTTATTAGTGGAGTTAGCATCGATGATTCCTTAATGGGTCACTCCTTAGATGGACCAGCTTGGTCCAATGACACAATCAAGTATGGCGTTTGGTTGACTGCCACTCAAACTTCTTTTACTGCTTTATAGAGTGTCTCCAGTAAATCCATTATGTTGCTTATCAATTATGTTTGTATTTCTTCCATTTTTATACAACTTTCATTGGAAACTTCTGCCATTTTTTATGCCAAAAGGGTGTAATCATCATTGGTGATGCCAACGACTCTAGATGAGTGGTCGACCTTCCTCTTCTTTTGACTCTTCTCAGACTTTACTAAGTGTTTTCTCTTATCCCCCAACTATGGATCCATTGGGGTCACGGTGGATTCATCTTAACTACGAGGGGGAGAGATTTGTGGATTTTATTTTGTTGGTGGGTCTCCTCCTTGGTCACCATCCTTCTTTGTCAAGGGGTCATCCTGTCGCAACTCTTCTTTTGCAGATAGTTGATCATATGTGATAGGAAATTGCCACTTTGCAAGCCAATATTCTACACCAATATTATACAATGGCATCAATTAAAAAAAAAACTGAAATTGTGTCGCAAGCCATTGGTGTTGCAGGTCCTGCCGAGGCTGCAAAAAGATATAATGGGCCCCAACCGAAAATCTTATGACATTTCGAAACCATTTGATGGTTTATTTGGTGATTATGGAATGCTTCCTTATATAATACCGAAGGGAATCTCCTTGTAAAAAGAATTCAACATTATTATCTCTTTACCACTCAGGTTTATCTTTATTGAAACATAGATTCTGGTATCGAGCTACTCAACATGGAACTGACACATCTACCACTTGGCAGTTTGGGGGATCTGCCCATGAGATAAAAGAAATAAAAATTAGTAACCAAGAATAATGGAATGGGATACATTTTTTCTAGACTTCTTCAACATCTTCCAAGAGTTCATTTAGCATATAGGTCGACTAGTTGAGATGGATGCCCACTACACACTACTCTGCTGCAACAATTGTCCCTCCAGTACACTAGTTCGGTCGCATCTTTCGCACTATCTTGATAAATAAGACTTTAGTCGCAAACCAACCAACAATATAAATAAATGGAGGTAATAGTAAAGCCTCACTTGTCCCTTTTCAGCTCATACTTTTCCTTCATTTTGTTTGTCAAAGCGGTATCTTGGTCTTTCCTGGTGAAGAATAGTGTTGGGTAGACTCCTTCCAGAGGGAGACCCATAATCAATGTGATCAGCTTGATTCCCACTAAAATCTTTTGGTGCCATATGTAGACACCATGGAAACATATGAGCAGTTGCTTGACATAGACATTTACTTATGTTGTGCAACCAAAATGTGGCATGTGCATCAACAATAGTAGTCTATATTTATCTAATCCTCTTTCCCATTCCATTGGAACCATGTGGATAGGGCCATCCTCTATTTCTCTTGGACAATAGTCATGTATCTATCCATTTCTAGCTCTGGAAATTTTTTGTAGGTCATGATCGCCAAATCCCATCGTCTATAGATTTGGAATAATATTTTTAGTTACCCAAACTCCTTTCAGAATGACATGCGTTGCCAGTAAATACTTTGTATTTTTACCCAGTCTAACATTAGGCACATTGGAACAACTGTATTCGGTTGGACAGTATTCGGTTGGACTGTATTCGGTTGGACAAATTCCATGATTGATAATAAAATAATAATATATGTATTAATAGATGATGGATAAAATATTACAATGAGGCTCTCCTTTATAACGCTTGAGCATGCATAGTGAAGGGTTACGCCCTTTCACCTTAGTAACTAATAATTTATTTATTTATAATTAATAATATCATTTAAATATTCACAACATTGCCTTCCCCTTGGGAAAGCTTTGTCCTCAAAGCTTGAGTTTTCTAATGCTTCCCTTCATTCTAATTTTGTGTTGGTATTAGAATCAGACGAGACTTATTTTGTAGAGACTTGCACTTCCTTTCCATTGATGATTTTTCATTGTATTGTCTGACTGTTCCCACATTTATGGCCTGGGGTCCAGTCGTTACCACATCGACGACATGTGTTTTTCTTCTTTTTCTATTATCAGAGTAATTGTTAGACATTTTTGACCTATTTTCAATTTCATAGGCATATGATTGAGGTTTGTGGCATTGATGATTGGGTGACCAATTTTTTTCGCAATATCTACATTATGTCTCTTTTCCTTGCCGATAATTGTTATCACCTCTTTGTTTTTATTCCTTCCAATTTGTGTTCTGCTACTTTTTCTTTATGTCTTGCCACTTCTACCTTAGGTATGTCATGCATCTTTAATTATTTTTGGAGGTATGGTTTAAGACCTGCTATATAGGTTTTAAGTCTTTGTTTGTAAGACAACCCAAATACTCACATCGATAGGGATTCTCACTGAAGTGTGAATTCCTCAATGCTTCCAACTTGTTGTAATCTAGTAAGCTTACTGAAAAATTCATCTTCTATGTTTCCTTGAAACCTATTAAAAAATCATTTTTGAACAAGTTCTAGGTGTACAAAAAATTATCTTTCTTCCAACACAGGTATCAATTATAGGCGCACCCTTCCATATGCATTGACGCATATTTCACCTTCTCCTCCTTAGAGTGAATATTGTAGATGCCAAAGTATTCTTCTGCTTTGTTTAACCAGGCAACACATTGGTTTTCACTTCCATTATATTTTGACAACTCTCATTTTTCCTTAGGTGGGTACACTATATAAGGATGATATTGGTTGCCTTCTTCTTTACAGTTTGATGTTGTCTTGGAGCTATTGTACGATGCAATCGACATATTTGAATTGCTTTGTTGTTGGAGGTGATTTTTATTCGTTTCCTTCTCTACTATCTTACTGATGACGTCTATTTTGTTGTTTAATCGTGCCTCCATATTTGGCAGTACTTTTGTTTCTATATCTTGTTTAAGCATCACATTGTTAATCTTTATTTCTTTTTGCAAATCTTCTTGATTCTTGGTGAGTGTTTCCTGTGTGGAAACATGAAATGAGGCATCTAACATGTATGGACTGTTGACATGGTATGTACTAGGCATTAGTTTTTGTAACACTTCCATTAATGTATTATGGTTTTGCGTCATGGTGCTCAAGTTTTGTGTTATGGTGTTTATGTCTTGAGTCATGGTACTCATTTTTTCATCCAAGTCTTTTTGTTTCTCGTTCATGATAAATTTTTAATCTATCCTTCTTTCTAGTACCATAACAATTTCGTCTTTTATTTCTTTCTTATGAGAACTATATTGTTATTTTTTGTCTCTTCCTTCAAGGTTTTTTAGTCAGCGATGAGGGCCTTGATGTCCTTCGCCAATTTCTCGATTTGGTCTTTTAATTCAGCCATGGTCTTGGTACTTGTATTTGGAGGTGTGTATTTGGACGTTATTTTGGATTATGGAGTGAAGGGAAAAACAAATAAACAAATAAATAAAAATATATAATAAAAAATAATATATTTTATATATATATATATATTATAAAGTTGGCTAATAATTCTTTTATTTAATAAAATAAATATTATAATATTTTTATATATAATATTTAATTTTTATTAAAATTTGTTTATGCAGGAGGGAATGGAAGCATGGAGGGGTGGAGGAAGGGAGAGATGGAGAAGCAAAGGGAATGCGGTGGTGGAGGGAAGCTGGTTAGGATGGAGGAGTAAGAAGTACGGAGGAGAAAGCACACTGGTGGGAGGGATTGCAGGTGTGAAGGCTGGAGGCGTGCAAGTGTAGGGGTGGAAAAATGCCTGGTGTGGTGGTGGAGCGATGAGAAAAGGAGTGTGATGCAGGAGGAGCATGGGAATATAGACACTGAGTAGATATGCAGAGGAAACATGGAAGAGGAGTAGCGTGTTGGCAGGAGTGGAGATGTTGGCTGGGAGATACTGCAATGGGATGGTGGTTTACACGAAGATGAGAGGGGGAAAGAGTGCGTAGAAGAGGGGTGAAGGATGAATGGACTATGCAAGAGGAGCACGTGGGGAATGGAGGAATGGTCGCAGTGGTGGTTGGAGATGGCACATGGATGAATGAGTTAGTAGGTGTGTAGGAGGGTGGGGGAAGAGGGCACGCAGAGGAGCAGAGGTGAGGGGATGGAGTGAGCATGGAAGAATTCCTGGGAGATGTGGCACAATGCGTGGGTCTGGAGTGGGGTTGAGCATGAAAGGAGAGGGAAACATGGAAGTATGCACGGGAGGATAACATGGGAGGATACTGCAATGAAGAGAGGATAACGTGGAAATGAATGGAGTGTGAAAAGTGAGAAAGGTGGTGGAAGAGTGGAATGAGGAGTCAAATCCAAGCTCTTAGGGGAGGAGCAAAAGCTCTGATACCAATGGAACAACCATATCTAGTTGGACAGTTAAGAAGCGAGTTTGACTTCCATGATTGATAATAAAATAATAATATATGTATTGATAGATGACGAATAAAATATTAAAATGAGGCACACATTTATAAGGCTTGAGCATGCATAGTGAAGGGTTACACCCTTTCACCTTAGTAACTAATAATTTATTTATTTATAATTAATAATATCATTTAAATATTCACAACACGCATCTACTAGCCTCGATGGAACATAATCTGACATAATGGTTTCTGACCCTGTCACTTGATCTTCTGGTGGAAGTGTTGTTTCTCGTCATATTCGACAAGTAGACCTCTTCCTCTTTGATGTACCAGGTGGGTATGGTCGTAAAATGACAGCTAGAATTATCGGTGACTGTGCACCTTCTCCTGCAACTCTGGGTGATTTTGAAACAATGTATGTGGTGGATTCCATAATTGGCATGGGTGACGAAATCCCAAGACCTGATTCTTAAACGGTGCTCGTACTAGAAACGGTAATTACCATACTTTGTAAAATAATGGATTTGGATCTTATGATTGCAAATAAATAGTTCAATGTACTCAATAAAATGCACTAGAATGAATGAAACTTCAACGCAAAGAAAATATATGTGTACCCATTCAATCCATAGTTCATTCACATGATCAACAATATATGGAAAGGTAGCAGTGATTTTCGTCACATGGGGTGATATTTCTAATCATTACAAGGAAATCACCAATCAAACCCTCACTTCTCCTGTAAGTTCAATGGTAGTTATTTTTCATTAATGGCAGAAGCGACAAAAAAACACGCTACCAAAATCTCCCCCATCGTCGCATTAACTGCTAGCCAATTGTCACTTGTGACTAAAATTCATTGTGCGACGATAATTCTTTCCTTGCGACAAGCCTAGAGCCTATGACAATGTTGTTTTTATATGACAATTTTCTTTTTCTTTGACAGACAAAAAGTCCGTGACTCTATTTATTCATCTGCGACAGACAAGACATTTGCGATGAAATACTCATAAAAAAAGCACTCATAGTTGTTTCAGAAATAACACTCATAAATTTGTGACTTCTTGTCTTTTTTTTCTCATTTGACCAAACTACTACTATTCTCATAAGGTTTTAGCTGAATTCCAATGTAATATCCCAAATATAAATCAGATCTAAATATTATTTCCTATTTCTAATATTATTAAAATATAAATAAAACTCTTACAATTGATTGAAAATTTCCTTCAACAAGGCACAACACAGGCACTAAGGACATAAAATGAGAGTGGAAGAGGTTTAGGGGATGAAACCAAAGAAAATGTTTGGAGAATGAGAGTCATATCCATAAGCACTTGGATGTTGGACCCCTTTAGTTTTTGAGCATAAACTATGCTGAAGTCTACTCCCATGATCCTGGGTATCCGAACCATTGCAAATTGAGATTAAACAATCAATTACAACCAACCAAGGAGTTTGGAAGTATTAGGTGATGTATCAGTCACTAATTAGGAATTAAATATATTTTGAACAGGTCAGAACCTATCTAGAACAATTTGAGAGAGTTTGAGGGTGTTTGGGAAAAAACTAGGATTTTGTCCTAGAGACTGCCTGCGTAGATGATGCTACTCAAACACCAGACGCCCTAAATGACTTATGCGTATGTGATTTGGGTTGGGTTTTGGGGTGAATATATATCCTAAATCAACTTACAATGCAAATTGAGCTTATAGATCATGCATAACATAAAAAACTATAAAACTAGTTAATGGGAAGGGGTAAGAAAATAACAATGAATTTCAAATCCGTCTTTTATCAGACTTGAAACTAAATTTTATCAGAGGTGTATAAGTCTATAATAACCATAATTAATCTCATATATCATTATTATAGTCATTACATCAATACCAGTGCATAGAAATTACAAAAATGCCCATCAAATGGGCATTGGAAGACTTCTCTCATGAAAATTTAGCATTATGACTTTCTGGAACATAATGCTTACTATATATCAGACATCATAAAGGTGAGAAGAATATGAAAATATCAGAAGGATATTATAGGAGATTATATCCCTCAATGGTCTCAAAAACTGAAGAATAATGGCTTGAGGCTAACATCCGACACCAATCTTATAATTCTTAAAGAATAAGTGAAGTATTTTTCACTGGAGCTCGACTTCCATCATTGAATGAATGATATCAAAGAATAAACTTGGTATTAAATGGATTCTCCTTGGCTCTCTGTGGTTTTAACTAGAGAATTGAGGAAAAGATAAGAGAATGGAAGCTTGGGGCACATCACCCAAGGTGGTTGAGGCACATCACTCAAACTAGAAGCTTAACTTCACTCAACAACAAAATATTAATGATAAAAAACCATGAAATGGAGTTGGAAGCATTCTTTTATAGAATTGAGTGACTTGTTGAGAAATTCATCCACCTGTTGAACAAGTTAGCCACTTTCAAACCCTAACCCTAATCTATGAATGCATCCTCCTTGAGGAAAATAGAAAGTATAGCCTTAAGATGTTGTTTCCTTACTTGCATCACTCAGCCCAATGTGGAAATTTGCCCTCATTGAGAAAAAGTTTCCTTCTTAATGAATAATGATGTTTCCTTGCTTGAATCCTTTTAACAAAATGGAAATTATGCCCTCTTTGACCAAAAGTTTCCTTCCTTGTGACTGACTACTTTTCTTGTACTTTCCTTCTTTAAAAATTGGCTTGCTTTTGACAATTTCCATCCTTTTTATGACAAATTGCTTTTATTGCGGTTTCTATCTTTTTGGATTGAGTTATTTTTAGCATTTTTTTGGTTTGCTCTAGGTTTGCATTTCTGAATGTCAACTCATGGTCCAATTGGACCCATGCACCTTCCTAGGACAATTACAACTCATTTCCACATTAATTATTTTTCACAATAATTAATTTCATACAAAAGCAAAATTGAAATTTTAATCTATTACATGCCTCCATAGTATTAATTAATTAAAAATTCCTAGGCATAATTGATTAATTCAAGTTTTATCCCTTAGGCACTTGAAAAGGTCAACACTTTCAATGCTCTTCTAGGAAGGGACATTACAGTCACCCCCTCCCAAGTCTGCATGTCCTCAAGCATAAGCAATCCAGGGTGCTGCAAAAAAATTTCACCGAAAGAAGTATCCCCCATGTTGGAGAACTAGAACATGATACCACATAGATGAAATCATGTGAAGAAAGGTTGACTTGCTCCATAAATCTAGCATGTAAATATCTTCTCCAAAGACAAGCAATGCCAAGTTCCCATTGTTTGCATTGCATCCCCATCAGTGAGAATTCCCTCCAACACAACTCCTTAGGAAAAAGTACGCTTGGATCCCATTTCCTCAACTGCAAGTATCCATGTAGTAGTGTCAAGGGTGGAAACTTGGCATCCTAAGGAATGACAGGATCACACTGTCTGATGTGCATCCTCCTAAGAATCATCAACATAATGCAGAAACCACCATCATGAAATGTACTATGAAGGATAGAAATAAAATCATGAAGAACGTCAGAATCATGCAAGTGACAAGGGTGAAAATCCCATGTACAACCCAATAAATATAGGAATCATCCAACAAAAAAGGATCCCCAATTTTCTCCCAATGAAATGATGCATCAAAATTATTTGTGAGAATTCAAACAAGAAATACAAACATGTGCCTTCTCATCCCAAAAGGGAATGGAATAACACTCAAACCAAAAGATCCATGTGAATACATGTAATGGTTCAAATCTCTTCCATTTGTCAAAGGGTGGAAGCATCCATCCACATGTGTGGATTTCCTCCACATAGGCCAACTTATGAAATATATGTCTCAACAACTTCTCTTGGTAGTTTTCTTTCTTAGTGGCCTTCCATTGATCATGAGCATCATTTTTTCTGCAAGCAGAATCCACGTGTGACATGTAATCTTCCACCCGATCCATATCTATATGAATTGCACCAAATGGAAGAAATATGTTCCTATGCTTCTCCATCAGTGAGTCTTTCTCACCTAGATAAATCTTATGATATCCAGAACATTGAATTAGTGTACAAATCCAATGGATCAACTATCTACCACTGGGTCAACTTAAAGGGTGCAAATGAAGGAAAAAGACATCAAAGAATGCAATCAGATGCCTATGTTTATGCTGGGAATGGAATGGTGCATTCATCGAGTTATCATGAACACCTATGAGGGCCTCTTGATCCTCATGTGGCACCAACAAGGAAAATCCCTTCACCCAATTTTCATCCCCACCTGATGTGGCTGAAATAGAACTATGGGGTGAAGAACTATGAACAACTCTCTGCAATACTCATCCATCAATCTCATGGATGCATAATGTACTCTGTTGGTTGGCTCAGTGAAAGTGTGATCATGAACTTCCTTCAAAACTATGCAATATCCTTCTAAGGAAAATTCATAATTTCTCTGGTGATGAACAAGTGCTTGACCTTCATTTTTCTTGTCCTCAAACTCCTCAAGCACAAGGAAATCAAAATTCACCTCACGTGCATGTGTATGGGAAGTATCTAATGGATGCAAAATAAATATTTGTTTTCGTTCACATGTTAGAACAATGTCAGTCACATCAAAAAAATTATTGTAGAAATACAAGAATCCTTTACCTCCCAAATTATTCATTTCAATGATGTCTCTATCCACCCAATAAATGGATGAATAAGGACCTTTATTTGCTTATCCATAAGGAATGTGATCATCCACCTCCTATGGAGAAGAATATACCACCCATAATGTCAGCTCATGAGATTTATATTTCAATGCATGCATGCCAAACAACCCTCTAATGATGCAAGCAGTTCTAGTGCATCATTGATCCTCTATTTCAATGATATATTTATCTACCCAATCCATGAATAGATAATCATCTTTTCTTGTTGATTCAATTGGCATGTCCTCAACCATCTTTCCCACAACTAAGAACACTTAATCCTTCCTCTCAATCTCAATGAGTGCTTGTCAAATATTTTATTCATCATATATTTTCACAAGCATTTGAAAATATGCTCCTTCCTCATATTTTTCCTCCATGTGAGGTTCCGACAACACCTCCAAAGTAGTTCCAACCATGTGCACATGATTCTTTTCCATGCAAGATGGAGAGTGTGGTACATGCAACTCCTTTCGAAGTTGATCAATTCACAACCTTAACTCTTGAAGAGCTTCTTGGATTCTCTTTAAGGAATCATATGTAGTCTCCCATTTTCTATGGGGTATTTTAGACTCTTATTGTCATATCCCCTCAATTTGATCATTAAAAGTGTTGACCATGTTGAAACTCCTATGGGTTCAAATTGGCAATTAATTATTCTTCCTAGGAAAATTTTGTTAATAATTATTATTGAGGAATGTATGTAATTTTTATTATTCATTATTATTAATTATTAAAATTAATGAGGTGGAAATAATCTTTCCATGTTAAGGGGGTGCATTGGGAAAGTCAAATTTCCAAGGTAGAAAGGAGGAAACTCTATGACAAAAGCAATTAGAGAGGAAAAGGGGAAAGTGCCTAAAAGCAACAGAAAGCTGTCATAAACAAAAGAAACAAATATTTGACTAAGGAGGGAGAAGTTTCTAAATCAGAGGGATGAGTTGGACATGGAAACAGTTCCACATGGTCCTACATTCCAAATTTCCCAAGGAGGGCGCCTATGTGGCTAGGGTTAGGGATTCTAGGTGGTTGACTTGCTCTCATAGGTCACCTTTGGCCTCCACTTGCTAAACAGGTTACCCATGATGCTATTAAAGGACAAATCGATCCCATTGACTCAGTTGGTTTAATGCATTTTTTGTAATTGATTGAATATTAAGCTTCATTTCTGAGTAGTGAGGCTCATTATCTTGGGTGATGTGCCCCGAGTCCATTGCTCCCCTTTTCCCATCTTCTTCCCACTTCTATTGCAGGTATTATTAAAGCTAAGGAGAATATTTAATATATTTAAGGAGGTTTTTTTCAGGGGTTTATGTCTCTTTCATTCCATTATCATATCAACTTGGAGAGCTTTGAGGCCTCCTATCAATGACACCCCTTCCTCTTTTCTCCTTCTCTCTGTCCTATGATCTTCTAGCAATTTTGGAGATATGTAATGGATATTTATACATACATATGATATTATATGTATAATTATGTCTAATTTACCATTCAATATCAGATTCAGACAACCTTCAGGTCATTCCTAAATTTTATGAGATTCAGAGATCGAATTTCTTGGGTTTCCTAGCTTCGAAGTCATAATTTTGGAGTTGTGCTATGAGAGGTGGCCTATGTGAATATTATGAGAATTATTTCGACCCTCATGGTCCTAATATGTTATTATTTACAGTATATTTAATTTTCATCACATTCTGATTCGAAATGGCTGCGATTTACTCATTTTAAGTCAACCTAGTCTAGATTTGCATTGGAAAATAACTAGTTTTGATGTAACTTCCATATTTCGACTTGTATGACTCAAAATAACTCCATTATTTTTCTTAAGAGTCATTAAAATAAATATATAAGTCCCCCAATACCAAAACATAGAATTCAAACCATATTTACCCTATCTGGAAAGGCATGAAGATGGAGCTAGTGAGCTGCCCAGGCAGCTAGTCTCACCTTTACAACTTGTAGAATATTTTCCTTTGCCTATGATATGTTATAAAAATTCACAAAACTATAATTACTTTCTGATAACCTTATAACAGAACCTTATTTATTTTATACAAACCTCTGGTTGTTGGATATGAGAAAAATGCTTCCTAGTTTCACAGTTAGGTGACCTAGAAGTGTGGGAGTAGGTTTCTGTGGAGCAGACTATGAAACCTAAATGGTCAATGATATAAATGTGTTAGGAAAGAAAATTTATCATTACTATTCTGTCCTTTATTGCTTGCCTCTTCCTATTTCCCTGTGACCAAAAGTATCAGTCATTTTCCCTTATCTGCTTAGCTTCCAAAAGTTGACTGGTTGTTTGCAAGTTTTATGTCAAAACATTAAGATAATTTGCATAAAGTTAATATTATGATTTGTATATCATATCAGGGATATTAAATTGGTATCAAAGCATGGTCCTCCATACCTACTCTTGATATTCAACAATGGGTCCAAAATACAATTTCGATACCAAAAGAAAGATCCCTCAAGAGGAGGAAGTAGAATCTGTGGATGGAAGATTCCATGAATAAAGGGATGAGAAAGATGAATTTAGGACCTTTTATAAGAAAATTTTGAAAGGCTGCAAGATATTTCAACTAACATCATACAGTCTGGTCAAGAGACCTAAGAATTCCTAGCTAAACAGCTGGGAGTAAAAGATGGAGAAGGGAGCAACATTGGTTCCCAATGTGAAGAAAGAAAGGTCACGGGTGGCTCTATTTTCTCCAAGAATGGGTCTCAGAATAGGCCTCTAGAGTATATATATAAACCTAAGTTTCAGCCCCAACCTACTATTCCAAAATTTGTAGATACCCCGGAATACCATGAAGCACAGGCTGAAACTATTGCTACATGGAGGGAGAAATTTTATGTGTATCAGTCATTGAGTGAAGAATGCAGAAGGGCTCTACCATTCAAATATTTCAGTGAGATTCAATTTAGGGGGAAGCCAAGAGGAGCTGCAAGGCATCCATATCATAATTATGAATTAAGAATTCCATTATGAAAATCACTTTGCCATATTTTGATGGTACTTTCAATTGCTCAGTGAGCTCTTGGATTCAGAAAATGGATACATATTTTCAGCTGAATCCTATGGTAGAAAGGGATTCCATCAAGTGGGAAGCACTACATATTGATGGGGAGTCCATTGAATGGTTGTTTCATGGGATAAAAACATTAGGCCATGATCAAGTAGTCACCTACGAGGAGTTCTGTCACATACCCCAATTTTGTAAAATTATGTAATTTGTTTTATTTTATTTCTGAGACATTATGTTAAACTTAATCCTAAGTAGAGATTAATGACTCAGCAGAGTCAACAGTTATGGATTGTAATTGAGAATATTTTATTAATAATAAATAAATTATGGAGACAATAGCATGGGAGAGCTGTTAAAAGAGGTTACTGGTCAAACTGGTGGTTGGAACTAGGTGGAAAGGCAAAAGACAAGTGGCAGCATCCTCAAGCACTTCCTAAGTTGCAGGTGGCAACTTCCCTATATTTGGGGTCATGATTCCCCAAGAAAGTGGAATGTGAGCAGGTGGCTCATTAAATGACAGTTAACCCAACTAAGACCTAGGCAATCTTTAAAAGTACTCAATGAAGAGAGCTGAGGTTGCTCAGTTTTTATTCCAGAAAGAATTCATTCAGCTCAATGTTATTCAGGAATTTCATTTGAGGAAGAAGGGAAAGATAGTAAGGAAGTGCTTTGAGTGAATGTTTGCAGTAACTTGATGCTGATTACAGCTATTTGAGCTGAGGGAACTGACTAATAGTTCTGAGTTGATACTAATTTGAATGCTGCACCTAGTTCCAAGCCAGGAAGACCAGAGCAAGCTCGGGGGTCCTGAGAAGTCCCTGTCTGAGCGCTCTCCAGGAATTGGTAGGGAGGAACGGCCTCCCATTGCTGTTGTTGTCCACAGCATTAAACGGGTTCTTCATTCATTTCTTTATGTCTTTCTGAGTATAAATGGATAGATGTTATAATTATTTATATGTCTGAATAATTGTTTAGTATCTTGGAACGTTAGTGGCAAAAACCTGTTAGTATCACTGTGTTTTTCCACATCTGATATCATCAGATAGTACTCTAGCACAGCATTTCAGTGTTGAGAAGTAGTAAACTTCTGAACTGAGCCCTATTTTACTTGTAGTTTACACAACTGTTTTTCTGTCTAACTCATTAATTATTTTAAACAGTTTAAATTATTTTAGTCCTGTAAGTAACCTTGTTTTAAAGTTAGTACAAGTATTCTTGCAGTTAAGTTAGGATTGTTCTTCTATCTGGAAAGGAATTCAGTTTTATAGAGTTAAAATGAAAACATTACTGACAGAAGAATATACGCATGTTTCCTTTCTAAGTTACTGTATCCTCATTTGTTCCAGCTAGGTTAAGGTATATATTTTCCTAATTGTTATTCTTAAGTTTAAATATGGTAAATAGATGCTAATCTATATACAAGTATCTATACAGATACTTTATAAACAAATTACTTAAATTCTTAGTTTAGTATTATACAGTGATATTCAAGCACTAGAAACAAGTAATGGTTAAATCATATTAAAACCATAATCATAGAATATCAAGGAATAATATTATGTTATGATATTAAATAACAGTATTGTATTAAAATGTTATAATATAGTACCTACAATGTAACAGGATATTATACAATAGTATAATAAATTAAATACAGAAACTTAGTATATTAAAACAGAGGGAATAAATAATAAAATATTTATAAATTAATCTTTTAATAGGTTTATTTTTATAAATTAAATTAAATGTTGTTAAAAGACGATTAGTATTAATCAAAAGATTTCAAAGGATGAACATTAAAAACAATAATTTTATAAACTACCGATATGGGTTAAGACCCTTAAATTATAACCTTTGCAACTAAGTATGTTAATAAATAAAAAAATGGTCAAATATTCACTAACAGTCGCACAGTACAAACAATAATATATTGTACGAATTTCAAAGCAAATAATAATGCTTAAAATAATCAAAGGTATGTCTCAATACCAAAATATAAGATTTATGTTCAGATTGCTCGATAATCGAGCTTAAACATTTTAAGCTTAATCATTAAACTAACGAGACAAAGGTCTCTTCACACAATCTTTAAAAATAAAACCATCTAATAACATTTACAGCTGGGTTTTTAATAAACACAGTAACATTCTTTTGTTTTATCCTTTCAATCACAGCATTTAAATAAATGCAAAAAGAAGAACCAGATCTCTTTTTATATTAAAACAGAGGGTAAAAAACCTAACCTTAATAAGCAGTAGTATAAGAACTAAAAATACTCTGTTCATTAAATAACCATAGCTGTAAATGTAAGGCTCACGGCCTGCAAAACTCTAATACAGTAAACGTATGGCTCTCGGCCTATAAAAATATATTAACACAGTATTAACGCAAGGCTTATAACTTGCAAGAGTATATTACAAAAAAAAAACCTACAGTGCTTTTAAAACAACACATTACATTCACGGCCGTAGCCGGAAGACTCTCGTAGGAGTTAGGGTTTTACCCTTAGAACCAAAAGAAAACTGTATCTCTTAACCCTTAACGCATGAAGAATAACAGGTCGGCCTCGGCCAAGATCTTTCATATATTCATCGCAGAGAGTAACCCTGCCCAAAAACTAATTCAAATAACCTACAGCCTTACGCTAGCAGAGAACCAAGAACCACAGAAGTGCACCCATTCATCACAACCAGCAAGGAGGATGCCACGGTTGGGACAGGGCTTACCCATGAAGCGTGAAGCCGAAGCTTTGAGCGTTCTATTCTGTGTCAAGGAGGTCGAATCTGCCATCAAAAGGCAAACAAAAAGAAACAGTTAGAAAACCCTAATCAATATCTGAACTAATCTATTCTTTTGCTTTTAAAAATATGGGTACAAACTGTAAATTCATTTACCTGCAGTGTTTGAAGTCGAACAGCCACCGAAAAACAAGCAGGTGACCAAGAACCGGAATAAACAAACCCTTTATTTCTCCTGCAAGAATGGGCTGACAGGAAACCGAGAATCTTCTTCAAAGGAGACGCAGCTGGTAAGTTTTAAAAAGGTCTCGTTTGCATGCCGTGACAGAATGGTCACTAGAAGTTCAACAAGTAACTCTTAAACCAGCAACGACTCCATTACTGCCAACGACCGAGCCACCAACATCTACACAGAGCTGTAAGGAAGCAAACGAAGGAGAGCTAAAATTGAACAGCTTGAGGCAAGAAACCGACCGCAACAATCCACCAGGGTTTGTAGAGCTCAAGCCCGAAGGCGAGGGAGAGACTAAGGCAAGTAAAAGGGGCAAGTCAACTTATAAACATCCAATGCATGGCGAGGAGACAGCCACGACAGCGTTCAAATATTTTCCAATGAGTGGGTCGATTTGATAATGTTTCAAATCATTTGGATGGCCAACAAAATCATGGCATGGAGATTTCCTTGTGGTCGTAACTTCAACCTCACCTACATCATAATATATACGTTGTAATGTTAGTCTTTAACATAAAAACATTGCAATGAATCTATAAACTATAATATAACTACAATGTTATAGTATGCATTACAATGTTTACGATGTAATGTTAGTATTTAACATATAACACAATACATTGCAAATGTTTAAGCTATCGTATGCCTATAATGTATTTACAATGTATCATTAACCCTAGCGTGATGTTTATATATTGTAACCCATACATTATAAACCTCGTTTGAAGGATAAGTCTTTGCAAAATAACATAACAATACGACTTGGTATTAAAAGACTATAGAGGAGTTGGTGCAAAGTTAACATAATATAGTTTGCAAGTTTTAAAGCCTTTTTATCAACTAATCTACCATCAAAGTAATAAGAATAACATTACCTCTCTAATGACAAGTATTGTCATTTAGGATAGTTCCTAGAGAGAGAGATCTTGATTAACTTAAGGGTTAGTATAACTCCATAAACTTCTATTTATAGAATGGCTTTTGTCCTTAAATAACTCTTAGAAGTGTTATTACTTAAGTTTATTTAGGTCTTGACAAATGTAAATCAAAAGCTTTGATAGAAGTTATAAGAACTCTATTCTTATAGTTTAAGTTCGTACGATG
>LPNX010062554.1:96439-150025 GCA_001517045.1 Pseudotsuga menziesii | reverse complement strand
AACTTCTATTTATAGAATGGCTTTTGTCCTTAAATAACTCTTAGAAGTGTTATTACTTAAGTTTATTTAGGTCTTGACAAATGTAAATCAAAAGCTTTGATAGATGTTATAAGAACTCTATTCTTATAGTTTAAGTTCGTATGATGAATGGTATATTTATAACTATTGTCTTGTGCAAAGAATTACAAGAATTAATATGTGATAACTGGATAAATACTTGTGCAATTTGCTTGTACCTTTTTCTTGATTGTTCTTTAAACTTGAGAGATCTTAGTAAAAGAGATTACGATAATATGTAATAGATCCCAAGGTGCGCACAATAACTTGTATCAGTTATTTATCATGGAAATAAGATAAATTCCATCACTCCGCACTCTTGAAAGTTTAGTAAGTATAGACTTATAACTAAGTAGGAAATCCTATAGCTGTTAGAGGTGAAGCTTTTGTGGACTTTACATATTACAATCTTTATCCTTTTTATTTGCAGTCAAACACTTTGTATTTTGGGCACAACATGGTAAACAGTAGATCTGTAAATAAAATAGAATCAGGTATAATAATCCAGATCTAAGCTATAAACTAGAAAAATAATAGTATGAGTACACTACAGTAAAACTCAGTAGATTCAGTATTCCATAAAGATAGTTTAATATTACTAGTGTAAATGAAAATGGCGATCCATATTCTCTAGTATCTCTAAACTGTCTATCTTGGAATTTTTCTTCCTTATCAAAAGGAGTACAGGGAAAAGCTATACCTGTAGGAAGCTGAATAGTCTGGCTAACATGCATTATATCTATATTTCTTTACTGAATGAATTGGTAACAGCATATGATTCTATTACTTTAAAAGATCTATTAAGCAGCAATCCCAAAACTGTACCTGGATATCTGTAAGAAAAAGAAAACTGTGTGCGTTAGCTTAATAGCTAAGTAAGCCCAATCTAACATAGCATATCCCCTTGCTGTTGCAAACAGAAAATAATCAGAAGACTGACAAGAAAACATAGCTTGTTTTTCTAAACATAAATAAATATTATTTAGATACAAAACAAATAGCATTAACTAATCAATATTTAAATATTGCATTAGTAGGAGTTTACGCTATTTATAAAAGTTTAAATTTTTTTGAAAATTTTGGGGTTTTGACAAGTTCACCAGAAAATTAACAAAAAGATTTGATCGGAGAGATCCTGATATCTCTTTCTGAGATTTGGCACACATAAGACAAGTTGGAACTCCAAAAGAATACATCTCAGAGTTCCAAAAGGTGGCTATAATGGTGACTAACATATCAGAATCAAGGCTGATCCTTTTGTTTACAAAAGGACTGGCTGAACCATTGAAGGGGTTGGTGAAGGCTTATCGACCCACCACTTTGCATGAAGCGGTGAGAAGGACTAGAGACTTGCAGGATACAATTCCAAGGACCAAAATATCCTCCCAGACATCCTATTCCTCATAAATTTCAGAATCAAATACCTTCGGTGGGAAACTTTCCTTCCCCTGGAAAGAGATATTACTCATATAAGGATTGAGATGAATTGAGGAGGAAGAAGCTGTATTTTTCCTGCCAAGAACCATGGGCCCCTGGTAACAAATGTGTGAAGGGAAAAGCACACTATATTGAAGTATTTTCTGAAAGTGATGAATAGGTGGTAGAAGAAGGTGAGATGGATGATGGGGAGTATTAGACAACTGAAGAAGAGAAGCAGCCCCAAAAAACTAGCAGAAAAATTGCAGTACTCAGTGGAGTACCCCAGTTCCATACTTTAAGGATGGAAGGAGTACTAGAAGGGAATAAAATCACAGTCCTTGTTGATGGGGGTGCCACCCATAATTTTGTTGATTCATCCCTGGTGGAGAGGATAAAACTACCTACTGATCCCTTTGAAGGCTTCACTATGGTCATTCCTGGTAACCATACCATGGAGTGCAACTGATGGATCCAAAATATACAAGTAAACATTGGTGACTATACCGTGATAGACAACTTTTATGTTGTCAATGTGGCAGACACCAACATGGTGTTGGGAGTACAATGGGTGTACTCTATTGGAGAGCACTCTGTGAACTACTAGATACCACAAATAAGTTTCAAGGATGTTGAAGGAAAACCAGTGGTATTGAAAGGCATAAATACTTATCCCAACCACGTAATTTCTGCCAAAAGTATGAGATTTGTTATGAGGCATGGAGACATTGAATGGGATATTGAATTCCAAATCACCACTGAGAAGACTACTGCCAAAGTTTCCTCCTGGCCCAAAGATATAAAAAAATTGCTGCATAAGCATAAGAGGGTTTTTGAAGACCTTCCACATGGCATGACACCTGACCGTGGCATTGAACATAGGATTGAGTTCGAAGCTGATACACTTATAATAAAAATCCATCCCTATAAGCATCCAAAGAGATTCAAGGATTAAATCGAGAAGGAAATAAAGGAACTCCTTGAGTTGAGCCTCATCAGACCAAGCTCCATTCCTTTTGCTTATTTGGTGGTTCTGGTGAATAAGAAGGACGGGACACTCAAGATGTGCATAGATTATCAAGCTTTGAACAAGAAGACCATAAAGAACAAGTAGCCAATTCCTTGAATTGATGAGCTGATGTATTATCTGCATGGAGACAATTTTTTCTCCAAAATAGATCTCTGGTCAGGGTACCATCAAATTATAATAAGGGAGGAAGACATACAAAAGACAACCTTCCATTGTCACTTTGGCCACTTTGAGTTTTTGGTCATGCCATTTGGCTTGACTAATGCACCAACAACCTTCCAATCATGCATGAACAAGGTATTCAGCAAACAACTTTGTAAGCATGTCCTTGTGTTTTTTGATGATATTTTGATCTATAGTCTGGCATGGGAGGAGCACTTGCACCACTTGGAGGAGGTACTCACTATGCTTACATATCTGTCATTTTTTGCTAAGATGTCTAAGTGTGAGTTTGGCAAGATAGAACTGTTGTATCTTGGCCATGTGATCTTACAAGAAGAGGTCAAGGTAGATCTAGAAAAAATAAAGGCCATATTGGAATGGGCCAACCCAAGGAACCTCACTGAACTAAGAGGCTTCATTGGCCTTTGTAACTAATACCGCAGATTTTTCAAAGGATGCTCCCAATACACTGCACCCTTGATATATTTGACTAAGAAGGGCACATTTAGTTGGAGTGAGGAGGCTGAAAAATATTTCCATAAAATGAAAGAGATAAAGAGCAGATTTCCAGTACTTTCATTGCCTGATTTTTCCAAACCTTTTGTGCTGTGATGTGATGCTTCTGGTGTAGGCATTGGAGCTGTCCTAATGCAAGATATGCATCCTATTGCATTTGAGAGCAGAAAAATGCAGCCACATGAAATGTTTTATTCCATATATGATAAGGAGATGCTGACCATCATGCATGCCTTGGCCAAATTCTGACAGTACTTGGTGGGAGGTAAATTATTTGTGAAGACTGATCATAACAGTCTTAGACACTTCCTTACCCAAAAGGAACTCAATGACATGCAGCAAAAATGGGTGAGTAAAGTTCAGTCTTATGATTTAGACATTGAGTATAAAAAGGGAAAAATGAATGTTGTGGCTAATGCACTCTCCCGTAATCCCACATTCTCTTTGCTGTAAATGTTTAACGAATGGAAGATTCAGTTGGCTACTGAATATTCTAAAGATCAGTTTTTTTGTGAAGTTTTGGATGGGGTAAACCAGAATGAAGAGTACAAAGTTCATGATGACCTCATCTACTACAAAAAAATAATTTTCTTAGTGTCTGGATCTGGACTAAAGAGGAAGATTTTAGAAGTTGCACATGATGCACCAGTGGCTGGTCACCTTGGTTTTCTAAATACTTACCAAAAGGTAAGGGAGATATTTACTTGGAAGGGCCTTAAATATGATTTTCTCATGTATGTGAAGGAATGTTCTGCATGTCAACATAAAAAAGTGGAGTACACACACCCTGCTGGACTTCTCTAGTCTCTTCCTATTCCAGAACAAAAATGAGAAAGTGTATCCATGGAATTTATCATGGGGATTCCAAAGTCACAGGGGAAAGATAGTATTTATGTGGTGGTGGACAGATTGACAAAATATGCACAATTTTTTGCAGTAACATCCACTATTTCTGCTAGTGAGGTTGCTTCCCTATTCTTCAAGGACATTTTCAGGTTGCATGGACTGCCTAGAATTATAATCAGTGACATAGATAGTAAGTTCACTAGTGCTTTTTGGCAGGCATTATTTGATCTGGTTGGAACAAATATGAACATGAGCACAAGATATCACCCCCAGACAGATGGGAAAATTGAAAGGGTGAATTGATGGCTTGAAGGGTACCTCTGTAACTATGTTATAGGACAACAAGGAGCTTAGGAAACTTGGCTCTACCTGGGTGAGTTCTGTTACAACACCGCATTTCATATTTCATATTGTAGGGAACAAAAAGATAAATATTGGTTCTAGGAAAACCAAGACATCTTAAGGGCACTGAAAGACAATATACAGAGGGATCAGAACCATCAAAATATGTATGCATATAAGCATTGAATAAATAGAGTTTTCCAAGTGGAAGACTTAGTGTACCTAAGGCTGCGACCTTACAGAAAATATTCCTTAAAGAATAAAGGGGATGAAAAACTTCAGCCAAGGTTTTATGGACCCTACAAGATTACCAGAAAGGTTGGTGAAGTGGCCTATGAATTGGATTTTCCAACAAACAAGAAAATCCATAATGTTTTTCATGTGTATTGTTTGAAGAAAGTAGTTGGACAACAAATAGTAGCTTCTGAAGAGATGCCACCTCTGTATGATGAAGGCCATTTGGATTAGTACCATAGAAAGTGCTGATGGGCAGAGGAAGGAAATTAAGGAACAAAACAATCAAGGAATATTTGATATAGTGGAAAGGATTAACTAGTGAAGATGCTACTTGGGAGTGTGAGCAGATCTTGCAGCACCTTGCTTTGCTTCTGCTTGAGGGAAAGAATATTTGGGAGGGGAGGACTGTCATGTCCCCTCAATTTTATCATTAAAAGTGTCTACCATGCTGAAACTCCTAGGGGTTCAAATTGACAATTAATTATTCTTCCTAGGGAAATTTTGTTAATAATTATTATTGAGGCATGTATGTGATTTTTATTCTTCATTATTATTAATTATGAAAATTAATGAGGTGGAAGTAAGCTTTCCATGTCAGGGGGCACATTGGACAAGTCAACTTGCCAAGGTAGAAAGGAGGAAATTCTATGACAAAAGCAGTCAGAGAGGAAAAGGGGAGAGTGCCTAAAAGTAGCCAAAGAAAAAGGAAGGAAAGTTTTGCAAAGGGGGGCACAGTTTCCTCTTGGATAACTCAGAAAAGCTGTAAGAAAAAAAAAGTAAAGTTTTTGGAAAGGAGAGCACATTTTCCTTATGAAGACTCAGTCTCAAAAGTAAGGAAAAGTAGAAAGTTTTCATAAACAAAAGCAAAAACTATTTGAATAAGGAGGGCGTGGTTTCTAAATCAGCAGGATGAGTTGGACATGGAAACAGTTCCACATGGTCCTACATTCCAAATTTCCCAAGGAGGGTGCCTATATGGCTAGGGTTAGGGATTTTAGGTGGTTGAATTGCTCTCACAGGTCACCTTTGGCCTCCACTTGCTAACCAGGTCACCCAGGATGCTATTAAAGGAAAATTTGACCCCATTGACTCGGTTGGGTTAATGTATTTTTTGTAATTGATTGAAGCTTAAGCTTCATTTCTGAGTGGTGAGCCTCAGTATCTTGGGTGATGTGCCCCAAGTACATTGTTACCCTTCTCCCATATTATTCCCACTTCTATTGCAGGTCTTACCGAATCTAAGGATAAGAATTCATATATTGAAGTAGGTTTTGTAGGGTTTTATGTCTCTTTCAGTCCATTATCAGACCATCTTGGAGATCTTTGATCCTATCAGTGACATCCCTTCCTCTTTTCTCCTTCTCTCAGTTATATGATCTTCTAGCAATTTTGGAGCTATGTAATGGATATTTAGACATATATATTATATTATTTGTATACTTATGTATAATTTAATGTTAAATATAATATTCATACCACCTTCAGGTCATTCCTAATGTTTGTGAGATTCAGAGATCGAATTTCTTGGGTTTCCTAGCTCTAGAGTCATAATTTTGGAGTTGTGCTATGAGAGGTGACCTCTGTGAATATTATGAGAATTATTTCAACCCTCATGGTCCTGATATGTTATTATTTACAGTATCTTCAAGTTTCATAACATTCTGATTCGAAATGGCTGAGATTTACTCATTTTAAGTCAACATAGTCTAGATTTGTATTGGAAAATAACTAGTTTTGTTGTAACTTCCATATTTCGACTTGTATGACTCCAAATAAATCCATTATTTTTTTTATGATTCATTAATAGACACATATAAGTCCCCCAAGTCCAAAATAGAGATTCCAAACCACCCTTACCCTATTTGGAAAGGCCTGGAGATGGAGCTAGTGAGATTCCCGACGAGCTAGTCTCACCTTTACAACTTGCATAATATTTTCTTTTTCCTCTCATCTGTTATAAAAATTCATGAAAATATGATTAATGTATCATGAAATTATAACTGAACCTTATTCACTTTATACAAGCCTCTGGTTACTGGATATGAGAAAAGTACTTCCTAGTTTCACGGTTAGGTGACCCAGAAGTGTGGGAGTAGGTTTCCACAGAGCGGAATCTGAAACCTAAATAGTCCCTTGTATAAATGTGTTAGGCAAGAAAATTTATCAGTCCTATTCTGTCCTTTATTTCTTCCTCTGTCTATTTCCATGTGACCAAAAGTATCAGTCATTTCTCCTTATCTGCCTCGCTTCCAAAAGTTGACTGGTTTTTTGCAAGTTTTATTTCAAAACATTAAGCTAATTTGTAGAAATTTAATATTCTGATCTGTATACCAGATCAGGGATATTACAATTATGTTTCCTTCTTGAATTCACAATGGTACATTTCATCCATCATGAGGAGATGGTCTCTGCCAGATAGGAACTTCATATAACTCTCCTTCAACTTGACCATGCCTTCTTTAAGTCACTGTATGCACTCTTCTATAAATAATTCTCCTTCCAACTCTCCTCCAAAATATTTCCAACAATATATTTCCACCAAGGCATTGATGTCAAAAAATTTGTTAATGGTTTCCATAAGCTTCTCTTTGTCCTCCTTTAGTGATCCACTCAAATAATGTGGCTCACAAAGAAGATCCTCCACCAATGTTTCTCCTTCCAGTGGCTAACACATAAGACTGTCTTTCTTGTGGCATGGATCCACAACACATACTTCATTCTCAATATACCGTCCAACATTAGATTCATTTTCAAAATCACTCACATGATATGAAATGGAGAGTGTCTCTGAAGGTTGCAATGTAATGTGACCTTTGAAAAAATCAGAAATTACATCATACCTTAGCATTTCATTTTCATCCTCTTCATGTAGGGACACCATGGTGTCCTGCTCTTCCACCAAACTATTTGGTTCACACCCAAGTGGTGTGGCCTTGTCTTCTTCTTCATTATGAAACTCAAATGCTGACTATAAATATGATTTGTAATCTTCTTTTGGATATGATCCAAAATATGTCTCACCAACTTCACATGAACCAACATCCTTAGTAGTGATCCAGAGATCACCCACACAAAAGCTAGAAGTTCATTCATCTTCCCTTTCTTCTCCCATGTAGTCACATTGTAGTGACTTGCACTCCACCTCATGAATATCTGCCTCTACTTCATTTCTATTCTTCTCCAAGAAACATGAAACTTCTCTATCTTTAATGGTACTCATGTCACAACTTTTAGAATATCTATTTAAAGACAAAAAAAAAACTCATAAAGCTTGAACATGCAGATGGCTTTGATCAATCTTTACCTTTTGTTCCTTCTTCTTCTTCTTCTTTGCTCAGAGAGTTGGAACAATTTGGTTCTTCTTCTTCTTTATTATTTGCTCAAAACTAAATGTTTCAATAGCTATAATATATCTTCCCTATTTTTAGATGAGAGGCGCTGCAAGAGTTGTTGTAAACTGTAGAATTTTACTATGATCATAAGTATCTGTGGTAGAGTAAAAAGAGCACCACCCTCCATGAAAGCTTGTCTATTATGTATCTCATCAACTTATCCAATGTAAATGTGCACAGATGGTATAAACATGTCAAAACTGAAGCCACCATCATGAACTACTCCTCGAAACTTTGTTATTTGCTAGCACTTGTGTGCTCATAGTGATTGATTGCTTTGTTTCCTCGGAGAGATTTCCTTTCGTATATTTGTAACCTTAATATTTGCATAAATAATATTTGGTCTCAAGATATATGGGAACATAGATGGTCTTTTAAAACATATGAACACTCGTTATTTCCTCCTTTATAGAAGAATCATAGCTTAGGAACTCATTTACCAAAACCTCAACAAATGAGCAATTATTTCTCTCAACACCTTGACAATATCATGCTCCTTTTATTTCACTTCATGGTATTGAAATGCTAACGTCTTGCTCTATCCTTTGAGAATTCCCCCCAATGATTCCTTTCAAATAAAAATGTGGATTAAAAAACTAGTTAGAATATGTTTTAATACCTTGAAACACCTTCTCATCATCCAGGAGGTTGGAGCCACCAAATTCTAGTCCATCTTATTTAAGAATTTCATTAGCTTTCCTACTAAAACCACAGTGAGGCTCTTCAAGCATATCCTTCATAAACAACATAATAGTGATGTATTTTTTCCACCCTGCAATATTTTTGAGTACTTTCTTTTAGATTCAACTCCTTTAATGGTTTAATGATGTTCACAAGGTTGGCCATCTATGCATGTAAATGATAAAAAACTGGAGTGTCACACTGAATCCATTCTCCCTTATGCATTGAAAAGTCAGTTCTTAGGAAGCAATTTCACATGTTTGAAATGTCCTCCAAATTCCAGTGAAAAACCTTTGATAAAAGCCTTTGAACACAAAATTATGAACAAAATCCCTTGGCAAACTTGACATTTGGATTATAGAACAACTAGAATTTGACTCTTACTGCTTAAACCTTATGATCACGAACAAATGATATGGGATAAAACTGAAGTCTTTATGGAAAGTGGGCACAATTCCTTTCGTGCTAATGACATCTATCCATTAAAAACTGACATAAACCCTAACACGTTGACACATGGTGAACATGTTTTAAAAATAATTGCAATGTATTTTCTTTATTATATGCATGATATTCATCCCACATACACTACATAAACACTAATTATAGTTCTTATATTCATTGATATCTCCATGTTGTCTCGATGCGTAGTGCAATACCATGCCCCTAGTGGGCTTCTCCCTTGTCTTGGCTTAGCGCTTGGTCTCTGGACTTGTGTTTTGGTTGTTATATTGTCATGTGACTTGGATATTTGGAAATGAAACACAAAAACTGGATATTGGGCCCCAAAACCAATACAATTTTTCTAAAACAATTAAAACCTCGCATAAATACTGACAACTAGTTTATCCTTAAAGATCCTTTTTTTTATTTGTCAAAACTTGTAACCTTTACCCCAAATTTTCTTTAATTTTGTCATTCCAACAACAAGCAAGAAAGCACTATATAATGAGATCAATCAGGCTCGTGATTTGGCATGAAATTATAGGGTGTCATCATTTAAGGGATAATGATCAAACTACAAACTTTTACAATGAAACCGCTATGTTTTTCATTATCAGTACTGTAAAAGTTGTTGGCATGAAATTGATGGAGTGCTAACATTATCTGCAACTGGGGGTGGTTCCCTCCCTGTTAGGTGACAAAGAACATGCAGACCTTTGCCAAATCCATTCCACTGCTTTGAAATTCTAAAACCTTAATCTTGGGACTTGTGCTATTTCCAAACCTTCAATTGAAAGAAAATCTGCCTAAAAACACTACTACAAATACAACTATTCTATGCAAACTGAAATCTATGCTGAAAACCATCCGATACTACATACTAAAATACTGATATGAAAATTTACTATTGAAAACCCAAACTAAAATACTGATATGAAAAGTTACTGTTGAAAACCTAAACTGAAACTAAAGCTAAAAAGTTGCTTAGATCTCTAAGCTTATTTATGCACAAATCATCCTACTCTAATTGTTTGAAAATAATTGCAATCTAAAGTGATAGCAAACTTCAAATGCAACTAGTCAAGCAAATGGCTACTTAATCGTCCTTTGCATTCATTCTTTCCCAAAAGAAAGAAACGCTTAAAATATGGCAACTTAATATGAAATATGAATCCACCTTCAAAGTTTATCAACTCTACAAAATTCACTTCCCCTAATGATTCCAATTGAACTGAAAAATGGTCCCAAAATACATGAATATGTCCTTCTTGTTGATGAGGACCAAAAAAAATACAAGATTCATTCCTAACTGTTGATTGTTATGTTCTATGTATTTAGCATTAAGATCATTCTCAAATGAAATAGCAATAATTTTTTCACTATTATCATTCAGATAATGTACAACATAAAGTGGTTTTATATGTTCTCAAACAATAACATATATCTCATTTGTATGATGAATATCCAACGATCTTTCTCCATGGAGCTCAACAGTGACCTCATTTTGATCTTCACAAGATTGGATTTTAAACAAAAGCTCATAAAAAGGGTGATTTAAAGATAAATTTGAATGATTGTCCTCATCCTTTTCTTGGTCATTTAAAATATGAGGACACTGTTGAATATCCTCATAAACATTAAAGAAAAGAACATGATTTTCATCCATAAAATTCTAATCAGTTTATTTTTCAACCACAAAAGAAGTTATTGCTTGCTGGTAATTTTCCCGAGTTTGATGGGAACTATATTGAAATGTCTCTTCTTGATGTTGAAAAGGGGTTTCATACAAAGCTTCTTGAATTTGCTCATCCATTAACTCTTCATTACCATACAAACTTTCAAGGTCATAAATAACACCTTGAAAATGCTCACAACAATTTTCAAACAATGATAAAGATGGGAAGGATTCTTTATAATTCTCATAAAAAGATTCATGAAAATATTTAAGGAAATAAAAGCTACCAGGTGGAAACTTTTCATACTAAGATTTAGCTTTGCTTCCAAAGATACCATAAACATTTTCATTAAACAATCTTCATGAAACTCAACCCCAAGCCTAGGAATGTGCATATGAAATTTAACCAAATGAAAAACAACATCATCCTCGTTTCCATGTTTGAACCTAGGAAGATATTATTTCCAATATATGCATGGAAGACGATTTTGAAAACTAGGAATATGAGCACGATTCATAGGATCATATATTGAAAATTCAGAATTCATCTTGTTCTAGTGAAATCGCCAAAGAAACTTTGATTTCTGGATCCCGCTGACAGTTTAGTTGCCAAGGTGACAATGTACAACCTTCTTGTGTCTGACATATGTTCACCTTCATAAATCAAATCTAGTTTCAGTCGTAGGGAAGATTTCACTTTTGTTCCCCAAAAATGACACCAAGATGTTATCACTCAAAGTTTCTTATGGTTGTGGGAAGAAGTTATTGAGGCAACCTTTTCCACCAAATTTCGGTTGGATTCCGACCTTGTTGGAGAAATTTACCACCATACACACTCATTTTGGTCAATTTGTCCTAGTTAAACCACTATCCTAAGTTTAATTGACTTAATTGACATCAGAGGAGCACTAGATGACATCAGCTAGATCACACCCATGCCTACCTTTAGTCAAGGAGGCTAACTTATCCTTCTCCTACATTCGGGGAGGCTAACTGGAGAACTCCAAGGGTGATCTGAGTGTCATTAATGCCCCACATTGCTAATTGATGGTTACAATCAGTTAAACAAAGCAGTGAAGGCACCTTCCTCCATTTAATTGATTATTTATTGATTATTTAATGAATTGGAGTCAACAGGGGTGCCTCCAACCACTTATGATGTTCAGTTACACTTCAGTTAACCTCATCGGGGTTCATTGGAGTCATTGATGCGCTACCACTTGTTGGTTGGCTTGCTGTGACATGTGTCTGACCTACTTTTTGTTAGACTTAGTCATTTATTGCACTCCAACTTCAGTTAGGGCTCAGTTGAGTCAATTAGGGTTTTGATCAGTGGTTAACTTGAGTGTTGATTGTGGCTTACATTCAGTTAAGCTAGACTCACTCATTCAATTCGAATTGCTTTGTCATTCATGCTTGTAGCATGATCATTGTATTGTATTACTCATTCTTTGTGTGAATATACAGAGTGGCTACTCATTTTGTAGCACAATTACACCATTTTCATTCCTTATTGTTATTAATATTTGATGAGACTTGTGTTTAGTCCCTAGATTACTATGACAGATTAATATGGTATCAGAGCACACGGTGGGATGAAGCTCATATCTCTCAAAAACAAGGTTTTTGACAAATCTTGCATGAAAATTGAGCAATAGCTCAAAAATCCAGCACTGCACCAGAAGGAAAGGCTTACCACTTAATACCCCAAGTAAGGAACTTGTTAATCAAGCTTGCTTGATTGACTATGCTGGGTGTGATGAAAGCCTAAAATGTGCAGGCTGTCCGACCTTACATTGCCCCTTTTGTTGTGATTTTCAGGTTTTTGACAGGTGAAAGCATTCGCTCCAGCAGATTCATATGGCTTCTTCAGTAGATCTTTTGACTCTATTCAATTTCCACTCATGGAAAGGAGACATGGAGATACAGCTACATTCGAGAGGACTCTATAGGGTCACCATGGACACTAAAGAAGAGCCTGGTTCTACAATAGACAAATCTAGCTTCTTGAACAAGAAGGATGAAGCATTCGGATTCTTGTGCCTCTCTATTTCTCGGGATCTTCTTTTCCATATTTTCGGATTGAAGAATCCAAAGGAAATTTGGGACAAATTGGAAACCCTGCATGGAAAGCAGTATGTTTTGAGAGTTTACCAGCTCAAAAATGAATTGATGTCTCTCTAGCCTTCCAATTTCGAGACCTTGAATGACTTTTTCACAAAGTTCAAGCACATTGTCTTACTGTTGAAGAAATGCAAAGTGGAGAAGGAGGATGATCAGCTAATCCTCACCATACTCTCCAAACTTGGATCTGATTATTCAGTTTTTGCCTCTACATTCCATGCGCGGAAGCTCACAACCCCTGGATGGAATATGCCTACACTCAATGCCTTCATTGAGTCCCTAACAATTGAACATGATAAGCTTGTCCATATGGGGATCATCAGATCCTCCCGTGATCAAGCTCTCCATGTCTTGGGGCCCAAATATCTGAAGGGTAAAGGAAAGCAGTAGAAGAACCCAAAAACTAAATTCAAAGCTCCTAAGCCTAAAGTTGAAAACCAGCAGCATGATGAGTCTTCTAGCTCAAAGAAGAACAAAGGAAAAGGGCATCATAGGAAAGAAAAATTCAAGTGTTCATACTACAGGAAGGGATTCCACCCTGAAAATGCCTAGATGAAGAAGAAGCTTGATGAAGCTACCTCTCTCCTTGAGAGAAATCACATCAATCTTTCGAAAATCTTTCAGAGGAGAGATCAGCAAGATCGGGAACCGCAACATGAAAAAGGTCATGCCCTCATGGCAAGCTCTTCAAAGTCCAAAGCACTCTTGATTGATTCTGGAGCTTCGAACCACATGATGGCTGAAAGAGACTCCTTTTCATCCTTGGAGACTGGAAAATCCATCCCCATCCACATGGGAGATGACTCCACCATCATTTCAGAAGGACAAGGTACGGTTGATCTTGAGAATGGCTATTTTTCAAATGTTTTGTATGTACCGTCTCTGGCATCAAATATCCTTAGTGTCTATCAGATGACACATATAGGAGTGCCTAAGAGAGTATCTTTCAGCCCGAATGATGTTGAGATAATGGAACTTGCTTCCGGGAAACTCATTGTTAAAGGCCTTGCAAACCATCATGCGAAAGCCTATGAGTTATGCCACTTTGTGGCGGATGCAAAGCCCACCGCACTTCTAACTCATGGAAATGAAGTTAGTAGGCTGTGGCATGAAAGTTTTGGCCATATAAATTTCAAATATTTTCAGCAATTACAGAAAAAATCCATGGTTGAAGGCCTCTCAGTCATCAAGGCAACCACTGGAATTTGCAAGGGTTGTGTGGTTGGAAAACACCCTGAGCACAAGTACAATCGGGGGAAGGCAAACCGATCTACATGCATATTGGGGATGATGCATTCTGATATCAGTGGTCCAATTTCTTTCACATCCATGAATGGATCAAGGTATCTTCTGACTTTTATTGATGATTTTTCAAGGTACACATGGGTCTTCTTTCTCAAAAAGAAGTCTGAAGCATGTGAAAAATTCACTGAACTGAAGGCCTTGATCGAGAATCCCTCTAGGATTACGATTAAGATATTGAGATCTGATAATGGTAGGGAGTATGTCAGTAATTATTTTCTGCACATATTCTCCCAAATTGGTATTCAGGTCCAACATTCAGTTCCTTACACTCCCCAACAGAACGGTGTAGCGGAAAGGAAGAATCGGTCTCTCAAGGAAATGACCACTTGTATGTTGGAATCAAAGAATTTGGCTGCAAATTTGTGGGATGAAGCCATGAATTCTAAAAAATACATTAATAATAGAGTTCCACACTCATATATTAAAGGGAATACCCCTTTTGAATCATAATTCGTACATAAGCCGGATGTGTTGAACCTGCGGGTGTTTGGGTCCACCACATGGGCCCGAATTCCACTTGATAAAAGAAGGGCTTTGCAACCGCAAAGAATAGAATGTTTGTTTATTGGGTATCTTTATGAATCAAAATGTTTCAAGCTTCTAGATATCAAAACAAAATATATCATCATCGAAAGGAGTGTCAAGTTCGATGAGCCTCTTCAGGAGGTGGAACTAGTGAAGGAGAAAACTATTGAATTTCCTTCCTATTCTAGTGAATATTTGGATGATGAAATTGGGGGTGATGACCCTGATTTGTATCCTATAATTTATGATATCAGTGTACAAAAAACATCAGATGCTGAATCAGAACCTGAAGTACAAAATCATCTTCCCACATGGGCCCGACAGACACTCTCCTCCATAGGAGATAACATTGGAAATTCAGATGATCCAAGGAGAACCCGGTCTGATTTCCAAAGAGAAGGTATTGCACTCTCTTGTCCTGATAATTTGTTGTCTGAAACTTGTTATTTGATGATTAGTTCAGACCCAAAATCCTACTACCATGCTCAGAAGGATTTGAGATGGCAAGTTGCCATGGATGAAGAGATGAATTCTCTTCAGAAAAACACTACTTGGGAGCTAGTTTCTCTTCCTCCGGGAAGGAAATTGGTTCAATGCAAGTGGGTGTTTTGGACCAATATTGCTGCTGATGGAAGAACCTACAAATATAAAACAATTATGGTGGCAAAATGTTTCTCTCAGTTCCAAGGTGTGGACTACCATGAGACTTTTGTACCAGTTGCAAAAATGGACTTCATCTGCCTAGTTTTGGCAATTTCAGCATCTAAGCATTGGGAAGTGCATCATATGGATGTTAAGTTAGCCTTTCTGCATGGAGATCCTCATGAGGAGATATAAATGAAGCAGCCTGAGGGCTACATCTCTGATCCATATTTGGTTTGCAAGCTAAAAAAGTCACTGTACGGGTTAAAACAGGACCCAAGAGAGTGGTATTCCAAGATGGATGTCTTCCTTCTCTCGCAAAAATTCCAAAGGTGTAGATCAGATCCAAATGTGTATATAAAGAAGTTTGATGGTAATTTGATTATTATTGTTTTATATGTTGATGACTTACTGATCACAGGTAGCACAGTTGCTTCTATTTCAGCCATCAAAACTACTCTCCACAATGCATTTGAAATGAGTGATTTGGGGCTCTTAAAACAATTTTTGGGGCTCGAAATTGAGCAAAATTATGATGGGATAATGGTCACTAAGTATAAATACATATCATAACTGTTAGTAAATTTTAACATGGCTGAATGTAGGCCTACACCATTCCCTTTCCTTTCAGGGATCAGCCTTGAAGAAGGAAAAAGAACACCTCCCATGGACTGCACTATCTATCGACAACTGATTGGTAGCTTGTTGTACTTGACACATTCTCGGCCTGATATCTGTTATGCCATGAATGCTGTATCAATATACATGCATCAGCCTCATGATATTCATTGGAAGGAATCCAAGAGGATCCTCTAGTATATTTAGGGAACCAGGACCTACGACATTCACTATGCTGCAGACTCCGAACTAGAGCTGGTTGGATACACAGATTCTGATTGGGTGGGCGATTCTATTGATCAGAAGTCTACTTCTAGATATGTATTCATGTTTGGTGGTGGCCCCATTTTATGGTCTAGCAAAAAGTAGGATTCCATAGCATTATCTTCAGCAGAGGTCGAGTATCGAGGAACGGTGAATGCTTGCATCCAAGTAGTTTGTTTTCAAGGCATTCTTTCAGAGTTTGATCTTGGTAGTACGTTGTCCACTATCCTCTTTTGTGACAATAAAAGTGATATTAAGATATCCACAGATCCAGTTACCAGGTAGAGGACCAAGCATGTAGAGATCCACATGCAATATATCAGGGAGTTAGTGCATGACAGGACCATCATTCTGCAATACTGCTTGACTGATGAGCAGATTGCAGACATATTCACCAAGAGATTTTCAGAAAAGAAGTTCACTTACCTCCGTTCACTGTTGGGAGTGAGTCCATCTGGGTGATCAGACTACTTTCAGTGTTCAGATTGAGGGGGGGGGGGTTTCCCACTGGGTGTTCCCTCTTTTACTCACTTAGTTTTTTTTTGAGCATTGTTTCAGTTTCAGTATTGTACAGGGTGACCTATGGCCATAGTTGTTGGGGCCCTAGCATTTTTATGAATTTTATGTTTTCTAACTCCTCTTGAGTATAGCTTAAGGGGGGGTGTTGGAGACATTTACCACCATACACACTCATTTTGGTCAATTTGGCCTAGTTAAACCACTATCCTATGTTTTATTGACTTAATTGACATTAGAGGAGCACTAGATGACAACAACTAGATCACACCCACGCCCACCTTTAGTCAAGGAGGCTAACTTAGCCTTCTCCTACATTCGGGGAGGCTAATTGGAGCACTCTGGGGGTGATCTGAGTGTCATTAATGCCCCACATTGCTAACTAATGGTTACAATTAGTTAAACAGAGCAGTGAAGGAGCCTTCCTTTATTAAATTGATTATTTATTGATTATTTAATGAACTGGAGTTAACAGGGGCACCTCTAACCACTTTTAATGTTCAGTTACACTTCAGTTAACCTCATCGAGGTTCATTGGAGTCATTGATGCGCTACCACTTGTTGGTTGGCTTGGTGTGACATGTATCTGACCTACTTTCAGTTAGACTGAGTCATTTATTACACTTCGACTTCAGTTAGGGCTCCGTTGAGTCAATTAGGGTTTTGATCAGTGGTTAACTTGAGTGTTGACTGTGGCTTACATTCAGTTAAGCTAGACTCACTCATTCAATTTGAATGACCTCCTTGGGAATTCAAATTACTTTGTCATTCATGCTTGCAGCATGATCATTGTATTGTATTACTAATTCTTTGTGTGAATATACAGAGCGACTACTCATTTTGTAGCACAATTACACCATTTTCATGCCTTATTGTTATTAATCTTTGATGAGACTTGTGTTTAGTCCTTAGATTACCATGACAGATTAATAGACCTTTCCAACTAGAGAGGGATCTCTCAATACTTTACTGACTAATGAAACTAAAAAAGGTCAACAATTGAAAAACAAAGGTAAGATATGTAAGTGGTTATAGTCTTTTTCAAAATATTTGTGGTTGATATGTTGAGAGAAGGACCATTGGGCATGGAGTCAGAAAAATGGAGATTTTTTTCCAAATTTTGGAGACAAGATAATTTTCTTTCATAGAGGCAAGATAGGTGACATTTTGAAAACAATTTTGTATTTGCAAATATGAAAGTAGAACAAGGAGAACAATCCATTGATATTGACCACCTAACGAGGATTATTTCAACATCAAATTAGAAGAAAAGGTAATCAATATTCAAGTCCGATGAACCACAACATATACATGAATTATATCCCATATTTCTTTCACTAAAATATGTAGAATAATGATAAAATGGATTCCATACAAAGGAACTAAACATTCACATAAAGGAAATTTATAGACTGCAAAATGACAACACATGAATCTTTGCCATTCTTCAACACTTCAACTCCAAAATATTATTAATCTCAGAAACTGATATTTACATCCACGGTGTTATTTTCTCTATCGATTCTCTACCCTTTACAATTCTTCTTTGTCCCAATATATAGATAGATTAAAAAAAGGTTCCCAAAGATTCAATCCCCCTAGTTCTTTTCCCAAAATAGTAAACAGTTAATAAAACATGACACATGTGCAAACTAATCTTTAAGGGAGTAAGCTATCTACCCGACCATTTGCACTGGGTCCCACCCGACGCCGTGGAGTGATAGCTTACTCCATTACCCTTTCGTGAGACCGAGACCCACCTGATTCTCCTTCTTCTCTCACGTTTTCCCAACTGAAATTCCCAACTATTGATCACGTCCGACCCACTGTACATGATCCCTGGATCCACTCACCTGAATCTGGTTTCTCTCTGGCGTTCCCCCAGCTGCTGATCACGTAGATTACTCCCATAAATTTTTCACAGAGTTAAAACCAGGCTCTTACAAACTGTGAAATCGTTATGCCCATGTCATAATAGGAACTGCTTGGCTTCATGGTGTGGATTTCTATTTCAAAAACACTAATCTACAATATGATCATCTCTATTGAATATTGATTCAATTTATGGCGTGAATTGCTATCTTCTCCATCACAATTTATGATGCAAAGATGATATCTAAAGCCAACTTTCTTACCAAATAGTGAGTGCATAACTTCACTGTTCTTTGTTTTTCCTGCTAATGGATTTCAACAAGAAATTTCTTACCAAATAGTGAGTGCTTCAACAATGGCTTATGATCATTGCAAGTTGGAGTTTTCTTGCAGCAGGAGTCCTGAGAAGGGTTATGAGAATAGATCATGGGATGATCGTCTGCATTCTCTTTTCTTGGGAGCTCTACCCTGCGTTTGTTTGAGTGCCCATCAAGAACATAATGGAAGTAAGAACATTATTAGTATTCATGATCAACAACTACCACAACAATAGTGTTCCTGTGTTGACGAGTCTCCCAAGTCCTCCATGGATTATCTCTTCCCTCCTCTTGTGGATATACAAGCATAAGAGTTTATCACAACATTTTATGAGCAGATGTGACTACAACGTCAATATTCTTACAAGCAGTTCTAGGAAATGTTGGCAAGATCCACCTGATATAATTTTTGTAGCACAATATTAGTCAATTCATTGAATTGTCGATTCATTGATGGGAAGCCTACTAAAATTTCTCACCGCTTTGATGTTACATTGTAAGTGGAAAGTTTTGAAGTTAAGGTTAGTGCTTTCTTGAAAGCATAATTAACCTGAGAAATGATATTCTATTGAAAATGGCTAAGTTTTGTTTTGAAAATTTTAAAATAAATATTAATAGAGACCGTGCATGAAAGATATTTTAAATGTTACAAGAGTTTTCTCACTAATCTAATTCCATTATTATTTTGTTTTGTCGATTCTAGTTTTATCCATTAGCATTTAATCATATTTTTTTTTAATAACATATTGTTTCAATATTATTTTTAAATCCTGTAATACTCAAAGCTCAAAACTACTAACCATAACATGACACCAGATGTAGCAGATAGTTTTATAAATGGCTAAAGATCATAAAAATATTCCCATAAGAATCCAGTCCATGGGACTGGACACCCTCCACTGGTAACATACATGAATTGGATAATGGCTGGTATTGACCACCCAATATCTAGTGATGCAAGTGCTCCATTGTGTCCCAAATTCCACTTCAATACAAAGAGACGATTTAACAGAATGGAGACTATCGTTCCAACTACAACTGACCATGCTACGATCATGCTCTTTGTTTGTGGAATTAAATATCTATGATAGGAAAAATATAATGGAAATGAAAAGTGAAGAGGAATGCACCACAATGCTACTCTCCTTGATAGTTGAGCGACATCCTCATGCTGTCCTAGGAACCTGAGAATAGGGGTTGTAAACATATAAAGGGGAAGAAGAAGCATCGTGAATCCCATGAGTACAATCCAAGAGCATTGGAGATATATTCTGAGTATGTGGTGTTTATTTGTGCCAAAGGCTTTCCCACAAAGAGTTCCAAGTGCATTTCCCATTCCTATCTAATAAAGCAAAATCAGAAGTACAAAAGTTATATTTAACAACATTCTAACTCAACTAGAACTTTCACAATACAAAAACCTTTACCTTCTAATAATCACCACAAAATAGTATATATGATGCTCAAACTAGAGTGAAAGGTAAGCCATGTACAATTCACAATCAGAGTGAAGATGAAGGTGAGGTTGGGTGCTTAATTCACCTTTTTTAAATCATATGTTGTGGCTGACTTTATGTTACATTCTTTATATATGTTTTTGTAAAATTTGAAAAAGTGGAATGTGGAATCATATTGTAGATTATTTTTTTTGAAATAGAAATTCACACCATGAAGCCCAATAGTGCCTATTATGAAATGGGCATAACGATTTCATAGTTTGATGGAGCCTGGTTATAACTATGTGAAATAGTGTTAATGGTTTTTTTTCTATAGTTGTTGTGGAAGCATGGATAGGATTTATTGATCTAAATTTTTATGGGAGTAAGCTATGTGATCATCAGTTGTGCAAACACAGGAGAAGAAGCAGAATCATGTGAGTTCACCCACGGATCATGTAAAGTGGGCCGAGATGTGATTAATAGCTGGACTAACTGGAGAAGAAGCAGAATCTAGTGAGTCTCGGTCTCACAGAGTTAACGGAGTAAGCTATCACTCCATGAAGTCTGGTGGGCCCCGGTGCAAATCATCGGGTAGATAGCTAGAGTTGGTGGAGTCAAAATTCCTTGAAATCTAGAAAAATGGAACTTCCATTTACCACTTGTTCTTAGAAGAGTAGGTTTTTTTGTCATCTAGTTGCCACTTCATTTTTGGACTATCGATATCTTATCCACTAAATAGTGCATATTTGAGCTAATATTGAGGCTTGCAAATATCAATTCATAACTAATTTCCACCTCATTCTTTGATAACCACTTCCTCTACCAAGTGTGCTTTGACACTTTGAGCTAATCCCTTCAAATCAGGAGCAAATACCTAGAAAAATTATACCTGAGATGCTTGGTTATCCTTCTTAGATGGAGGTCAAAAGTGAAGGTTTCGATAAATGTATTATATCTTCCATGTTTTTATATAAGAGGCGCTGCAAGAGTTTCTGGAAACTACAAAATTTTACTATGATTAGAAGCATTTGTGGCAAAGTAAAAATGGCACCACCCTCCAGGAAAGCTTGTATATTATGTATCTCAGCAACTTCGCCAAGGTAAGTGTGCAAGGATGTTATAGGTGTGTCAAAGGTGAAGCCACCATGATGACCTGGTCCTCAAAACTTTTTTATTTACTAACATTTGTGTGCTCATAGTGATTGACTACTTTTCTATCTTGGAGAGTTTTCCTTTGGTGTATTTGTAAAATTATTGTCTACATACATAATATTTTGTCTCGGGCTCTAAAGGCACATAGATGCTCTATACAAAAATATAAAAAATCACCATTTCCTCCTTTACAGAAGTATAATAGTTCAAGAAATCATTTACAAAAAACCTCCAATGTTATTATAGCTGAAACACTCAAGTGTTATTATGATGTTTATAAAGGATACACCTGAAGAGCCTAGCTGCGATTTTAGTAGGAAAGTTGTTTAAATTTTATAGAAGATGGACTAGAATTTGGTAGCCTCAACATTTTGGATGATGACAAGATGCGTCAAGGTCTCAAAACATATTCTAAATGGTTTAGTTATCCACAATTGTATTTGAAAGGAATTATTGGGGAAAATTCTCAAAGGAGAGACTAAGATCTCACTATTTCAAGCCCATGAAGTGAAATCAAGGGAGAATGAGATCGTCAAGGTGTTGAGAGCAATAATCACTCATTTTTTGAGGTTTTGATAAATGAGTTTGTGAGTTATTATACTTCTGTAAAGGATGAAATAGTGATTGCTTAGATTATTTTATAGAGAATATATGTATCCATAGAGCTCGAGACCAAATATTATGTACGCATATATTAAGGTTAGAATATGTTTTAATACCTTGATACACCTTCTCATCAACCAGAATGTTGAAGCTACCAATGTCTAGTCCATCTTGTTTAATAATTTCAACAAATTTCCTATTAAAACCACAACGAGGATCTTTAGGCATATCCTTCATAAACAACATAATAGCACTATAGTTTTTCCTCGCAAACTTTTTGTTGGCCTAACTTCTGGTCGATACAGGTTCAGACCCTTTGTTCATAAAAAAGACCCAAGATATTGGCTTGATAGATGACAAATATGTCGACAAAACCTACGACGCAAATGAAATCTCACCTGAGATATCTTATGGGGACTGCCAGAACCAGGTTTCTATAGTTATGTCGGGGATTTCACTCTATAATTCTATCAGATCACTTGACCGAAACTGGGAATTATACTTCTATTCTCATACATTCATTCAAAATAACCATCTACCATTCCATCGACATATATGACAACATAACCATAAAGCATTAACACATGTTAAATTGATATAGGTGAGACACATACATAAGTTCATTCACCATTAAATATGTGTGACACATTTAGATAGGATTATTTACATTAAGCATGCATTTGACACAACATAAACATTAAAACACATAGTGATAAGATATAACATGGAAACCTATCTAGGAAAAACCACAACGTTTCTCTTCATTTGACATGAGAATTGATTTGGCAAATTTGGTTTGAGCACTCAAATTGCAGAATCTTCTTTGGATCTTCTTCACAATTCATACATTCAGATTTTGTCTCATGCTCTCGATTTTTGGTCTCTCTCTCTATAAATGGTTGATCTCCACACAGCCTAGATCAATGATCTAACTAAGAAACTCTCTCTATGCTTGATATTCAACCCACTCTTTTGAAACCCCCCCCACCCCCACACACAGAAAATGGGTCAGTGATTTTATAAGATTTTACGCACTTACAATTCTTGATTCAACCATCGACTGACTCTCAACTTTTAGTCGATAGTTTTTATTTCTATTTTAATACATTCATTTATCTATAAAAATAGGCACTATGGGCCCAAAATACAATCATTTTTTATTACTAAAAGAATATTTTATTCTAACTAACTCTTCCTGCAAAATCAGTTGAACTCTTCTTTTTGACTTTCTTTATTCCTCTTCTGTCGTGGTTCGTTCAGTCGTGGCTTCTTTCGTCGCACGACTGGAGTCTTCATCTTTTCGAGAAAATTTTTGGCATAATTATGTATGAATTTTCCTAGGGAGAATAGGCCCCCAACACTCACGTGTGGATCCTCTCCAGCCACATCAGTCTCAAACTTCTTAAATTGTGACCTTGGTTTGAAAATATTGGAAGATTTTCACTACATGTTTAGTTTTCTGTCACACTTCTTCTTCTAATGATTTCATTTTTTTTACAAGTTAGGAACTAATGTGCTCTAAAGTTGTTAGTATTCCCAACCCCAAGGCTTATCACACCTTTTCATGTACAGGTTGAATGAGACCTGTAACTTTATCTTCTTCTGCTTGAATTTCTGCAATTTAGTCGGTTCTCTTTTGTTGTTGTGTTCGCAGTTTTTCTACTTGTTGTTGTAGCTTCTTCATGTTGGAAGCCTTGGCCATTTTTTGTACAATAGACAACTTCTTTATATCGCTATGCATTTTTTTGAAGTCTTCCTCAGTAGTATGTAACTGCTCCATTATTTATTCTAATTCTTCATCGTCGATCAAAGCTTCCCATGACTAAGAAACTTGTTCGACCTCTTTGGCACAAAGTTCCTCTTCTTCTCCAATAATCGTTGCAACCTAAGTTGTTGTTTTTATTCATTCTGCCAATACCTATAGGATTGTACTGGGTTTTATCTACAATTCCAGCTATACGATCTGCTTATGAAGCCTCTCTGCCACTTCACCAAGTTGAAAGACCTTAGCTTTTGAAAACATTTCTTGTGTGATCCCTTCATCTACAAAATTGATACAAGTGAGCGTAACACCCACATCCAATCGATGTATATCCTCTTGCGATGTTTTTTCTTTTTGATTTGTATCTTGGACCATTTTCTTCAAATTATTACCAGTTTTGTGTGAGGATTTGACCTGCTTAACCAACGCGCGCTCCCTGTTCTTCATTTTTTCTACCGTGACATTCTAAATGGCATGCACTTCATACATAGGCAATGCAGAAAAATCCATAGTGATATGACCAAGTCCCTTGACCATGGTATTAATCTCTGATGTACCTAAGTCAATTGCTTGACCCAGTACTTGAATATTTATTGGTGGATTTAGCGTCAATGATTCCTCGACAAATTGCTCCTCAAATGGACTAGCTTGGTACAACGACACAGTCGAGTATGGCGTTTGGTCGACCACCACTCAAAATTCTTTTACTTCTTTGCAGAGTGTCTCTAGTAAATCTATTATGTTTCTTATCAATTATGTTTATCTTTTGTCCATTTTTATATAGCTTTCATTGCAAACTTCTACCATTTTTTATGTCAAAAGGGTGTAATCATCATTGATGAGGTCAATGACTCTAGATAAGCGGTTGACCTTCCTCTTCTTCTGAATCTTCTCAGATTTTTCTGAGCACTTTTTCTTATCCCCCAACTTTGTATCTGTTGTGATCACAATGGATTCATATTGACTACGAGGGGGAGAGATTTGTGGATTTTCTTCTTCTTGTGGGTCTCCTCCCTGGTCTCCATCTTTCTTTGTCAAGGGGTCATCCTGTCGCAACTCTTCTTCTGCAGATAGTTGATCATCTATGAAAGGAACTTGCCACATGAATTTCAACATTAGATAGTTTAAACTATGTCACAAGCCATTGGCACTGTGGGTCTTTATTAATTTATCACAGTGGTTTAGGAGCTGAAAACACTGTCTCACAAAGAATACATACAAATATCCATAAAATTGGCAAAATGGTGCTGCAATGGAAGTAGCAGCTATGTATAATCAAATGAAAGAATGATGATACAATACAATGATCATTCCAGGTGCATGAATGCCAAGAAAATTTGAATTCCCAAGGAGGTCATTCGAATTGAATGAGTGGGTCTAGCTTAACTGAATGTAAGCCACAGTCAACACTCAAGTTAACCACTGATCAAAACCCTAATTGACTCAACTAAGTCCTAACTGAAGTCAAAGTGCAATAAATGATTGATTCTAACTGGAAGTAGCTCAGACACATGTCACTGTAAGCCAACCAACAAGTGGTAGCGCATCAATGACTCCAATGAACCCCGATGAGGTTAACTGAAGTGTAACTGACCATCAGAAGTGGTTGGAGGCGCCCCTGTTGAATCTAGTTCATTAAATAATCATTAAATAATCAATTTAATAAAAGGAGGCACCTTCACTACTTTGTTTAATTGATTTTAACCATCAGTTAGCAATATGGGGCATTTATGACCCTCAGATCACCCCCGGAGTGCTGTAGTTAACCTCCCCGAATGAAGGAGGAGGCTTAGTTGGCCTCCTTGACTGAAGGTAGGCATGGGTGTGCTCATGTTGATGTCATACAGTGCTCCTCTAATGTTAATTAAGTCAATAAAACTTATGATAGTGTTTTAACTAGGCCAAATTGACAAAAAATGAGTGTGTATGGTGGTAAATGTCTCCAACACCCCCCCTTAAGCTATACTCAGGAGAAGTAGAAAACATAAAGTGCATAAGAATGTTAGGGCCCTAGCAACAAAGGCCATAGGTCACCCTGTACAATACTAAAGCTCAAAACAATGCTCAAAACAAACTAAGTGAGGAAAAGAGGGAAAACCAGTAGGAAAACCCCCCCCTCAAGCTGAACACTGAAAGTAGTTGGATCACCCTGATGAACTCACCCCCAACAGTGAACGGAGGTAAGTGAACTTATTTTCTAAAAATCTCTTGGTGAAGATGTCTACAATCTTCTCATCAGTTGGGCAGTATTGCAGAATGATGGTCCTTTCATGCACTAGCTCCCTGATATAGTGCATGTGTATCTCTACATGCTTTGTCCTCTTCCTGGTAAATGGATATGTGGATATATTAATAGAAATTTGATTGTCACAAAATAGGGAAGTGGACAAAGTACTACCAAGATAAAATTTTGAAAGAATGCCTTGCAACCAAATAGCTTGGATGCAAGCATTCACTACTCCTCGATACTTGGCCTCTGCTAAAGACAATGCTATGGTATCTTGCTTTTTTCTATACCAAAAAATGGGGCGACCACCAAACATGAAGACATATCTGGAATTTGACTTTCGATCAATAGAATCACCCACCCAATCAGAATCTGTGTATCCAACCAGCTCTAGCTCCGAGTCTGCAGCATAGTGAATGTCGTAGGTCTTGGTTCCCTGAATGTACTGGATGATCCTCTTTGCTTCTTTCCAATGAATATCATGGGGATTATGCATGTATCTTGATACAACATTCATGGAATAACAAATATCAGGCCGAGAATGAGTCAAGTATAACAAGCTACTAATCAGTTGTCGATAAATAGTGCAGTCCATGGGAGGTGTGCTTTTTCCTTCTTCAAGGCTGATCCCTAAAAGGAAAGGGAATGTAGCAGCTCTACATTCATGCATGTTAAACTTGAATAACAGTTCTGATATGTATTTGTACTGAGTGACCATTATCCCATCAGAATTTTTCTCAATTTCGAGCCCCAAAAATTGTTTTAAGAGCCCCAAATCGCTCATTTCAAATGCATTGTGGAGAGTAGTTTTGATGACTAAAATAGAAGCAAATGTGCTACCTGTGATCAGTAATTCATCAACATATAAAATAATAATAATCAAATGACCATCATACTTTTGTATATACGCATTTGGATCTGATCTACACCTTTGGAAGTTTTGCGAGAGAAGGAAGGCATCCATCTTGGAATACCACTCTCTTGGGGCCTGTTTTAACCCGTATAATGACTTCTTTAGCTTGCAAACCAAAGATGGATCAGAAATTTAGCCCTTAGGATGATTCATGTATATCTCCTCATGAATATCTCCATGTAGAAATGCTGACTTAACATTCATATGATGCACTTCCTAGTGCTTAGATGCTGAAATTGCCAAAACTAGGCGGATGGAGTCCATTTTTGCAACCGGTGCAAAAGTCTCATGGTAGTCCACACCTTGGACCTGGGAGAAAAATTTTTCCACCATAATTGCCTTATATTTTCAGGTTCTTCCATCTACAGCAACCTTAATCTGAAACACCCACTTGCATTGAACCAATTTCCTTCCTGGAGGAAGAGAAACTATCTACGAAGTAGTGTTTTTCTGAAGAGAATTCATTTCTTCATCCATGGAAACTTGCCATCTCGGATCATTACAAGCATGGTAGTAAGAATTTGGGTCTGAAATTATCATCAAATAAAAATATTCTGACAACAAATAATCAGGACAAGAGAGCGCAATACCTTCTCTTTGGAAATCAGACTAGGTTCTCCTTGGATCATCCGGATTTCCAATGTTATCTCCTGTAGAGGAGAGTGTCTGTCGGGCCCATGTTGGGAGATGATTTTGTACTTCCAGTTATGATTCAGAATATTATTTTTTCTGTACACTTATATCATAAATCATAGGATCGAAATCAGGGTCATCACCCCCAATTTCGTCATCCAAATATTCAGTAGAATAGGAAGGAAATTCAACAGTTTTCTTGTTCACTAGTTCCACCTCCTGAATAGGCTCATCGAACTTGACACTCCTTTCGATGATGATCTGTTTTGTTTTGATATCCAAAAGCTTGAAACCTTTTGATTCATTAGGATACCAAATAAATAGACATTTTATGCTTTTCAGTTTCAAAGCCCTCCTTTTATCAAGTGGAATTCAGGCCCATGCAGTGCACCCAAACACCCATAGATTCGACACATTTGACTTGTGTTCGAAGTATGCTTCGAAAAGGGTATTACCTTTCATGGATGAGTGTGGAACTATTTTTATAATATATTCTGCATTAGGCATGGCTTCAGCCCACAAATTTGCATCCAACTTCTTTGATTCCAACATAGAGGTGGTCATCTCCTTGAGAGACTGATTCTTCCTCTCCACTACGCCGTTCTTTTGGGGAGTGTAGGGAATTGAATGCTGGACCTGAATACCACTTTGGGAACATATGTGCAGAAAATAATTAATAACATACTCCCCACCATTATTAGATCTCAATATCTTGATCTTTTGGCCAGATGCACTTTCAATCAAGGCCTTTAGTTTAGTGATTTTTCACAGACTTCAGACTTCTTTTGATAAAGAAGACCCATGTGTACCTGGAAAAATCATCAATGAAAGTCAAAAGATACCTTAATCTATTCATGGATATGATAGGAATGGGACCAATGATATCAGAATGTATCAGTCCCAATATGAATGATGCTCAGCTTGCCTTCCCCTGATCGAACTTATGCCTAGGGTGCTTTCCAACAACACAACCCTTGCAAATTCCAGTGGTTGCCTTGATGACTGGGAGGCCTTCAACCATATAATTTTTCTGTAATTGCTGCAAGTATTTGAATATGAGATGGCTGAACCTCTCATGCCATATTATACTAAATTCATTTCCATGAGTCAACAATGCGGTGGGCTTTGCATCCACCACAAAATGGGAAAACTCATAGTATTTTGCATGATGGTTTGCAAGGCCTTTTGCAACAAGTTTCCAGGATGCAAGTTATGTGATCTCTACATCATTAAAGATGAAGGATACTCTCTTGGGCACTCCTGTATGTGTCATTTGATCAACACTAAGGAGGTTTGATGCCAATGATGGTACATACAAAACATTTGAAAAATAGCCATTCTCAAGATCTACAGTACCTTGTCCTGCTAAAGTGATGGTGGAGTCATATCCCATGTGGATGGGAATGGATTTGCTGGTATCAAAAGATGAGAAGGAGTCTCTTTCATCCATCATGTGGGTCGAATCTCTAGAATATATCAAGAGTGCTTTGTACTTCGAAGTGCTTTCCATGAGGGCATGACCTCTTTCATGCTATGGTTCCCGATCTTGCTGATCTCTCCTCCGAAATATTTCTGGAAGATTGATGTGATTTATCTCAAGGAAAGAGGTAGCTTCATAAAGTTTCTTTTTCATACAGGCATGTTTAGGGTGGAATCTCTTCCTGCAGTATGAACACTTGACTTTTTCCTTTCCATTGTGCCCTTTTCCTTTGTTCTTCTTTGAGCCGGAAGATTCTTCATGCTGTTGGTTTTTAACTTTAGGCTTAGGAGATTCGAATTTGGTTTTTGGGTTCTTCTATTGCTTTTCTTTAACCTTTAGATATTTGGGCCCCAAGACATGGAGGGCTTGATCATGAGAGGATCTGATGATCCCCATCTGGACAAGCTTATCATGTTCACTTGTTAGGGACTCAATGAAGGAATTGAGTGAAGGAATATTCCATCCAGGGGTTGTGAGATTCCCCACACAGAATGTAGAGACAAAAACTAAATAATCAGCTCCAAGTTTGGAGAGTATGGTGAGGATGATCTGATCATTCTCCTCCACTTTACATTGCTTCAACAGTAAGACAATGTTCTTGAACTTTGTGAAAAAGTCATTCAAGGTCTCAAAATTGGAAGGCTGGAGAGACATCAACTCATTCTCAAACTGGTATACTCTCAAATCATCCTACTTTACATACAGGGTTTCCAATTTGTCCCAGATTTCCTTTGGAGTGTTCAATCTCGAGAGATAGAAAAGAAGATACCGGGAAACAGAGAGGCACACGAATCTGAATGCTTCATCTTTCTTGTTAAAGAATATAGCTTTGTCTGTCACAGAAGCAGGATCTTCTTCAATTTCCATAGTGACTCTATAGAGTCCTCTGGCATGTAGCTAGATCTCCATGTCTCCTTTCCATGAGTGGAAATTGAACGGAGTCAAGAGTTCTACGGAAGAAGCAATCTGAGACTATTGGAGCGAATGCTTTCACCTGTTAAAAACCTACAAATCACAACAAAAGGGGTGCCGTAAGGTCGGGAAACTTGCACATTTTAGGATTTCATCACACCCAACATAGTTGATCAAGCAAACTTGACCAACAATTTCCTTACTTGGGGTATTAAGCGGTAAGCCTTGGCTTCTGGTGCAGTGCTGGATTTCTTTTTTTGGGGATCTTTGCTCAATTTTTCATGCAAGATCTATCAAAACACCTTGTTTTTGGGAGATCTAATATTTGTCCCGCTGTGATATTTGATACCATATTAATTTGTCACAGTGGTCTAGGAACTGAAAACACAGTCTCACAAAGAATACAGATAAATATGCATAAAATTGGCAAAATGGTGCTGCAATGGAAGTAGCAACTCTGTATAATAAAATGAAAGAATGATGATACAATACAATGATCATTCTAGTTGCATGAATTCCAAGACAATTTGAATTCCCAAGGAGGTCATTCGAATTGAATGAGTGAGTCTAGCTTAACTGAATGTAAGCCATAGTCAACACTCAACCACTGATCAAAACCCTAATTGACTCAACTAAGTCCTAACTAAAGTTGATGTGCAATAAATGATCGAGTCTAACTGAAAGTAGCTCAGACACATGTCACTGCAAGCCAACCAATAAGTGGTAGTGCATCAATGACTCCAATGAACCCCGATGAGGTTAACTGAAGTGTAACTGACCATCAGAAGTGGTTGGAGGCGCCCCTGTTGACTCCAGTTCATTAAATAATCATTAAATAATCCATTTAATGAAAGGATGCACCTTCACTACTCTGTTTAATTGATTGTAACCATCCGTTAGCAATATGGGGCATTTATGACACTCAGATCACCCCTTGAGTGCTCCAGTTAGCTTCCCGGAATGAAGGAGAAGGCTTAGTTGGCCTCCTTGACTGAAGGTAGGCGTGGGTGTGCTCATGCTGATGTCATACAGTGCTCCTCTAATGTTAATTAAGTCAATAAAAATTAGGATAGTGGTTTAACTAGGCCAAATTGACCAATAATGAGTGTGTATGGTGGTAAATGTCTCCAACAGTCTTGTTGAGGCTGCAAAAAGATCAGATGGGCTTGCAATAGCTTAACTCACAAGATTGTGAGCCCTAGCACCACCCTACCACCCTAAAGAACAAGAATACTGAACCTGTGGACTTGTCAAATCAATCACTTAACTTCCTATTGATAACCTTTTCTCTCTCATCACTGCCAAGTCATTACTGTATACTGATAATTCATTTCAATGCCATACATTGTTCATGTACATCATTGTACACCTCATCATACACAATCACTAGACAAGTAATTCTACTCTGATTTCATTGAAGATAAGTCATGCATCATCATAGTGTATCATCAAGTAACATCGTCATCATAGGGTATGAATTATCATCATATGATATGCATCATCATCATCAAGTGTACATCATAGTGCATAGGAATGCATCATCATCATAGTGTGTACATCATAGTGTAGAAGGATGCATCGACATCATAGAGTGTACATCATCATTGTAGAGTGTATCATGTCATAGCATGCATCATCATCGTAGAGTGTATAGTGTAGCATGCATCATCACATCATCGAGTGTACACATATATTATAGGAGTGCATCATCACATTCATCATAGAGTGTACATCATAGAGTATAGGAGTGCATCATCTCATGCATTATCATTTCATAGCATATGAATCACAATGGATTTACCTCACACATCACTGTACATATAAATAAACCACTGTATTTATTGTACATCAATGTATATCATTGTACATACACTTATTATTGTTCAGTCATATATTATCATGCTTGAGTATATCTTATTCAATGGTTGCATGCATACATACCTTGTTTATTAGTTGAGTATGCCATTGTAGAATACCTCAAACAAACCTCAGACTGTGTAAAAACTTCAATTCGGGACTGAGTATATTGTATAAGAATTCAATAATTCGAAACTGATGAAAAAATTGGACTGTTGTAGATGACCTTACAGTTAGACTATTTTTGGCCCCAAAGAAATCACTATAGCAGGCTTGGTTTAACCATCAACTAGATCACTGTTAAGAATCCAAAATCAGACTATTCAAGCTCATAAAGCCAGACTGTGAGATGGTAAAGAAGGAAACAATAACTACAAAGTGGATCAACTATTGAATACCTAGAGACTGTACAAACTTAGACTGTTCTTAACCCTGAAAATTATCTTTGTGAAAAAATCGGGTGAACGTTGCCTCAGTCCACTGTAGTTATTGCATTCGTTGGTAGTAAGAGTTATGTAGTTGTGTATAAATACACAATATTGATGTCGAGGAGGAGGATTTAAGGCCGACTTCAGGAGAGTTTAAAATAATTTTATTAAAGTTTAAATCTATTTTAACACACAATCACTTAATGGGGCTGACCTTAGCAAGGGGAGGCCTAATTGAAGGGTTATTAAATTTTTTTTTTTAAATATTTAATTAGTTAATGATGCCTAATTTGTCACGAGATGAAGTGTTGTAGCAAGGTTCCATAGGAAGTCATTTATTAGTATTTTATTTCTTTTATTAGTGAAGTTTAGGGTTTGATGTTAAGTCATCAAAGTTACCACATGTGAGGGTGTGCTTTACTAGCCACCAAGAGACCCATAATTATTACCATCAAGGTGTGGCTTCAAGGAATTTATTATACATTTTGACCATATCAAAGGCATCAACACAAAAATTACCCTCATTACTTTTTTCATTCCTTCAAGGGTACAAGGACCATTAAACCATTAGGTGTGGGGGTTCCTAGACTTCTCCTAGGGTACCATGACCTCATTAGAACAAAAATGACCACTGAATGGGTCATTTGGACTATTTCAACTTCTTCAATCCACCAAGGACACTTTCTAGGGTACTAGAGCATAGGTTGAGGAACTGGGGAACCAAAGAAACAACTAGGGAAACATAGAAATATCTTAGGGGAAATTAAACACAATAAAGGGTGAACAAGGATTTTGGCATTGTACCAAGGGATCCAAGGGATTCATACTTGGGATTGGAAAAGGTCAAAAGGTCTCATTTGACATTAACAATCACTTCAGACATATAACCCTTAGGGCCTCCTCAAGGGGCACCAAGAAACAATGACACACCTATTGGCATCAATGACAATTTAGTCAACAATCTCCCCCTTTGTCATTGATGACTTAAAATCTCCCCCTTAAAATGAGCTTCCCTTGTTCAAAAAAAATCCCCCTTGCCTAACTTTTTCTCCCCCTTTGGCATCAATGGAAAAGGGTTCTCCTTGTAGTTTACTTCTCCCCCTATCATGTTGTGTTGGTGGAGATGGATCAATTTAATTAGGAGATAGTATGACTCCCAATTTTTCTCGGAGGTACGCAAAGGTTTCTCTTGGGAGAGGATTAGTAAAAATGTTTGAAATCTATTCTTTTGTCCCAATATATTCCAAGTTGATATTATTATTTGTAACTTTCTCCCGAAGAAAGTGAAACTTGATAGGATTATGCTTGGTATTGGAGTGCATGAATGGATTCTTGGAGATACTGATGGCACTCATATTGCCACATATAATTGGAATTGGCTCATCACATATCATGTGTATGTCTTGCAAAGTTTGTTTCATCCAAAGAATATGAGTACAACAGGTTGTTGCTGCTAGATATTCTGCTTCGACTGTTGATAAGGATACTGAAGATTTCTTTTTACTCGACCAAGATACTAGACAATTTCCTAAGAAAAATTTTATTCCACTGATGCTTCTTCTGTCATCAACACATCCTGCCCAATCTGTTTCGGAATAATCTACCCATGTTAGCTCATTTCCTTTTGGATACCAAAGTCCAAAGTCCATATTTCCTTTGAGATATCTGAAAATCCTTTTAACTTCTATAATGCGAGTTTCCTTTGGATCATCTTAGAATCTTGAAACTTGTCCAACAACTTGCATCACATATGTCCTTGAGGTTGTTACATATAGTATACTACCAATCATTGACCTATAAAGCAGTTGATCAAATTTTTATATTTGTCTTCCTTGCTTAGCTTGCAACCGGTAATCATAGGAGTACTCACATGTTTATAATATTCCATATTGAATTTCTTTAACATCTCCTTGATGTATTTTGTTTGAGTAATAAAATTGCCTTCTATTCATTTGGCTATATGAAGTCTCAAGAAGAAGGTTAATTCATCAAGAAAAGACATTTCAAACTCTTTATGCATGCCCTTAGAAAATAGTTGACACTGTTAATCATCATAAATTCCAAATATTATATCATCAACATATACTTCAATGATGAGTATGTTTCTATAGTCTTGTTTGATGTACAAATTGTTATCTGCACTTCCCCTCTTAAAGTTTTGTTGCAGCAAGTACCTATCCAATCTGGAGTACCAAGCTCTAGGATCTTGGTTTAGGACATATGAATACCTTTTGAGTCTGCATACATGGTCCTTGTTTTCCGAAAGCTGAAATCCTTTTGGTTGCTCTATGTAGACTTCTTCTTCTAATTCCCCATTTAGAAAAGTTGATTTTACGTCCATCTGATACACTTTGATTTCTTTGGAGAAAGCATAAGAAATATCATTATGATAGCTTCCATTCTGGCCACTGGTGCAAATGTTTCTTCAAATTCTATTCCTTTGATCTGATCATAGCCTTTACAAACCAATCAAGCCTTGTTTATGATTACCTGTCCATCTTCATTCATTTTGTTTCTGAAAACCCACTTTGTGCCAATAACATTCTTGTTATTTGGTCTAGGAAGAAGTTCCCATGTTTAATTTTTCTCAATTTGATCTAATTCTTCTTCCATTTCTTTGACCCAATGCTCATTTGTACCAGCCTCTAAATAAGTTCTTGGTTTAGTTGTAAATAATAGAGAGAAGTGTACCTACTCATTTCTTCCACATTGTCTTCTTCCAGTTCTTATTCCGGCATCCTTATCACCAATAATTTGATCTGATGGATGGTTCTTTTGGTACCAGTTATTAGGAATCTGTTGATCCTTTTGTTTTTCTTGTTCCATAGTTGGTTGATTATGTTCTTCACCTTCCGTAAGTTGTTCTTCATTCTCATCTATATGTTCTTCCACTTTAATTTCCTTCATTTCTTTCTAATCAGGTACTTCATTTTCTTCATCGTCCGATTCTTCTGAGTCTTCTATGGATGATGTTAGTATGGTATCATCTATTTTCACATTGATGCTTTCAATTACCTTGTTTAATCTCAAATTGTATCATTTGTAAGATTTTATTTGGATGAATATCCAACGAATATACCCTCGTCTGCTCGAGAATCAAATTTTCCAATATTGTTATCTTCTCTTTTGATATAGCACTTGCTTCCAAATATTCTGAAGTGTTATAAATTTTTCTCTCTTCATGTCCATAGCTCATTAATAGTTTTATCATTTTTTCTTCTGAGTAATCCTCTATTCATGATATGTATTGTTGTATGAATTGCTTGTCCCAAAAATTTATCATTCAACTTAGATTCATTCAACATGGTTCTAGCCATTTCCATTACTGATCTATTCTTTCTTTCAACAACTCCAATTTTTTGAGGTGTTCTAGCTACTGAAATTGTCTTTTTATTCCATGCTCTTCATAGTACTTGTTGAATTCATCTGAAGTGAATTCTCCACTGTTATCGAATTTGAGGCATTTGATTCGTGATCCTATTTCATTCTCAACTAGTTCCTTGAAAGTTCTAAAATGCCCAAAAGCTTTTGACTTCCTATTGAGATGAAATACCCATGCCATCTTGGTATAGGAATCAATAAGTAACATAAAATATTGTTCACAATTCAATCCTTTGGTCTTTGTTGGTCCACATAGGTCAGTATGAACGAGCTCCAAAGGTTTTGTAGAAGAATGATCTTTGGTATTGAAATGTACTCTTGTTTGCTTTCCATTTTGACAGTGTTCACATATAGTGTTAGAAGGCTTTGTAACTTCTGGCATATTCCAAACTGCTTGGTTTTTGTATATTTTGACCAAATTGTCAAAATGTATATGCCCTATTCTTCTATTCCAAAGACAACTTTCCTCTTCTTTTCCCAAGTGAAGTTTATCGGACTCAATCTTATCCAACACATATATGTTGTTGGGAGTCCTAGTGGTTGTGGAAACTAACTTTAATGATCCTTATTTCCTTATTTTTCACTATTTTGAGTTGAAGAGGAGTTCATTTCCTTCATCACACATCTGACTGGCGCTCAGCAGATTACACTTCATGTTGTCTACAAGAAAGACATTTTCAGCCATGGGGTTTTTAATTCCAAGCTTTACTGTGCCTTTCCCCAATAATTTTGTTGAATTGTTGTTTATGAAGGAGACAGATCCTTTGTCCTTTTCAATATTAACAAAAACACTTTTGTTACCCATCATATGCTTGGATAAACCGTTATGAACATACCATTCACCAAAGTTTTTATTATGATCTTGAAGAGAAATTCCACATTCATAATTATTTAAGTTTTCCTTTCAATTGATCCATACCTTGTGATGTTCCCCCTTTTGATTGTTGGACCTTTCCTCATTTCTTACTGTTGGTATCTTCATTCTGCAATCTCTGGCTATATTTCCAAAGTTTTTACACTTGTAGGATTCTATTTCTGATCTCAAGGGACCAAATATGTTATTGTACTGTGGCCATTTGAGGCTTGCAGGGTTATTCCTTGTTTCAAAATTTCTTCTTTGAAAACATTTTACAGTTTTGTGTCCAAATTTTCCACATGTAAAGAAATACCCATAAAATAAATGTCCATACCTGGGAACATATAAAGGAGTTTTCCTTCTGATATTTGGTCTTTCTGTTGGCCTCCTTTTGGTATGGGTTTTTTGGGTTGGCATTCGATCTCTTCTTCATTAGTGGAGTCCTTGAAAACTTCTGCATAGCTTCTTGGATTCTCTTTGTTACTTGTCATCATTGAGCTTGAGGCTTCATCAGTATTTTGCTTGCATCCTATACTGGTTTTGTCGAAGAATGGCTTTTGATTGAAGATAATTTGTTCTATAATCTTGGAGTTACTTTCATAACTCTTATCAATATCTTTCGTCTGTAATTTTGTTTTCAGAGATACTATCTCAATATCACAATTTTATTTTTCTTTAATATTTGTAAACAATTGTTCAGTAAGAGAGTCTTCGATTATTTTGGCTTCTTCCAGTTTGACCTTCAATTCAATAATGATTTTCTCAAACCCTTGTGCCTCTTCCTTAAGCACCATGTTCTCCTTCCTGACCTTTTCCAGGTCCTTCAAGGCACTTATAAGTTCTTATTTAAGATCTACCTCACCTTCATATTCATATTCTTCATCACTATTAAGAATCTCATTTGAGTTTATTTCCATAAAGAGTACCTTCTATGGTTCACTGTCATTTCCAGAGTCCTCACTGGATGAGTTGTTGTCCCTTTTTGTATAGAGACTTTTCTTCTTTGCGAACTTACCTTTTTTATTATCCTTGTAATTATTATACTTCTTGTAGGGTTTGAAGCTTCCCTCTTCATCACTATTTGAGTTCTTCACATATATAGATTTAGAAGAAAAATGACCCATCTTTCCACATGAAAAACATTTGAGAGGTAACTTACCTTTGTATTTCCTAGTACGTTTTTTCAACCTTAATATAAATTTATTTATTTCCTCATCGTTAGAATCATCACTTGTTGGCTTTCCCTTTGTTGAATTGTTCTTCCCAAATTGTTTGGAGGATACTTTGAATGCTCCTTCCTTTTTTGATGTGTCCTCATCTTCAATTCTCATTTCATAGGCCACAAGAGTCCCATGTAGTTGATCTACTATCATAGTGTTCAAATCAGTTCTTTCTTCTAAGGAGGAGATCTTAGGATTGAACCTTTTGGGAAGAGTCCTTAGAATGTTTCAGAAAACTATGGCCTCAACAACTTCTTCACCCAAAATTATGTTGGTATTCACATGTTGATCAACTAGAAGAATATAGGTTGCGATGTCTTCATCCTCATTCATCCTTAGATGTTCAAATTGTTCTTTGTATGTTTGAAGTTTGGCTTCCTTGACTTTATTATCTCCTTCAAATATGGTTTGGAGTTTGTCCAACATTTCCTTTGCATAGGGGAAACTCATTACTTTGGCAAAGACAAATTCATCTATAACACCCAGAATGTGGTTTCTGGATTTTGAGTTGTTATTGTATTGAATCAACTTATTTGCATCTATTGGTACGGTATTTGGTACCTTGTACCCATTTTTTATACTTTTCCATATCTCTATTCCTTGATCTTCCACGTAGGCTCTCATCCTTATGCTCCAGAATGCATAGTTGGTCCCGTCAAACAAAGGTGATCCACTTTTACTTTGTTTAACAAACTTGATCATGACTTCCTTCCAACGGTTAGATTGTTTTTGAAGGAACCTGCTCTGATACCAATTGTTGAAATATTGAGGGGGGTGAATCAGTATTTACACAATATAAAAAATTAACCAAGACAAATTTGATAATCACCAATCATAGAAAATCATCAATCTACATGAAAATAACAAAATGCACAGTACACAATATTTTGATGTGGAAACCCAAGTCCTGGGGGTAAAACCACGAAAGCCTTTTTAATAATAAATTTGACCCAACAAAAATTAGGGTAAAAAATTTAATACAACTTTTCTAGCTACAACTGGAAGGGGCTACAACCCCTTAGACTTCATCAGCTACAACTGACAAACTGTTGCAACAACTTAACTCACGATATTGTGAGATGTAGTAGCACCCTACCACCCTAAAGAAGAAGAATATTGAACCTGTGGACCTATCAAACCAATCACTGAACTTCCTGCTGATAACCTCTACTCTTTTATCACTTCCAAGTCATTACTGTATACTAATAAGTCATTTTACTTCCATACACTATTCATGTACATCATTGTACACCTCATCATACACAATCATTGGAAAAGTAATTTTGCTCTACTTTCACTGAACATAAGGCATGCATCATCATATGGTATCATCAAGTAGTATCGTCATCATAGGGTATGCATTATCATCATAGGATATGCATCATCATCATAAAGTGTAAATCATAGTGCATATGAGTGAATCATCACATCATAGCATGCATCATCATCATAGTGTGTACATCATAGTGTATAAGGATGCATCAACATCATAGAGTGTACATCATCATCATATGCATTATCATCATAGAGTGTATCATGTCATAACATGCATCATCATCATAGAGTGTATAGTGTAGTATGTGTTTGTGCTAGAAATTGTACCTAGACTACAAAGGGAACAAGCTAGTACAATCTCAAAACAACTAAAATAAAATGGGAATTGTTTTTGTAATTTTTTGGTTTTAAGCTTTCATTCACAAGAAGGTAATCAAACATCAAACTAATACAAGAACTAAATCATGAAACAATATCAAAGAAATGAGACACAAAGGTTTGAATGACAAATATAAACCATAAACATTCATAGCAAAGTACTAGTTTTGTCCACAACATATGAGCATTCACATGAATGAAACATTAATCAAGAAATGAAATCATAATATGAGTGGTCAAAATGGCCATAAAAAAATCAATATATAAGATAAAGTGGCTTATATTGTATATATAAATCAATCTCATTCTTCAAAAGCTTACATGAGAGTCATGTGTATCGGTCTGCATATACATCCAAAATCCTTAGCTCTATATCCCTTCTTGAAACAAAAATCGAACCCTACTCCACTAAACTTTTCTCCTTTTTATCATTTACAAAATGGAGCAGTTTCATAACTGTATTTTAGGCCTAATATCGAGGCAGTTACAATAAGTAGGTATATACTAACTTCAAATATTTAAAGACATCAAACTATTAACACTATATACATTATAAAAAAATGAAATACTTGACAACTGGACATTAGGTGGTACTCATAATTGCTTGGATGCTTATGCTAGAATGACAATTCCTTCCAATGCATGAGACTTCTTCTTATCTCTAGCTTGCTGTATCTCCAGGATTTTAACTCTGCTTGACAACACTTTATTCTGCTTGTTTAAATCCTAGATTTGCTTGGTTAAATCTTCAACTTGATTATGTATTTCTCTCTTCCTATTCAATGCTTCTTTTGACACTGCTATCAATTCTTGATAATGTACATTAATGTCTTCCAGGTCCTCCCTTAATCTCTTAATTGTATTTACAAGCCTACTATTAGATTCATTAAGAAAATGTATTTATGACTTATGCTATTGCAAAACTTTCCTGAGATTCTCAACTTCAGAATTCATATGCACCTCTCTAGGCAATGTCGAATCTTGGTTTGAAAACCATGGAATATCCAACTTCTTAAAAATAAAATATTCTTCCTGCTTGTCCTTCGTTATCTCCTCTGCAAATGAGACTCCTGAAGTCATACCCTGTTCCATAATGGGAGTAACTTGCTCTTCTGAAACTTCATGGTTTACTTGAACTGGTTCTGGTGATATTAAATGATCTTCTTGAATGTAATCTTGTTGTGAGCTCAAGTTTGCTTCACTTTCCTCATTCTCCTCACTTGAAGAATCTTGAATGACTATAATATTCTCTTTTTTTAGTTTAGGGTTCAATATTATTTTCATGTTTAATCTGAGATTATTTGTAGCTATGGTCTTTGGCCTCCGTCTTGGTTTTTCCAGCTGCATGAAAGACTTTATCTTTGCCTTAAAATATGGATATTACAACATGTTATCCTTCTCATTATCTGCAACATATATTGTACTTATATTTTCTTGTGCAAATATTATATTCTGCTTCTTTTCTGTGGAACTAATATCCTCCTCAGGATTCAAATTAACTGATTTCTCTATTATTTCATCTTCCAAAATATACTCCTGATCATTTTCAAACGCTTTTTCTGATTTTCATTAACAGGGTCTTCAACTTTTTGAAATGAACTAAATTTCCAAGAGTTGTCTTGTACTAATTATTCAAACACCTTTCTTTTGAATTTCTTCTTTACATGATCACCCTGCTCGATGCTAAGCCCTGACCAAAATAGAAAGTGATGCCAACTTCTATTTTCCTTCTGCAAAACTGTACAAATGATTAATTTGATCAAACCATGATGAAATAACGACTGGTTTTTATGGTCAGAATGTCCCTTGACTCTATTCGACATCTTCTGAAGGATTTTTAGAAAAAAGAATGGAAAATTCATCTTAGATTGATGGTTAAGGTGCTGTAAAAACCTAACATGATATTTAAATATTGATGTGAACCTGCCATCACATGTGATGTAGATCTATATAATTCCAATTTCTTCTCTCCATTCTGGATTAAAATTTGCTAAGTGAACCCCTTTGCTCCAGTCTAGGGTTTCGTTTTCTGGAAATGAGAAATCATTAGGATTAAAATTAAAGGATGTCTTCTTGAACCATGACTCTCCATCTATTGGGATACCAATGGCTTCGGATACTAAACCTTTAGTGAGCTCCAACTTGAGTGTATTAAATATTACAGCTCCATTGATGAGATTTTGAGAAAAATAATGTGAAACTTCAGCATTAAAACCGGTAATTCTCTTGAAAAAACTAAACCATCCCACTGCCCTAAACAACGCTGCATACTCTAGGAATTATGTGGCCCAACTGATGTCTGTGGGCTCGAACCTATTGATTTTTCCACTCCTCCCCATATCTTACTGTAACTCTACTAATTCAGTTCTTTGGAAACTTCTTCAAACTACGTGTCTGCAGCTATGACACTCGTAACCCCAAACTTGGAATCGTGGCATTTCAAATCCTAAATTTCCTTAATGATATTCACAACAACTTTGTACATGTTTCATGATATATTAAATAGGTGTCTAAAAATTCTCCCAACATCATCAACCGTAACAGGCCCTGTTCTATCATCAATCGACCATTCATTCCAATGATTCATGATTCCTGTAGCGCTCTAGTGTATATAACTTGGATTTTGTGCTACAGGAATATCTCAACATGAAATATTTGACAAAGAAACTCAAAATGAATGTTAGACTTTAGATATAAGTATTGGAGTAAATTTAAATTAGCATTTGAAGACTTTGAAAAGATATATAATACTTAATAAACCACTCAATAGAAAACTTAAGAAAGGATAAAATAAATTAAAACAAAAACTATAACCTAAAGGCATTTAAAATCATTAAAACTTAAAACAAGCTCAAAATGAGAAGTAAATAAGGACTAAACAATTGAGAAAAAAACACACAAAAATTGGGTGCAATTTTAGTCTTAACATCTGGCTCCTACTGAGGGATGAAATCCTCCTTGTGAGATTTCTAGAACCTGTAGACCAGTGCCTTTTGCAATCTAAACTGAAACTTCCCTGTTATTCTGCAAACTTCCATTGGGCAATTGGAGCCTTTATTCTACCTATATCACACCAATGATTGAAAGTTATTTCACCTTCAGTAACTGTAAAAATGCTTGAGGAATCGTCCATTCACTAGATTGGACAATTCTTCAGCTTCCAGAGTCTGTAGTATGAAGGTACTATTTTCCAAAATATTTGAAATTACAAAAGGACCCAGCCATAAATTATCAAATTTTCCATGCTTACCCTTTTTCTCTTTTCTGGCATCCCATCTCAACACCATGTCTCCAAAAGAAAAAGTATCCTCCTTTACCTTCCTGTCAAATATTTCCTTAATATTTTTCCTGTAAGCTTGAGCTTTTTCAGCTAGGGCTTCATGTTCCTGCTGCAATTCAATCAATGAGAAAATTTTTCTTTGAATATCATTAGGATCTTCTTGACTATCCTAAAAAAACTTGATTACTGGAATACCTAATTGTATTGGAAAAATAGTATCAGTACCATACACCAACTAAAAAGGATATTAACCAATTGCTTTCTTGGTGGTTATTCTATCTTCCCAGAGTGCATACTTCAACATTGAATCCCAATATCTCTTGTTTTGATTTAATAATTTTTTAATGCTTTGGATGATATTTTTGTTAGTTGATTCTGCCAAGCCATTCCCCTAGGGGTAATAGGGTGTAGAATGCTTTAGAATAATTCCATTTTGCTCGCAAAAAGTAACCATGGCCTTTGACTTAAAAGCCTTAGAATTATCAGTCAACAATTTCTTAGGACAACCGAATCTACTCAAAATATTTTCTTGAATGAAGTTGATGATTACCTTATCAGTTGTATTCTGTGTAGGAATGGCCTCCACCCATTTTGTGGAAAAATCAGTAGGTGTAAGTATCCATTTGTGCTTTCCAGAGGAAGCATGATTAAACTCACGTATAAAATCTAGATCACCCCATTGCTGGAAAGGAGAATTTACCACAATGGGTTTCAAAGGTAAGGATACGAGTTTCTGTTTGCCAGCAAATTTTTGACACTAAGTACAAGCCCTGACATGCTGATAAACATCATAAAACAAAGATGGCCATTGGTATCCAGATCTTAGAATTTTATAAGCTGTGGCTTTCCAATATTTGTGACCTCCAAAGGCACCTTCATGTAATTCTGAAATGAATTCTTCAGTTTTTGGTTTCTCCAAACATATGAGTAGCACTCCCCCTGGATCTTTCCAATGTAACTGTTGATTTATTAGACAGTATTTGGTGGATTTCAACTTTAATGATCTAGCTTCCTTCTTATCCAATGAGAAGGACATTGCAAATGCAATAAAAAATGATCTGTATCAGCATACCATTCCGATTCTGCATATTTATCCATGATCTGTTCTTTATCTTTCCTTGTTTGTAAGTCCTCCTGTATTATTTGACTTGCTATCAAATGAATACCAAGGGATTCACAATTTGAATCTACCAATAGTCTTGCTACACCCTGACCTTTTACAAGCTTGGTAGGTGTAATCTCCACATCATATTCCATGATTTTTGCAATCCATTTCCCCCGCTTTCCTTCATTGTTTGGATGAGTTAAAATTTATTTAATAGCAATATTAGGTACATAGGCAATAATCTTCGAATGAAGAATATAGATACTAAAGAACTTCAATGCTTTTACCAGCGCATATGCTTGTTTCTCCAGCGTATTGTATTTTAATTCAAAATCTCTAAGAGTTTTGCTAACGAAAGTTATAGGATTTTCTAATCCATCTGCATTTTTTTGTAATAGAACAGTAGCAATTGTGTCTTGAGATGCAAAAGAGAAAGTCAAAAATTCTTTTGAAAAGTCCGGGCTTACCAGCACTAGTGCTTCTGTAAGGGCTTGTTTGATCTTTTCAAATTAGGCTCTGGCTTCTGCTATCCACTTTACCTCCTGATCTTTCCTTAACATAGATGTTATCTGTTTTATTGTTTCAACAAAGTTTGGAATGACCCATCTCAAAAAATTGATTTTTCCAATGAATGACTGGACATCTTTCTTACTTATTGGAAGACTGATTTTCAAAATAGCCTTGACTCTTTTAGGATCTATTCTAATTCCATATGCTGAAACTAGATGTCCCAAAATCTTACCCTCCTGAACAGCAAAATGGGACTTCTTAGGATTTAATTACAGTCCAAACTTCCTACATTTCAAAAAAGTTTGTTTGAGATGTTTTAAATGCTCTTCATCAGATTGAGAAAACACAGTGCTATCATCCAGATAAATTACTACAAATTTTTCTTTTTCTCCCACAAAAGCTATATCCATAGCTCTTTGAAAATTTTCACCAACATTCATCAAACCAAACGACATATTATCATACATAAATGTACCCCAAGGGGTAGTAAAATCTATTTTCTCCCTATCATCCAGATGCATAGCAATTTGATTGTAACCTGAGAATCCATCAACGATTGAAATTCTTTGGGCACCCACCACTTTCTGCAAAATTTGCTCAATCTTAGGCAATGGATAATTATCCTTCAGCGAAGATTTGTTCAAATTACGAAAATCCACTCACAACCTAATATCTCCATTCTTTTTTCGTACTGGAACTAAATTTTCCACCCATGATGAGTATCTAAGTGGAACAATTATCTTCGCATCCAATAATTTCTTAACTTCTTTTTCTATAGTTGGAAATAAACTTGGGTTAATTCTTCTCAATTTCTGTCTAAAAGGTTTCACATTTGGATTCAAATGAACCTTGTGTTAAATAAAAATGGTATCATAAGTTCTTAAATCTTCATAAGACCAAGCAAATATTTCAACAAACCCTTTCAATAATTTGATATACATGTTCCTTTGCTCAACTAAGAGAGATTTGGAAATTTTCACAATCTTGGGCTGCTCTTCCGTACCAATGTTACAATTTAGAATGTTGTCCTCTGAGGATTGCATGGTTGGATTTAACAGACTATCATCTTTAGAAAATATCCTCTCCAAGGGAACCAAACCTTTAGGAATAAAGTTTCCCTTCAACTCAATAATCTTATGCTCAAAAATTGTATTTTCTGAATATTCAACAGTATTATTAACTTCATCATCCTGGTCTTGATCAATCAGTGAATTAGAAAACTCTCTAATTAACTCTAAGAATCTTTTTATTTCCAAATCATCTTCAAAAACTCTCCACTATCTAATATTGTATAGTACAGAAGGCCTATATCTGACTTCAATTGGATATTTTAACTGGGTATGTTTTGGAATTTTGAAGTGTGTGGATGCCAAAGCAAGTGAATATGTTGTTTGATTATGATCCTCAGGAATGAAATAAATATTGAATGCTCTGAAGAAAATATCAATCATATCCCATACCTCATTTCTATATACCTTCAACAAATCCTGTTTTACCTGATATTTGTCCTTTATCTGTTGGACAACTAGTTCGTAGTCGCCATAAACATAAATCTGTTGAATCCTGAGGTTCTTTGCAGCCCTTAAGCCAAGTATTAATTCATTGTACTCTTCTGTTTTATTAGTAGTCACAAATTCCATGTTATACATCAAACTAATCACCTCTCCACTAGGGGAAATCAAAACAATGCCAGCTTCTGCTCCTTCTTTGGATGAAGAGCCATCAAAGTACATCTACCATAACTCATCTTTCTTCTCAACACTACATTTGATTGGTGCTTCATTTTCTACATGTAGCATGCCATTTGTATCCTCATCACTGAAATGTAGCATAGAAGACCCAAAATATTTCTGTACAGCATAAATGGGATGGTTTGTTGGGTTCTTATCATCTGTGACAATATAAGCATATTGTAATTCCGTATACAATCTTCTATTTTCTTCCCCAAATACAGGAATAGTAGCCTTATGATAAATCCATCTACAATGTACCACCTACTTTCTTTTCCCAAGACCTTGAGAGTAACATATCAAATTTAGGAGTGATGTCAACAACCACCACATCCATAAGAACACTCTTCATGGGTAACTGAGTCAAATTTACCATGAGGTCCTTAATTACTCCTAGGCACTTAACAAATATGGAATAAAATGCATATAAATCATGGTATGGCTTTGTGATACTCAAACCAAGGGCCTCCATGACTGCTTTAGGCATCAAGTTATGAGAGGCTCCAGAATCTAATAGGCAGTTATGAATCATTTGATCATGGATAGTCAGGGTTATGTAAAAAGGTGGAGAATAATTTGAATCATTTTCAGGCTTATCAGACAAGGCATAACCAAGAATGATTGTAGGGTGTTTTTCTTGAAGATTCACAGTATCTAAAGGCATTTGATTAGCATGTTAACTTATCATTTTTAAAGCAGGATTCCTATAAAAGGGATTCTTCATCAATTCAGTTAATGGCACTGGAATCTTAATCTTACATAGTTCATTTTCAAAATGAAAAGTTTGCACATTTTTGTTAATTTCTTCAATCTCTATTGCCTTGGCTTGGTCACCATGATTTTATCTCCTTTCTTGTGTTTGATTAGGTAACTGTTTGGCAAGAGGAGCTATCTTCTTTTTGGGAATCTGAGAAACTTGTTTTGGACCAGACCTCAGGTTATAAGATTTCTTAGGTTCAGATTGACATATACCAGTTGAAACTTCAGGGCCAAAATCAATTTCTTCTTGATAAATATGTGAATAAAAAAACTCAAAATTCTGATAGTCATATTCAGTTAGGAAACCCTTTGATAATAACTCCCCAAAATAATTTATATCCTGATTCGAATATTCATACTGCACATATTCATCTTCTTCAACTCCATTTGTTACATTATTTTGGAGTGGAGGAGGAACTCTCTGATCTTCATTCTCCCTTCTTTCCCTCTGAATGTCATTATTTCTTCTTTCTCTAGGGATGAATCTAGGAGCAAATGGACACCTAAACTAATTAGGATTTCTTTCTCCTTCTTGTGTAGGTTTATTTGGATTCTTATCTAATTCCAGCTTATTCAGTTTTACAGTTAAAGTTCTGACCAATTTAGTTATCTCATATATTTTACTTTTTGTTGTCTGTGATGTAGAAGTTAGTTAGATCATTTCATTTTTACCCTTTCCTTCATACACCTGATGATTTGAATGTTCTTTAAGCCTATTTGAAGCTAAAATGTTTGATTCCATCTCCAATGCATCTTCCTAGATGTTCAATAAAGTCACTGACCTTCTTTCTCCTAGATGCAAGGAAAATTCATGATCAAAGGAATTGGCATAGTTTAGCTTAGCTGAAGTTTCAGAAGGATTAATTTCAGCTGGGATCCCACCATACATTTTATTAAAATGTATAGATAAATCTTCTATAGTTTCATCTTTTTTCCTTTTCAAAGCTCCAAACTCTATGATAAAATAAGTATGGTACTTTATGTCTCCCAATTGTCTCATAAACACATATTGTAGTTATTTTATAAGAGTTATTGAATTACTTGGTAATTCTCGGAACCATCTCCTTACCTTCCCATCTAAACTATGAACAAACATCCTCATCCACACATCTTTATCTTCAATATTTTGATTATCCGCATAGCTTAGAAATGCATCCCAATGTTCTTCAGTAGTAGTCTCTCCCTGACCATTAAACCTAGGAAGGTATTTCTGATAATCTCCTCTAGTGAGAGAATTTAGGGGCTGGGGAAGAACTAAGGGAAAATATCTAGCAGCTACCATTCTATCCATCATGTCAAGAGGCTGTTGTCCTGCCATCTTGAAGCTACTTTGGTTTAATGAAGGAAAAGGCTGACTATATTTGCTTGAACTTGGATGAAAAGAGAGTTTATAAGGTTTAAACTGAAACAAGGGAGTCATACCAGGAAATTCAGTTTTTACTTTTTGACAAGACCACGGATTAGTGAAAATATGAAAGGTGTCAATTGGTGTATAAGGGACTAACCAAGACATATTTTTTTTTTCCTCTTCTGAATATGGCAAAGATTAAGATACCAACTCCAAATGATCAGGAATGAACAAAGAAGGAGAAGACTGAGATCTTCGAATTCGTCTAGATTCTTTTAAAATCTGTTATGGATATGAGACACCCAAATGTAAAGGTGAAGTAGGTTTTCTTCTTGTTCCAATCTTTCTGGTAGCCACTATGAACCACTGCTTGGTGAAAATGTAGTCTGAAAGATTTTCTGATTTTGTCCACCTCTCAAAACCAGATCAATAATGATATCCCAGGGAAGATATACTTCACTTCTATTCCCCGGCAATGGAACCAAAGATTTTTGTGCAAGAAATTGTCCCTAGACTACAAAGGGAACAATCTAGGACAATCTCAAAACAACTAAAAGAAAATGGGAATTGTTTTTGTAATTTTTTGGTTTTAAGCTTTCATTCATAAGAAGGTAATCAAACATCAAACTAATACAAGATCTAAATCATGAAATAATATCAAATAACTGAGACACAAAGGTTTGAATGAAAATTATAAACCATAAAAATTCATAGCAAAGTATGTTAGAATAATCAACCCATAGTTAACAACCTTAGACATTAATTAAATCATTTTTGTCTTATTACCTAGTCTCCTAGATTCCACTCTGTGCTAGTTGCCTTCTACATGTCCTAGAAGTCAACACATGCCAAAAATGAGTCATGGAACACTTGGGAAACTTCTTGGAAACCCATTTTAGCATGTCTGCTTTATTCCAAATCCTCCAAAGCACATATCTGCTTTTTTTGAAAAGTTGCCTGTTTTATTGAGAATTAAGGCAAAAGGAAAAGCTAGACTAGGTTTAGTTGACTTGTTTTTTGACCACATCATCCTCCCTCCTTTTCTCCTAATAAAATCATGTATGATTTTTCTTTCCATCCCTCTTTATCTTTCCTACTTGACTTATCCAATTTGTGAGCATCTTGGTGGATTTGGAAACTGCTTTATGCACCTATGGGGGATTTGACTAGATTTAGTAAGCCTACTTTTTGACCTTTTCGAATGGAATCCTTATGCATTTGAATATCTCATGTAATTATATATTTCAGCAGCCTATTAATTCACAAGTTTGGCTATTGTGCACTTATTCAATACAGATTAGTGTCATGATCCAATTTCAGTCTCCTTTGATGTTAATTTTGCATGTTTGATTAGCAATTTTGTGAGTGTAATTGTTATATCTCTTGGGTTAAATTTCCACATGGTATCAGAGCCTTTGTATATTGATTTCTCTCCTTCCATATTGCTTTTGCAGGTTTGACATCTTGACTGGGAGCTTATTCTGCTGACTGAAGGGCATAGTTTCCGAGCTATAGACCAATCTCAAAAGATCATCTTGACTCCATTCAGTTTCTTTGAGTGGAAAGATGAGATGGAGATATTGTTGAGAGAGAAAGGTCTCTACAGGTTTACTATGGCAACTGAGGCAGATCCCAATGTAGCTGCAGAGAAAATAAAATGGCACAACAGGAGGGATGAGGCCTATGGTATTTTGTGTCTAAGCATTTCAAGAGACCTCCTCTTCCATCTTGATGGATTGCCATCACCTAATGAAGTGTGGGAGAATATTTTAGAGATTTTTGGTAAGATAGATGAGATGAGAGGACATCAAATCGAGAATGAGCTAATCTCCTTGAGTCCCAGTATCTTTGAATCCTTGCAACTCTATTTTTCCGAGTTTAAAGCCCTTGTTTTGTAGCTAAAATAGTGTGGGATTGAAAAGAAAGAAGATAAAATAGTTTTGGCCATACTCTCAAAGCTGGGCCCTGACCATCCAGTGTTTTTTTTGACCTTCCAAGCCACTAAGTTGACATCTCGAGCCTGAAAGATTCCTAAGCTTGCAGAGTTCATGGAATCCCTCACATAAGAACAAGATAAGTTGGTGATGATGGGCACCATAAAAAATTCCAAAGACCAAGCTTTGGTTGCTGGAGATTCAAGGGTGGATTCAAAAAGCAAGAAAAAAGATAAAAAGCCACCTGAGCAAAAGAGAGACAAGAACAAGTCTCAAGAGGAGCCCCAAGGTTCCAAGAAGAACTTCTAGAAGAAGAAGAACAAAGGAGAAATGAGCAAGTGCGCATACTGCAGTAAGGGATATCATCTTGAGAGCTCTTGTATGAAGAAGAAAATTGACATGTTGATCCAAATCCTGGAGAAGAATAACATCTCCCTTCCTGATTGCTCAAAGAAGAGGGAAGGAGGATCAAATTCAGAAGACAGAGAGAGAGTACATGCCTTGGTTGCTGGCACATCAAGCTCACCTAGTGTCACATACCCCAATTTTGCAAAAACAATTTTATATTATTTGAGGAACAATATGTTAAATTTTATCCTAAGTTGTAATTTATGACCCAATGGGGTCAAGGGTATTTAATGTAAATTCTGAATATTTTATTTATAAATAAATAAAGGAGGAGACAACAGCTTAGGAGAGCTGTTAAAAGAGTGTTTATTGGTTAAATTGGTGGAGGATACTGGGTGGAGATAAAACTGACATGTGGCAGCATCCTCAAACCACTTCCAACTATTGCAGGTGGCAACTTCCCTACATTTGTGGTCATGATTCCCCAAGAAAGTGGAATCAGAGTAGGTGGCTCAATTAATGAAAATTGACCCAAAAGACCTAGGCAATCTTTAAAAAAATTCCCATTGAAGAGAGCTAAGGCAGCTCATTCTAGAGAAGTGATCATTCAGGTTGAATGAATGTACTTCAGATAAATTCAATGGAAGGGAAATTTGGAAAGTGTTTAAGGGGATAACTGCTGATTGATCTAGTGCAGATTTTAAGCTGAAGATCATATTGTTGAGAGCAGAGTATTTTACTGAGGTATTGAACTAGTCAATTGACAGAGGGTTCTACTGTTTGCATTCTCCACCAGTTCTCAGCCAAGAAGACCAGGAACATGCTAGGGGGTCCTGAGGAAGCATTGTTTGAGCGCTCTCCAGGAGATTGGTAGGGAGGAACGGCCTCCTAAAGCTGTTGTCGTCTGTCCTCAACAGGTTCTATGTTATTTTATTTTACTGTGTTAGTTAAATAAATCTTAGTTTAAAATACTATATGAATGTTAACGGTACAGTTTGAGAAATTTTAGATTTAGTATTCTTATTAGATTGTTATAGAAATGAAATGGGTTTAGAGGATAATGTGTTAGAATGAAAATAATTTTCTAAACTGTGTTTTTCCACACCTGGAAACTAGGTCGTACTCTAGCACAGATAGAATGCTTTAAGTAGATAACAGAATGAAAATAGTAGATAGGATGGTGTATCTATAGATAGCAGAGTAAATTTATCTCATTGTTTGAAATATTATGGAGGAAAAACAGTGTTATGATTTATTTGTGTTTACTATTTTTATTTAGTATAACTAAATAAAAATGCAGAAAAGAAACAGTAGAACTACATTACGGTTACAGTAATAGTATACAGTTAAGTATATAAACAAGTTTTTAACCACACGGTTTATCTTTTAAAACTATCAACTAAAACTTAAACTATTACTTAATATAAACCAGACTAGGGTTATGTTATAAACCCTTCATTTATGAAAAGTAAACAAAGTTATAGAGTTTACCTTGTATTTCTTTACAGAGCTCTGAATAAATTCTATGTTATGGAATAGTAAATAAAAACAAATGTAAATCTAAACATCAAATAATATAAAACTAAGAATTTACGTATTTAGAAACTATTTTATATTTACCAGACATGCTTATAACCTGTGAAGGAAAAACCTGAGGGTCGAAACCCTAACATTTAAATTATTAAATTATAATTTAATTTATTCAAGTTTTAGTCCATTTACATTGATAATATGTAAATAAACTTTACAAGAATATTACAGCGTATACTGTAGATTGTTTACAATATTTTTCTTCAAACAAATAAATTTTATAAACAAGTAAATAAATATACAGTTAATAGGTTAATAAACAACCATACACTTGTATTAGCAAAACTGAAGCAACAAGAAACAGTGCCTAAGTATTAATTAATTTAAGAATATATTTTATACAAGGTTTTCTTTCCATTAAACCCTAACTCTTATATTCTGGACAGGTAAGTATAAAACTATAAATTTTACATTACAACTAGTCTACAGTATTCACTTTAACAATATTTACTTACAAAAGATATCTTAAACAGTAATTTTCTTCACTGATAGTTGAAGAAGGAAAAAACCCTAATTACACAATATCATAATTTACAAGGTTACAAAATCATTGCAAAAACGAGACAGAGCTCAAAGTTAAAATCCTTTTTAAAAACCAATGGTATTACATTGTAGGGCCGTAAGGATAAAAACTTAACCAAAATACATAACATAGCTCAAATGATGGTATTACCCAGCATCATAGCGAGGGTTTGTAAATTTAAAATTGGAAAACAACTTATTAAAAACTCCTATCTAACGAAGAAACCGGACATGCTTCCAAGCACTGTGTTTCACTTTCAACAACTCTCTTTACAAGTAGGGTAAAACCCATTTTTGAACTTACGGCTTACTGGTTGGGGCCACGAGTCCACTGAAGCCATCCAATTTTTTCCTCATCACTGAAGTTTAGAGCTGTCACGAGTTCCTGCAAAGAGCACATTATTGTGCATTAGTACAAATCTCAATCTCTATTTGAAAACCTAACTGTAATAACAATTTAACAACGATTTATTCATATTAAAAACTAAGTTGTATTTACCTGCAAGCAAGAAGAAGAATTCGAGCATCGACGAAGCTGTTATCAACTTAAGTAGTTTACGCAGAGAAGGATATAAACCGCTACGCCTGCCCTGGATTGGAGACGGGGTCAACAATCTTAGGTATTACAGATCCATGACAAACCACGAGAAGAACATAGCTAAAAATATTGACAAGCCAAGAGCCAAACACATAAACGAATAACCACTCGCGCAGTAAGGTTCACAAGCTCGACGGTTTGCAAGCAAAGACTGAGTATTGAAACCTCACAGCAACAAATATGAGCCACGGAGTAAGCAAGATAGAGAAATAGCCTCTAATGTCCGCCAAGACAATCACACAGAGCAGCCCACAGGCCAATGAAACCCTCGAAGACAAATGACAAGAGAATAGGGTTTCCAGCCCTTTTAAGTCACCAATGCATGGATGGGAGCAATCCACGTGCCTACAAATATTTGAACCACG
>LPNX010062554.1:61845-95560 GCA_001517045.1 Pseudotsuga menziesii | reverse complement strand
TTATTATTTGAAACCAATGGTTTAGAATAGTTATAATATATGTCGTTTGACTACAAGAGTAAAGGTATTTAAACCATGACAATTAAACAATCACAAGGCTATACCTTGGTGTAAGATGTCACAAATAATAGTTTGTATACTCAACTTGTCAATAATATTAATAATAGGCCGTATCATTATTTTGGAAAAGATAGTTTGCGATTGTTTATGTTTGCTTGTTCTTAGCATAGTATAAGAATCTTGGTCATATTAGCTTCACTTAGGGTAGACTTCAGATTAGAAGTTCTAGGTATAAAAATCTACCATAATAGTTATTATAAACAACAACTTGTTATAAGTGAGACAACATGATAATAGTAAATTTACAATGGAATAAACCATGCTCAAGGTTTATAATTATTGGGATAACACTAATAATATATTTACCTATGACTTAGACTTATGAAAGTGATGGTAGATAGTATTCCATCTTGAGATGATGCATTTAATTACAATGACCAAACTTATAATGTCAAAGAGATTTCCAGGTAGTAAGATTCCTATAGGATGCAAGTAACAATCAGATTGGTACATTATAAAATAATATGGTAATGTATGTTGTTACAATAATACATGCAGCAAGGAGATAATGTAAGTACTGAATTTTATAACTTTATGATGAGCATATTTACATACAAGCAATAGGTTGATAATTTCCATAACTAGTAAGTTAGAGACAAAATAGAAACATGTACTCTATTGGAAATCTTTACTATCAAGATTGATAGAAGTACTTCCATGAAAAAAAAGGCAGTACGGATAAATATAACATTAGCGTTATAAGCATGTTAAAATAGAAGTAAATGTAAGATGAAGAACATGATCTATAAGCTCATTGTAAATATCTTTTGCTTCACTAAGTGGAATAAAGATAACGAACTTTATATCTGAACTTAAATACGGTCTGAGAAAAACAAAGTCTAAAGAAAAAAAATATGTTACCTCATCAGAGCATGCTAAGAATAATCAGTTTATTTACTAGCATATTAACATGCAACATAATTACTTATTGCTACTTTATGAATTAACTTCTACTTGATCGATCGTTACCTGTTGAACCTGTAAGAACTAGCAGTCCATCTGCGTTAGCATAAATGCTAAGTAAGCCCAAGTTTTCAAAGATAGATTTCACCTACTTGCCAAAAGTAAACTTGTTAGTAAAACTGAAAGAAAGCTGAATGCAGGTTAATCTTATATACATTATGAAAAATGAAATATGTATTAGTTATCGTAATATGAAACTAATTAATACTAAATATTAGACTGTTTCATTTTTCGCTAACCACTAGTAGTTAGTAAACTGCGTATTCAAACATTTTATGTTATCTTACAAATTTTATTTTTTTATGAAATTTTTGGGTTCTGACACCTAGCTTCATCATAGACTCTAGAGCTTCTAGACATATGGTTTTGACAAAAGAGGAATTCGCCTCTCTTGACATGTCGAAAGGTCCACCAATAGTTTTGGGAGATGACTCTCTCACTGACAGTTTGGGGAAAGGAAGGATTGATCTTGACCATGGTAAGTTCAATAATGTGTTGTATGTTCCAGGACTTGCCTCTAATCTCTTGTCAGTGTATCAAATGACTCACACTGGGCCTCCAAATAAGGCCATATTCTCCCCTTATGATGTTGAAATCACTAATATTTCGAATGGTAAATCCATAGCAAAAGGTGTTGTTGATCACACTTCGAAGGTATACATGTTTTCCCATTTTCTACCGTACTCAAACCCCTCTGCTCTTCTGATTCATGCTAATGAGGCAAGAAATCTTTGGCATGAAATATTTGTCCATGTTAACTACAAGTATCTTTATTATTTGAGTGAAAAAAGTATGGTCATAGGGTTACTAAAGAACAAGTTTTCCAAGGGAGTCTGTCAAGGTTATATCCTAGGAAAACACCTAGAGCAGAAACTTGAGAGAGCTAGTCATGAGAGAACCTCTGCACCTCTTGAGTTGATCCATAGTGAAATTGCTGGTCCATTTCCTCATATGTTCATGATTCAATCCAAATATGCACTGAAATTCATAGATGAATTTTCTAGGTATTGTTGGGTTTACTTCCTAAAGCATAAGTCTGACGTTTTTGACCTCTTCAAAGTCTTTAAAGCCTTGGTTGAAAACCAGTCTGGGAGGGAACTCAAGATCCTCAAATCTGACAATGGTGGTGAGTATGTCAAGTCTAATTTCATTCAGTATTGTTAAGATGTAGGTATTCATATGTAGCATTTGATCCCTTACAAACCACAACAAAATGGTATTGCTGAGAGAAAGAACAGGTCACTAAAGGAGATGGCAACCTGGATCATGGAGGCTAAGACTTTGCCACCAAAGTTTTGGGATGAGGCTATAAAATGTGCATCCTACATATAGAATAGGTTTCCTCATAATAATATTGATGGTATGAATCCTTTCGAATCTTGGAGTGGGTACAAGCCAGATGTGACCCATTTCAGGATTTTTGGCTCAAAGGCTTGGGCTAGAATTCCAACTAAAAAGAGAAAGGCTTTGCAACCCCAAAGCCAAGAGTGCCTATTTTTTGGGTATTATGAAGATTCAAAAGGGTAAAAGCTGATAAACTTGAGCACTGACAAATTTTTTATTGAAAGAAGTGTTCAGTTCCAAGAAGAGCCTTTAGTAGCAGTTGAAGTTGGAGAGTCTTCTTCACCACCAAATCCATTGATTGTAAGTGGAGAGACTAATGAGTTTTCTGATTTTGATATGTCTGATAATGATGATTTGATTGCAAATCCTGACAGTCCTACAAGACCAAAATGGGCATCAAATACCATTCATGCATTTGGGGAACTAGCTGGAAATCCTAGCGACATTAGGAGGACTAGATCTCGGTTTCAGAGTGGCCCTTGTATGAAAGATCCTTTATTTGCTGAGAAGTGCTATCTGATGGTTGAATCATATACACATACATATGAATATGCAACACATGATACAATATGGAAAACATCCATGAAAGAAGAATTCATCTTGCTCCAGAAGAACAACACTTGGGAACTGGTTGATCTTCCCCCATGGAGGAAGCTAGTTCAATGTAAGTGGGTTTTCAAGACTAAGTTTGCTGCTGATGGTTCACATTTGAAATATAAGGCAAGATTGGTAGCCAAGGGAGACTCACAAGTACATGGTATTGACTACAATGAAACCTTTGCACCGGTGGCAAAGATGGACTCCATAAGGCTAGCTTTAGCCATTGCATCTCCGAAGCAATGAGAGGTACATCACATGGATGTGAAGTGTGCTTTCCTAAATGGAGATTTCACCGAAGATATTTACATGCAGCAACTTGAAGGGTTTTTTTCTAATCCATATTTAGTGTGCAAGTTAAAGAAATCATTGTATGGGCTCAAGAAAGCCCCCAGGGCTTGGTATGCCAAGATTGATGGCTTTCTGCTGTCATTGAGTTTTATTCGATGCAAGTCTGATCCTAATGTATATTTGAAGCTAATTCATGGTTCTTTGATGATTATTGTCTTGTATGTGGATTTCCTTCTAATTACAAGAAGTTCAAAGAAAGAGATTGCCTCCTTGAAGGATGCAATGAACTATGCATTTTCTATGATAGATTTGGGATTGTTGAGCCAATTTTTGGGTCTCGAAATTGCTAAATACCAACATGGAATAAAATTACATCAGTCCAATTATGCCTTATATTTTCTGAACAAGTTCAACATGAAATATTTCAAGCCAAGAAAGACTCCCTTCTTTTCAGGAGTTAAGCTTGAAGAAGTAGGTTCTTCTCCCATGGTAAATAATACACTGTATAGGCAGTTGATTGGGTGTTTGCTTTATCTTACACACACTCGACCTGATATATATTATGCAGTTAGTGTGGCTTCAAGATACATGGACCAGCCTCATGAGATCCACTGGATAGCAGCCAAAAGGATCCTAAACTTTGTTCGAGGAACAAGAACTCATGGGATCTTCTACAAAAAAAAATCTGATCTTGATTTGATTGGATTTACTGATAGTGATTGGGCAGGTGACAACAAAGATCGAAAGTCAACATCAGGATATGTTTTCATGATTGCAGAAGGACCAATTATCTAGTCAAGCAAGAAGCAGAGTGTCATAGCACTCTCATCTATAGAAGCAGAGTATATAGGAGTTGTAAATGCAGAAACTCAATGTTTGTGGCTTCGAATCAGAGTTTTCAACTATTATCTACTGTGATAATCAGAGCACCATTCGAATATGCAATGATCTAGTTTAAATACAGCGAACCAAGCACATTGAGATCCATATGCACTACATCAGACAGCTTGTGCATGATGGCACCATTCATCTACTCTTCTGTGCATCTTCAGAACAATTAGCAGACATCTTCACCAAAGTTTTTTGTGAGAGGACATTCAGAAATCTCAAATCATTGTTGGGGATTTCTAATCATGCTATGAAGCATGATTGAAGACAATATTTCTAAATTTTGTTTTTTTTTCCATGTTTAAGGGAGGATTTTCCCACTAGGTTTTTGCCTCTTTCCTTGGTTGTATGGACAAGCAGTATGTAAAGGGTGACTAAGCCTTGTTGCTAGGCTCTATAGTTTTCTAATATTTACTCATAAATTCAGGCTTAAGGGGGGGTGTTAGAATAATCAACACATAGTTACCTACCTTAGACATTAATTAAATCATTTTTGTCTTATTACCTAGTCTCTTAGATTCCACTCTATGCTAGTTACCTTCTACATGTCCTAGAAGTCAACACATGCCAAAAATGAGTCATGGAGCTCTTGGGAAACTTATTGGAAACCCATTTTAACATGTTTTCTTTATTCCAGATCCTCCAAAGCACATATCTTTTTATCTGAAAAGCTGCCTGTTTTATTGAGAATTAAGGCAAAAGGAAAAGCTAGACTAGGTGTAGTTGACTTGTTTTTTTCCCACATCATCCTCCCTCCTTTTCTCCTAATAAAAGCATGTATGATTTTTCTTTCCATCCCTCATTAGCTTTCCTACTTTACTTAGCCAATTCGTGAGCATCTTGGTGGATTTGGAAACTTCTTTATGCATAGTATGGGGGATTTGACTAGATTTAGTAAGCCTACTTTTTGACCTTTTTGAATGGCATCCTTATGCATTCGAATATCTCATGTAATTATATATTTCAGCAGCTTATTACTTCACAAGTTTGGGTATTGTACATGTATTCAATACAGATTAGTGTTATGTTCCAATTTCAGTCTCCTTTGATGTTAATTTTGCATGTTTGATTAGCAATTTTGTGAGTGTAATTGTTCTGTATATTGGGTTCAATTTCCACAAAGTACTGGTTTTTTCCACAGCATATGAGCATTCACATGAAAAAAAAATTAATCAAGAAATGAAATCATAATCTGAGTGGTCAAACTTGACATAAAACAAATCAATATATAAGACAAAGTGGCTTATTTTGTATATATAAATCAGTCTCAGTCTTCAAAATATTACATGAGAGTCATGTTCATCAGTATGCATATAAATCCAAAATACTTAGCTCTATATCCCTTCTTGAAACAAAAATCGAACCCTACTCCACTAAACTTTTCTCCTTTTATCATTTACAAAATGGAGCAGTTTCATAATTGTTTCATAATTGTCTTTTAGGCCTAATCTGGAGGTAGTTACAATAATTAGTTATATGCTAAATTCGAATCTTTAAACACAAAAAACTATTAACACTATATACATTATAACAAAAATGAAATACCTGACAGCTGGACATTAGGTGGTACTCATAACTGCTTGGCTGCTTTTGGTAGCATGGCAATTCCTTCCAATGCATGAGACTTATTCTTATCTCTAGCTTGTTGTATCCCTAGGATTTTAACTCTGCTTGATAACACTTTATTCTTCTTGTTTAAATCTTGGATTTGTTTAGTTAAATATTCAGCTTGATTCTGTATTTCTCTCTCCCTCTTCAATGCTTCTTTTGACACTACTATCAATTCTTGATAATGTGCATTAATGTATTCCAGGTCCTCCCTTAATCTCTTAATTGTAGTTACAAGACTACTATTAGATTCATTAATAAAATATATTTGTGACTTATGTTGTTGCAAAAGTTTCCTAAGATTCTCAACTTCAGAATCCATATGCACCTCTCTAGGCAATGTCGAATCCTGGTTTGAAAACCATGGAATATCCAAGTTATTAAAAATCAAATCTTATTCCTTCTTGTCCTTCACTATCTCCTCTGCAAATGAGACTCTTGAAGTCATACTCTGTTCCATAATGGGAGTAACTTGCTCTTCTGAAACTTCATGGTGTACTTCAACTGGTTATAGTGATATTAAATGATCTTCTTGAATGTAATCTTGTTGCGAGCTGAAGTTTTCTACACTTTCCTCATTCTCCTCACTTGAAGAATCTTGAATGACTATGATATTATCTTTTTTCAGTTTAGGGTTCAATATTCTTTTCATGTTTAATCTAAGATTATTTGTGGCTCTGGTCTTTGGCCTCCATCTTGGTTTTTCCAGCTGCATGAAAGACTTTATCTCTGCCTTAAAATCTGGAGATTGCAACATGTTATCCTTCTCATCAGCTGCAACAGATACTGTAATTATATTTTATTGTGCAAATATTGTATTCTGATACTGTTCTGTGGAACTAATATCCTCCTCAGGATTCAAATTGACTGATTTCTCTATTATTTCATCTTCCAAAATATACTCCTGATCATTTTCCAACATTTTTTTTCTGATTTTCATTGCCAAGGTCTTCAACTCTTTGACATGAACTAACTTTCTAAGAGTTGTCTTATATTAAGTCTTCAAATACATTTCTTTTGAAATTTTTGACAAAACCAAATGGTTTATTAAGTAAACTCTTCTTTACATGATCACCCTGCTTGATGCTAAACCCTAACCAAAATAGAAAGTGATCCCACCTTCTATTTTCCTTCTGCAAAAATGTACAAATGATTAATTTGATCAAACCATGACGAAATAATGACTGGTTTGTATGGTCAAAATGTCCCTTAACTCTATTTGATATCTTTTGAAGGATTTTTCGAAGAAAGAATGGAAAATTCATCTTGGATTGATGGTTCAGGTGCTGTAAAAACCTAACATGATATTTAAATACTGATGCAAACTTGCTGTCACATGTGAGGTAGCTCTGTATAATTACAATTGCTTCTCTCCATTTTGGCTTGAAATTTTCTAAGTGAACCCCTTTTCTCCAGTCTATGGTTTCGTTTACTGGCAATAAGAAATCATTAGGATTAAAATTAAAGGATGTCTTCTTGAATCGTGACTCTCCATCTATCGGGATACCAATGGCTTCAGCTAATAAACCTTTAGTGAGCTCCAACTTGAGCGTATTAAACATTACAACTTCATTGATGAGATTCTGAGCAAAACAATGTGAAACTTCAGCATTAAAACCAGAAATTCTCTCGAAAAAACTAAACCATCCCACTACCCTAAACATCACTGCACACTCTGGGAATTTTGTGTCCCAATTGATGTCTGTGGGCTTGAACCTATTGATTTTTGCACTCCTCCCCATATCTTACTGTAACTCTGCTAATTCAGTTCTTTGGAAACTTCAAGAACCTTCAAACTAGGTGTCTGTAACTATGAAACTCGTAACCCCAAACTTGGAATCGTGCCATTTCAAATCCTAAATTTCCTCATTCACAACAGCTTTGTACATGTGTCATGATATATTAAATGGGTGTCTAAAAAGTATCCCAACATCATCAACCATAACGGGCCCTGTTCTATCATCAATCGACCATTCATTCCAATGATTCATGATTCCTGTAGTGATCTAGTGTATATAACTTGGATTTTGTGCTACTGGAATATCTCAACATGCAATATTTGACAAAGAAACTCAAAATGAAGGTTATACTTTGGATATAAGTGTTAGAGTAAATTTAAATTAGCATTTGAAGACTTTGAAAAGATATATAATACTTAATAAACCACTCAATAGAAAACTTAATAAAAGATAAAATAAATTGAAACAAAAACTATAACCTAAAGGCATTTAAAATCATTAAAACTTAAAACAAGCTCAAAATGAGAAGTAAATAAGGACTAAACATTTGAGAAAAAAACACACAAAAATTGGGTACAATTTCAGTCTTAACAGTATGCATCATCACATCATCATCGATTGTAAATCATAGAGTATAGGAGTGCATTGTCACATGCATCATAGAGTATAGGAGTGCAACGTCTCATGCATCACCATTTCATAGCATATGAATTACAATGGATTTACTTCACACATCACTTTACATATAAATATACCAATGTATTTATTGTACATCATTGTATATCACTGTACATAAACTTATTATTGTTCACTCATACATTATCATTCCCGAGTATATGTCTTGTCCCCATATTTTTGGAGATAAAAGTGTTGACCATTCCCAACACATTGGGGGGTCAAAGATGCATTAATTACCTCACCTAGGGAATTTTGTCCAAATATTACTTATGAGGCATTACTTAATTAGCCTAGGAGAATGTTGCTAAATAAACATTATTGAGGCATGTATTTAATTTTTAATATTTATTGTACAAATAACATGTGGAATTGAGATTTCCATGTCAGGCACAATTGGAAAGCCAACTTGCCAAGGGAGGAGATTAAGAAAGTGGAAAATCTATGACAAAAGCAGTCAGAGAGAAAAGGGAAAGTGCCCAAAATCTATGACAAAAGTTGTCATAACAAAATTAGGAAAGTCTTGGAAAACGAGGGTGTAGTTTCCTTTTGGAGACTCAGAAAAGCTGTTAGAACAAAAACAGGAATTTTTTGACAAAGGAGGACGCAGTTTCCTTTTGGAGACTCAGTCTCAAAAGCATGGAAAAGAATAAACGTTGTAAGGGATAAAAGTAGAAACTCTTTGACTAAGGAGGGTGAATTGATAAGTCATATGGATGAATTGGACAGGGAAACATCTCCACATGTCCCCTACATTCCAATTCGCTCAAAGAGGGCCCATGACTTGGCTAGGGTTAGGGATTTAGGTGTTGACTTGCTCTCACATGTCACCTATTGCCTATACTTGCTAAATAGGTCACCTAGATTTCTATTAAAGAACAATTCAATCTCATTCACACAGTTTGGTTGATGTGTTTATTGATCTATGCTTATGTGAGCATGCCTTTTGAGTGATGTGCCTCAGACAATTGGGAGATGAGCCACAAACCTTCCCTTCCTCACTCCTTCACTCCTATTCTCTTCTATTTGCAGGTATGGAGAATTTTAGGTTCATCCATTGAATTCCTATCAGACATATTTTTCAGCCTCAATCACATTCAGGTTGAGCTTCGATGAATCCCATGCTTCACCTATGCTCTCAGCCCTTCTCTAGTCATGTTCTAGGCCTCCTTCCCACCATTTTGGAGTCTCTCCCTATGTAATGGTCGGTCTATCCAATTATTTATGATATATCATAGAATATAAATCTTTAATTTATTTTCATCAGGTCGAAATAACTCTGTCCCTGAATATTTACCTTCTTAGTTTCACATAAAAAGCTTGTTTTGTCATTGTATTGGGGGAAATTGATCAATCTAAGTGTAATAAGGAATAAGAAAGGTTGTGGGAATAATTTGAAGAGTTTTATATGTTCATTCAAGTGTTATTAATCTCTTTTATCCTTCATATACACTACATAAGTAAATTTTCTATGAATTATCTGCTTTATTTGTACTCTAGCTAGAATGCTAGTTTTAAATGACTAGTTTTACCATTTATGCTGTAAAATGAGTTATGTCCACTCACATCCAGTTCTGTAAGTTCCTGTGGATCACTGAAAGAAACAAATTTCCATACATATCTCCATATAATTTTTTAGTTGTGGCTGTACTGTCATTTTGGATCCTCCATTGCGCAGGGTCTCATTAGGACAAAATTGCCTGAGATTGTCAATTCCTCCCTAAACCCTCCAAAAAACTCCAGATCTATTAGAAACTATCCCAAATAATGTTCTATATTTTATGAGGTTCTGATAATACCTATGCACTTTTCCCCAATCCCCTGGTCGAAAGAACAGAAGGAATTTCCCTAGTTTCATGACTAGGTGACCCAGAAGCGTGGGAGTAGGTTTCCACATAGAGGACTTTGAAACTTGAATGGTCCCTGATATAAATGTGTTAGGGGAAAGGAATTCAATGTACTGATATCAATATTTTTTTGATTCCCAGTTCCTACTCCCTTGTCTGCAAATTTTCCCAGCAAGAATCCTTTATTTGCCTAGTCCGAAGGTGCTCTGAGTGGTTTAATTCAAATATGAGAAATTTAATTTAATTTGAAGAATTATTTAGTGTTCAGGTATGCATATCAGACTTGGGAACATTATAGTGGTATCATATCTCTTTCCTTGGATCATCCTATTGAAATAAATCTCTCAGTGAAGAAATTTGCATCTATGTCATACTATGAGGATGACTATGATGAGTAGTATGAAGAGTACTATGGACAATATCAAGAAGAATAAATCCTCTATGTTGATGGAGGCCTACCAAAACATGAATATGATAAAGTATATTGGCCATCAAATGGAGAATAGGTCATATCTTCTTCTCCAATGGTTAGTAAATACTTGCCATAGATCATTGAAGCATGTGAGAACATGCCTCACTGCTACAAGGACTATCTAGCTTTGGGTAGGAATATTTGTGCAAACCTTTATTTTGGAGATTACATTTATTTCAAGTATGGATTATGGACCAAGCATTATTATTAGCATTCTTTCAAGATCATCAATCCATCCAGAGAGGAACCAAGTTTTTCCACCTCTCTGAGAAAAGAATAAGAAGAAGGAACCAAAGGTGAAGATTCCTCAAAGCCATCTGCATATTCAAGATTTAAGATTTTGTTTGTTTTTTCTTCAAACAATGCTTCTAAATATTGTGACATGAGTACCACTAAATATGAAAAATTCTTAAGTTGCTTGGAGGAGAATAGAAATAAGGTAAAGGAATATATCCATGAATTGAAGTGAAAATCACCATAATGTGGCTGCATAAGAGAAGACCTTGAAGAGGAATGAACTTATAGTTCCTTGGTGGGTGATATCCGGATCACTACTCAAGGTTTTGGCTCATGTATGGGTGGTGAGGCATATTTTGTATCATATCCAAAGGAGTTACACAAATCATATTTTGATTCACCTCCTGAGCCACAGAATGAAGAAGAAAACAAGGCCACACCACTCAGGTGTGAACCATAAAATTTGGTGGAGAAGCAGGCTACCAAAGTATCTGTACAAAAAGAGGATAAGGTGAATAACATGAATGATAAAAGTTCTGATTTTTGCAGCAGCCATGTACACCTGTAACTATCTGATCCATTGGAGGATGGAAAGAATTCACTTGCATCTGAGGACTGCAAGATGAAGGACAATTGTGAGGGAGATGAATCTGCTCCTAGTTTACCTATTAGTGAACCCAAAATCAATGCAGAGGAGGGTGATACTACCAATGATGATAAGGGATATTTTGGATCAGATACAAAATAAGAACAAAAATCAGATCTGAAGTCATTTTCTGAACTTCCTACTAAAATGGAAGACAAGCCCCCACCAACTGGGTATGAACTAGGAAATTTGAAGGAGAAAAATTCGATGCAGAGAGATGAGCGCAGTTCAGAAATTTTGAATCCTTTGAAACATGTTGAAGCTGAAACAATAGGGCATGATATTCTCTCTAATTTATGTCCATATCACATGTCATTCCAACCTTCAAAGATACCCTCTATTGCACATGATGGAAGTGATTTTGCATAAAATTCAAAGGCTGACTTGTATGTCAAGAATGAGTTTTGTGTTGTGGATCCATGTCACAAACAAAATGGTCTTGTATGTCAACTATCAGAAGAAGAGACCTTAGTGGAGGATCTTATTTGTGAGCCACATAATTTGAGGGGATCACTAAAGGAGGAGAGAAATAAGCTTATGGAAGCCATGGAAAAATTTGTTGACATCAATGCCTTGGTGGAAAGATGTTGTTGGAAAGCTTCTGGTGGAGAGATGGAAGGAGAAGCCTTTATGGGGGAGTGTGGCATAACACTAAAATAAGGCATGGCCAAGATGAAGGAGAAATATATGAACTAGAGATCATCTCCTCATGATGGTTGAGATGTACCAGAGTGCACTCAAGAAGGAAGAAGAAGAATTAGAGAGGCTCGCTAATAAGTTAGAGATCACTAGTGACTTATTGAAGAGCACACAAAGATTCCTTCAAGAGTCAAAGTTATAGATCTGTAAAATTCAAAAGGATTTGAAGGTGTCACCCCTTTCATATTGCATGGAAGGAAATGTTTTGGGGTTAATGGAGGAACCTCATGTGGAGGACCACCATGAGGAAGGATCAGATTTGTTGGTGTTTGTGAAGAGCCATGATGAAGATTATTTTTTCCAAGCACATGTGGGTATACAAAATGACATAGAGGAGTTATTAGCTATGGGAAATATGGCCGAGGACATTCCAAGTGAATCAACAAGAAAAGATGATAATCTATTCATGTATTGGGTAAATAAAAATATCACAGAAATAGAGGATCAAAGATGTACTAGAATTACTTGCACCAATGAAGGGGTATCTGACACGTATGCTTAGAAAGAGACACATTATGAAAACCCCTTATGGATGGTAGAATCTGATCCAGAGGAGGTGGCTGATCACATTCCATATGGATCAGCAAATAAAATTCCTTGTTCATCCATTGCTTGGGTGGATAGAGATATTAGAATTTGAATTCCATTTAGATCTTCAAGCAGATACTTATAATAATGTTTGCAGCAATTGAATGGAGAATGAAGATACAAAATAAGCAAAACAAACCACACAGGAAACATACAAGTATTGCTCAGGAATTTACAGTATCATTCACAATATAATATTTGGTGTTACAATAGTTTACATAGGTAGAATTATAATGCATGGGATATGAATTTGAATCCTCCAAGTGGATATGACTGTATCTAACTGAATCTCTAACTCAAGGTCTCCCAATCAATATCAGAGTCCAAATAGACAACTCCCTGATGACCAATAACTCCAAAAACCACTGACATCTAGTTAACTCAGTGCAACTGAGTGTGGTAGGTAGGAAAAGTGCTCCTCCCCATGAAACCATGCATTATCCATGCATTGGTAGTGCTAGCCTAACTGACTGTGAAGTAACTGAATATAATTGGGGGCTAACTAAGGCTAAATAGTACTAACAACAACTGACTGAAGTAGGTTGGTTCTGGGACTCCCAGTGGATCCTAAAATGTAGGGACTGGTCTAGGAGGCATCCAAACTGATGCATGCACATGAAATAAGTGGCAGTTAACCTATAGCATGGTTACTCACACTCCATTGACTGGTACAGGTGGCCCCATTAGGCCAAGTGGACCGAATGATACTAGTGGACCCAATTAATTAATTAAGGTTCCTATGTTAGGCTAATTAATATAATAGAAAGTATGACAAAGGGAGGATTAATAATCCTAACACCCCCCCTGAATCCTAACTTGGACAACTATGGGCTCTGGTAATAAGACCATAGGTCACCCAACATACAATCTAAGAGACATAATACAAATGAGGTAGGAAAACCTCTTGGGAAAACCCCCCTCAAAAATAGGAACTGAGAATCAAGCCTTAATGCCAAAAAGAGACCCGAGAAAGGTAAATCTCTTTTCGATAAAAGACTTGGTAAAAATATCTGCAATCTGATCCTCTGTAGGACAGTAGTGCAGTGTGATGGTTCTGTCGTTCACCAGCTCCCAAATGTAGTGCATGTGAACCTCTATGTGCTTTGTCCTCTGCTTCTAAACAAGATCACTGGAGATCTTGATTGTACTCTGGTTGTCACAATAAAGATATACTATAGATGAAGTCTAAATTTTGAACTCTGTCAAGATGCCATGCAGCCATACTGTCTGAATAGCTACATTCATAGCTCCCCGATACTCTGCTTCTTTTTAAGAAAGTGCAAGGGTTGCTTGCTTCTTGTTGGACCAAAAAATTGGCCCATATCCAATCATGAATACAAAACCCGAGGTGGATTTCCTATAATTTCCATTTCCTACCGAGTATGAGTCTGTAAAGCCTATGAGATCTAGCTGTGCTCCAACAACATAGTGGAACCCATAATAAATAGTACCCTGCACATAGTGTAAGATCCACTTTGCTTCCTTCCAGTGCAGCTCATGTGGCTCCTGCATATATCTGGCAGCAACACTCACAACATAGGATATGTCTGGTCTCGAATGAGTGATATATAGAAGGCTTCCAATGATTTGTCTGTAGAGAGTGTTGTCCACCAAAGGTGTGGAGCCACCTTCTTCAAGCCTGATGCCTGAAAGAAAAAGGCAGGGGGCTACCTTGCAATCCTCCATGTGGAAACTCTTAAGCATTTCTGATGAATACCTGGATTGTGAGGTCAATATTCCTAAAGTATTTTGACTTACTTCGAGACCAATGAACCATCTTAACAGTCATAAGTCAGTCATAGTGAATGATTTATTAAGAGAATATTGTGGATGTATTTGTAACTTCTAAATGTATTCATCTATGTATCTTATGTATTGTAACCCGATGTTTATTCTGGGATGTATCTATTATGTATTTGAGTCATGTTGTCATGCCCCGATGTTTTGATCGACAGGATCAATAATGTAAAAAAGTCATGTCAAGTCATAGTGGGTAACTCTCCGATTGTGTAAGAGTTAAAGTCCCCGCAGTTCTGGGGCACTAGGGTTATTAGACTCTCCAAGTAGAGGTCGGCCCTAGTAGGGTTTTAGTCATGTCGGGATTAGTATAAATAGAGAGCTGGGATCTCTATTTAGCACACATCACTCACACACTCAAGTGTAGCACATAGTTGAGGAAGGAAAGACACTGGGCCTAGACAAGAAGAAGATTACTGCTGTCGGGAGTGCATCTTACTGTTTTGGGGTTATCTTGTGCTGATTCTATCTCTGAGGAAGCTGCAGGGTTTTCTCCATTTATGGTTTCCCCAATCAAAAACACTGTGTTTATTGTCACTTGTGTTTGATTGATGTACTTGTTATTCTCTCAGTAAATATCCTAACATAATGCTAGCTTAATGTTGAAAAACTAACATGGTATCAGAGCTAACCTGAGAAGAAGACACTGTGCAGCTGCGGGAACTATGGCTTCCTAGTTTGTGATCTTCCTCCATAGATTTTCAGCAAAAGTAAGGTGGAACAACTCTCCTCCTTAGGGCGCATATTTCTGTCGAAGCAAAATCCAATTCTGAGGTTTTTCAGTTTTGGACCTGTCACTGCTGTCAGAAATTAGGGCTTTTCACAGAAGAGGAACTTTTCAGTGAGCCCAGGCCTGGATTGATCTCCTCCCCAAAATCGAAGTTAGGGACAAATTTCAAGGCTTTTGGGTAGACATAACTCCGGAAAAGGAAAAACCCTAATTTGCTCCTGAACCAGCTCTGCAGGATTTCAGCTCAAGTTTCAGATCCGACATCTTGAACCTGGTAAGATCTAAAATATTTTGTATTTCCATTTGAGGTTCTCATTTAAGATGTCTCATCATACCAAGCTTGATGAAAATCTTGAGGGAGCTGAAAATTTTTGAGCCTAGAAGTATAGGATCTCCTTGGTCCTGGAAGAGAATGAATTAGACTCCTACATTCATGAGGAGGTTCCAGTTCCAGAGGGAGATGAGGAAAAGGCCTTACATAAGAAAAATATGGTTATGGCAAAGAGGATCATTGCTGATTCTATTAAGGATCACCTTATCCCACAAGTGTCCTCTCTCAAGACACCTAAATCTATGTTTGATGCCCTAACCAAATTGTTTGAAGGGAAGAACATCAATCAGAAGATGACCCTGAGAAACCAACTGAAGAATGTGAAGATTCAGAATGCAGAAACAATCCAGTCTTACTTCACAAGAGTTTCTCAGATCAAAGAGCAACTAGAAGCAGTTGATGAAGAAGTGGAAAATGCAGAGATTGTGATGACAACATTGAATGGCCTTCCTAGGTCATGGGATTCTTTCATCCAAGGAATCTGTGCTAGGAAGAAGTTAGTCAAGTTCAACAGACTATGGGAAGAGTGCTCTCAAGAAGAAGCTCGGATAGCAGCTCGATAAGAGAAGATGGGAAGTGAAGACCAAGCTCTTACGGTACACTCCAAGTCTCACTCCAAGTCAAGCAAGAGAAAATCTCATGGTTCTAGAGGTAAGCACTCTCACAAAAATAATACTAGAATAGATGTATCTAGGATCATATGCTATACTTGTGGAGAAGCAGGACACTATGCAAGGAATTGTCCTAACAAATAGAAGATAGTAAAGAAGAGCAACAAAATAAGACATCATGCTCATCCTGCAGAGGATGATGAACCATCCAGGAAGAGATCCAGATATGAAAGTGAAGATTCTTCAAGCGAGGATGAATATGTTCTGATATCAGCTCTCATAGGTAACATTACTCATAGTAGTGATGATTGGCTTATAGACAGTGGGGATTCCAAAAATATGACTGGATTCAAGGAATCCTTTGTTAGACTGTCAGAACATGAATCACCTCACAAGGGAAAACTAGGAGATGACTACCAATATCCAATAAAAGGTAGTGGGGAATCCTCATATAAGTTAGACTCTGGAAAATCTCTAACAATGAAAGAAGTATTGTTTGTACCAGGACTCAAAAAGAACCTTCTCTCCATATTAGCATTAGATGCAAAAGGAATACGGGTTGCATTCATAGATGGTCAAGTCATCATGTGGCCAAAAGGAAAGACTATCGATGATGCGGTAGTGATTGGAGGACAAGAAGGAGGATTGTACAAATTAAAGGGCCATCCAGAACAAGCCTTAGTCCATGACATAGTAGAGCCAAGTGAACTTTGGCATAGAAGGCTTGCACATGTGCATTACAGAGCACTACCTATTACAAGCAAAGCTGTCGAAGGTCTTCTAGAAATACAAGCAAAACATGATGGGGTCTGCAAGGGATGTGTGAAAGGAAAGAATACAAAGAAGAAATTTCCAAGCAGTGAAAGCAAAGCAAAAGGAATCTTAGAAATCATCCACTCCGATGTATGCAGTCTTATGTCATCAAAATCTCTAAGCGGGTATGCATATTATGTTTCTTTTATTGATGATTTTTCTAGGAAGACATGGGTTTACTTCATGAAGAATGAAGATGAAGTATTCAGTAAGTTCAAAGAATTCAAAGCCTTGATCGAAAACCATACTGAAAAGAAGATCAAGACCATTCGATCAGATAATGGCAGAGAATTCACTTCAAATGAATTCAGAGAGCTATGCAAAGAATCAGGGATTAAGAGGGAGTTGTTCACTCCTTATAATCCACAACAGAATGGGGTTGCAGAATGGAAGAAAAAAACTATCATGGAAGCTACAAGAGCAATGCTTCATGATCAAGACCTTCCTATGCATCTTTGGGAAAAAGCTGCTAGAACAACGGTGTATGTATAGAACCGTACTCCACATAGAGTACTCGAGAACAAGACTCCTGAAGAAGTCTTCTCTAGAAAGAAACCAGAAGTCAGCCATCTCAGAATATTTGGCTGTCCTTTGTACATCCACATTCCAAAAGAGAAGAGGACTAAATTAGATCCTTCAGGAAAGAAGGGTATATTTGTGGGATACTCTGAAAGCTTGAAGGCTTACAGAATATATTTCCCAAGATATAAGAAGATTGAAATCAGCAGAGATGTGACATTTGATGAAGACACAGCTTACAACAAATCCAGAAAGAGACCTGTTGAAGAACCTGAAGAAGCAGAAGCACCCAACATTCATGATACAACCATGAATGAAGAAACTCGAGAAGAAGATCGAGAATTTGAGGAACCACAAAGACCTATAGATCCACCTCTGGAGAAGAATCCTCATAAGAGGAAACCTGCTTGGGTACGAGAAATTATCCAAGGTGCGGAAAGATATGTGGCTCCAGAAGAGAATCACAGAGAAAGAAAGAGGACCAGATCCAATTCTAGGTATGTAGCTTTACTATGTGATTTCATTGATAAAAAACCTTCCAGTTATGAAGAAGTGGCAGAACAGAAAGAATGGAAGGATGCTATGATCGAAGAGTACCAATGAATCATGAAGAATGATGTTTGGGATGTTGTCCCAAGACTAGATGGGAAGTCAGTTGTAACTTCCAAATGGATCTACAAGATCAAGCATGCTGCAGATGGTAGCATTGAAAAGTATAAAGCAAGATTTGTAGCTCGAGGTTTCTCTCAGAAAGAGGGAATAGATTATGAAGAGACCTTTGTACCTATAGCCAGATACACTTCCATTAGATCAGTACTTGCTCTGGCTGCAGTAATGAAATGGAAGATACACCAAATGGATGTCAAGACTGCTTTCTTGAATGGTGTAGTAGAAGAGGAAGTGTACATAGAACAACCACTCGGTTTTGAGACACATGACAGGGAGTCTCATGTATGCAAATTGAAGAAATCCCTGTATGGTTTGAAACAGGCACCCAGGACATGGTACGACAGAATTGATAGCTTTCTATCTAGTTTGGGCTTTACCAAGAGTAAAGTAGATTCCAACCTTTACTACAAGGTTGAATATGGCAACCCAGTGATGCTTCTACTGTATGTAGATGATCTGTTTGTGACATGTATGGATGGGTTGATTACTGATACAAAGAGAAAGCTCACTGCCAATTTTGAGATGAAGGAATTGGGTATGATGCATTACTTTCTAGGTATGGAGGTGTGGCAGAGTGCGGATGGAATCTTCCTTGGACAAGGGAAGTATGTAGTAGAGATCCTAAAGAGGTTTGGGATGATGGACTGCAAGATTATGGCCACACCTATGGCATCAAACCTGAAACTATTGAATGATGCTTCTTCAGAGACGGTTGATGCTACGATGTATCTTCATATGATTGGATCATTGATGTACCTGCTGAACACAAGACCATAAATTTGCTTTGCTATGAACACCTTGAGCCAGTTCTTGACAGATCCGAGAAATGTTCACTTGATTGTTACAAAGCATATTTTGAGGTACTTGAGGGGTACAATTGATTATGGGCTCAAGTATGATGCGAATCAAAAGATTAACATGGAGGGTTATGTTGATTCAGATTGGGCAGGCAGTGCCATCGATAGAAAGAGCACTTCAAGGTGTTGCTTCAGTATGGGATCAGGTGTGATCTCTTGGTTTAGCAAGAAGCAATCCTATGTGGCACTGAGTACAGCTGAAGCAGAGTATGTCGCAACTTGTTCATATAGTTGTGAGGCATTATGGCTACGGAAGATACTGTCCGATATATTTCATCTCTAGTTGGATGCCACTTGTATACATTGTGACAATCAGAGTTGTGTGAAGTTGTCAGAGAATCCAGTGTTCCATGACAAGTTGAAGCACATCGAGATCAAGTATCACTATATCAGGGATATGGTGCGGAGAGGAGCAGTGAAGCTCCAATATGTTGCGACGGAGGAACAGGTAGCTGATGTGTTGACGAAGCCATTAGCCAGAGTGAAGTTTGAGTACTTCAAGGAGAAGCTTGGTGTTCTCCAGATAGAGCTTTCTTCCAAGGGAAAGTGATGAGTCCCAAAGCCATTCTGACAAGCAGGTCAGATATAAGGGCTGAGCCATTCTGTTCATGGTGAGAGGATTTAGTTCCTTCCATGTTAGATGTGAGTACTGGCCATTCTATCGAGTAGGATAGATGTAAGGGCTACCGCCATTCTGATGAGCAGGTCAGATGTAAGGGCAGTGCCATTCTATTCATGGCTAAAGGATTTAGTTCCTTCCATGTCACATGTGAGTGCTGGCCATTCTGTTGAGTAGGATAGATATAAGGGCTACCGCCTTTCTGACGAGTAGGTCATATGTGTGTGCTGGCCATTCTGTCGAGTAGGATAGATATAAGGGCTACCACCTTTCTGACGAGTAGGTCAGATGTGAGTGCTGGCCATTCTGTTGAGTAGGATAGATATAAGGGCTACCGCCTTTCTAATGAGTAGGTCAGATGTGAGTGCTGGCCATTCTGTCGAGTAGGACAGATATAAGGGCTACCGCCTTTTTGATGAGCAGGTCAGATGTAAGTGTTGGACATTCTGATGAGTAGGTCAAATGTAAGGGCTACCAAAGACCTACAAGGAGGTAGGCATACATCCAACATGAAAGAAGGCTGGCTCTGTAGAACTTCCTATGACGAGAAGAATCATGATATAGCACACATGATGATGACCAGGTGAGATCCAGATCGAGCTATGATCCATATCTAGTTATGATGACTTCAAGAGATCCAGATCGAGTGATGATCCAGATCCAGTGATGATGTCCCATGATGATCCAGATCGAGTTTTGATCCAGATCTAGTGATGATGTCCCATGATGATCCAAATCGAGTGATGATCTAGATCCAGTGATGATGTCCCATGATGATCCAGATTTGAAGGATAAAATGAATTGAAGATGAAGATGACTTGAAGACTCAGAAGACTCGAGATGCAGATGATGAGATGATCCAGTTGATACAGAGAAGAAGATCAGTGCTGAAAATTGTGTCGAAAGAATACCTTCCTAGTTAAGAGGGAGTGTTGATGTATTTGTAACTTCAGAATGTATTCACCTATGTATCTTATGTATTGTAACCCGATGTTTATTCGGGGATGTATCTATTATGTATTTGAGTCATGTTGTCATGCCCCAATGTTCCAATTGGGAGGATCAATAATGTAAACAAGTCATGTCAATTCATAGTGGGTAACTCTCCGATTGTGTAAGAGTTAAAGTCCCCGCAGTTCCGGGGCACTAGGGTTATTAGACTCTCCAAGTAGAGGTCAGCCCTAGTAGGGTTTTAGTCATGTTGGGATTAGTATAAATAGAGAGCTGGGATCTCTATTTAGCACACATCACTCACACACTCAAGTGTAGCGCATATTTGAGGAAGGAAAGACACTGGGGCTAGACAAGAAGAAGATTACTACTATCAGGAGTGTATCTTACTGTTTTGGGGTTTTACATCTTGTGATGATTCTATCTCTGAGGAAGTTGCATGGTTTTCTCCATTTATGGTTTCCCCAATCAAAAACACTATGTTCATTGTCTCATGTGTTTGATTGTTGTACTTGTTATTCTCTCAATAAAGATCCTAACATAATGCTAGCTTAATGTTGAAAAACTAACACAGACTTGATGCTACTCAATCCAACAACAGAGATGCTAGTAATGAGCAAGTCATCCACATACAATAAAACTAGAAGAAAGAACCCCTCCTTCTTCATGTAGACATTGCAATTAGATTTGCACCTTTCAAACTTTTGAGAGATGAGGAAGGCATCCATCTTGGAGTACAATTCCCTGGGGGCTTGTTTGAGTCCATACAGTGATTTCCTCAGTATGAAAACTAAGGAAGGATCATCAAAAAACCCCTTAGGTTTTTTCATATAGATCTCCTCCTCTAAATCACCATGGAGGAAGGCACTCTTCACATTCATGTGGTGTACTTCCCATCTCTTGTAAGCAGCAATGGCCAATACCATCCTGATAGAGTCCATTATAGCTACTGGAGTGAATGTATCATTGTAGTCCAAGCCTTGGACCTAAGAATACCCTTTTTCCACCAATCGAGCCTTGTACTTGGTTGTGGTTCCATCAACACCTATTTTGGTTTTGTAGATCCATTTTCACTGTACCAGCTTCCTTCCTGGAGGTAAGGGGACAAGTTCCCAGGTCTGGTTGTCATGTAGCGAATAAAACTCCTCATCCATGGCTGCCTTCCATCTAGGATCATGGAAAGCCTCCCTGAAGGATTGAGGATCTGACCCAAGCATCATAAAATACCTCTCAACAAGAAGAGGATCAGTGTGAGACAGTGCTACACTCTCCTTCTGATATTGGGACCTCATTCTTATTTTTTCATCTGGATCCCCAACACCATCTCTAGCTGCTTCTATGAGCTGCTTAGCCCATTTAGGCTGTTGGAATGAGGTAGATGCTGGATCTGGATCTAGATCCCTTTGATTTTTAAGCTCAATGTCTAGATCATACTGGGATGACTCCTCTTCTGAATCTGAATATGAAATGTCAGGATTTGAAACTGAAACTGCAATAGGAAGTGAAGGAATGTTTATACCTTCATCAACTTCGAATGGAAGATGAGATGCTATTGGAACTGAGAATGGCATGAAGTGAGAGAAATAGTATGCCTTGGAGGCATGGTCAATAATTCCTTTCAATACAATCTCCTTAGTTGAGATATTGGTGATCTCTATTGAGTCAGGTCCAAACAATACTTTCTTTGGTGAGCCAGTATGGGTCATCTAATAAATAAAAAACAGATTAGCTGCAAGAGAAGGCACATATAGGACATCTATAAACACACCATGCTTCACTTTGATGGTGCCCTTTCCTACTGCTGGGATTTGGGAATCATCTCCCATGTGAATAGTGGGCCCTTCTTTGACACTGAGAGAGGAGAAGAGATCCTTGGAGGAAACCATGTAGTTGGAGGATCCAGAATAAATCAAATAGGATATAGACCGAGGTGGTCCTGCTTTCAAAGCATGACATCTTTCATGTCCATCATCAGACTATTTTTCTCCTTGAATGTTATACTACTTGAGAAGAGTAGAAATTTCATCAAGTTCCTTCCTCATACAATGATCTTCAAGGTGATACCCTTTTTCACAATAGGGACATAAGTTTTTCCCAAATTTATTCTTCTTAGAGCCGGAGGACCTTTCATAAGCTTGCTGATTTTGTTTAGGCTTCAAATCATATGCATTTGGCTCCTTCTTCTTTGATTTCCCCTTTACTTGTGCTTTGGAAGCATCAATAACCAAGAGAGCTTGATCTTTGGAGGTCTGGATGACTCCCATTCGAATCAATTTGTCTTGTTCCTTGATTAAGGACTTGGAAAAAGAATCTAAAGAAGGAAGTTTCCAATTAGGAAATATTTCCCGCTTGGAATGAAACATAGAGACATATACATAGTATTCAGGGCCTAGTTTGGTGAGTATGGAAAGGACATTCTGCTCATCCTTCTGCTCTATCCTGCGCTGTCTGCATTGGAGCACTAGAGACTTGAATTTAGAGAAGAATTTCTTAATAGTCTCGAAACTGCTGGGATGTCATGATACCAACTCATTCTCCAAAATGTGTCCCCGAAGCTCATCTTGTTTTTTAAACAAGCTATCAAGATTCTCCTAGGATTATCTAGGAGTCCTCGATCCTTCTAAATGAAAGAGGAGACCTATGGAAATATAAGTACATAAGTACTCGAATGCTTCATCACAATGGTTTAGGAACTTGTTCCACTCTACCAGCTGATGAGGCTCAGCCTCCCATCCATGTATGATCCTGTGGTAGCCGTGCTTGCACAAGCCCAACTGGATATCAATTTTCCAATCAAGGTAATTGGAAGTTGTGAGGATCCATGGTTCAGTTTGAGAGCTCATAATTGCTTCAGCTGGAAGACTGCAAATAATTCTCACAAACTACGTAGCACCTGTCAATTTCAGTGCAATAACATAGTAAAAAATATGAACTGTTAGAATCATTCTTTTCCTCCCAGCATGAACATGTTTTCAGGGTTCGTCATGCCCTCTCTGCTACTCGGAATAAATCCAGAGCTAGCAAATTTTCATAGGGGACTTCTGTGGAAACCTAGCTGCTTCTGATGTTCGATGGGGATAAACAAGCATGAAACCTGCTTGATAAGGCTCTAATACCATATTCAAATTTGAATTCCATTTATATCTTCAAGCAGAGGGTTCTAATAATGTTTGCAACAATTGAATGGAGAATGAAGATACAAACTAAGAAAAACAAACCACATAGGAAACGAACAAGTATTGCTCAGGAATTTAAAGTATCATTCGCAATATAATATCTGGTGTTACAATTATTTACATAGGTAGAATTTGAATGCATGGGATATGAATTTGAATCCTCCAAGTGGATATGACTCTATATAACTGAATCTCTAACTCAAGGTCTCCCAATCAATATCAGAGTCCAAATAGACAACTCCCTAATGACCAATAACTCCAACAAACACTGACAGTTAGTTAACTCAGTGCAACTAAGTGTGGTAGGTAGGAAAAGCACTTCTCCCCATGCAACCATGCATTATCCATGCATTGGTAGCGCTAGCCTAATTGCCTGTGAAGTAACTGAATGTAACTAGGGGCTAAATAAGACTAACTAGTACTAACACCAACTGACTGAAGTAGGTTGGTGTCGGGACTCCTAGTGTCTCCTAAAATGTAGGTATTGGTCTAGGAGGTGCCCAAACTGATGCATGCACATGCAGCAAGTGGCAGTTAACCTCTAGCACTGTTCCCCACACTCTAGTGACTAGTACAGGTGGCCCCATTAGGCCAAGTGGACCCAGTTAATTAATTAAGGTTCCTATGTTAGGCTAATTAATCTAATAGAAAGTATGAACAAGGGAGAATTAATAATCCTAACAAGAGACACATTGGGAATGAAGACGATGGGAGGTAAAGAGTTTAATTTCTGCAATAAATTCTTTGTTGTGAATGGAATTGTCCTAACATGTGGGAAACCACAAATATTTAATTTCCAGTCATTGGATACCTTCCATACACATGCACATGAGGTGCATTCTAATTTTTTTTTACTTGAGGAATTTTTGGATGCAGATGATGAGTTCCAAGCACAGGGACATTTCCCAAGAAAGGTTGATTTTTCCCATAGAAAGAGTCCTATTTTCACTGAAGAGTCAGAAGAAATCTCTTGCGTTGGACCATCCCAAGATAGGTTTGATAAATCCACACCTTTGGTGGACACATTTTGTAGATAGTTGTTTCACTATAATTTATTCCACACACCTATGGTAGCTAGCACACATGAGGATGATAATTGGGTGAAGGGTTTCTTTCTTTTGATGCCAAGTAAGGAGCAGGAGGATCCCACACTCATCCATGGGGATTTTTTGAGGGCACCACCTCCTTCACATCCGCAGCAAATGAAACCATGTCCTATCTTTGATTCCTACATTCATGGTGGTGATTGCATGACCAGTGGCAGAGAGTTGAGCCATTGGGATTTTGCACATGGGAAAGCAATAAAATTCCCATATGGATTTGACAGTTGGAGGATTTTTTCATCTACGGAAGGAATGGGTAGTTACTTGTTGAATTCATTCACCTTGGAGGGTGTACATTTTTCTTACACCATGGAATTTTCAGCAGACACATCCTACATCTTCTGTGAGCAACATGGGCATAAATGGTTGTTGGAGGATGCCCAAAATTGTCTTGGGACATGGGAATCACACCCATGTCATTGCAACAACATAATTGTGAGAGTCAATGCTGATCATGTGCATCAAACACATAAGGAAACTTAGGTTGGGTGGGGAAATCACACAGATTTCCAATTTTACATTAAGAATTTTCAATTTTTAGTACACTGGTATGATTCCCACATCATGAATATCATTTCCTGTGATGATAAATTTTTATGGTGGATACTAATGTTTGTATACTTACAATTGAGGAAATGGGATCCAGGCATAATTTTGTCTGATAAGTGGTGTTGGAAGGAATTCTAACTGAAGGGAGTGCAATGCAAGCAATGTGACCTTGGAATTGCTTGTTTTTTGAGAAACTCTACATGCTAGCTTGATGAAGCAAGTCATTTTTTTTTTCACGTGAGTTCATGCTCCAGTTCTCCTACATGGTGAAAATTTTGCAGCACTCTCTGGAGTGCTTCTTCTTGAGGACACACAGATTTGGGAGGGGAGGACTGTCATGTCCACATATTTTTGGACATAAAAGTGTTGACCATGGCCAGCACATTGGGGGGTCATAGATGCATTAATTACCTCACCTAGGAAATTTTGTCCAAATATTATTTATGAGGCATTAATTAATTGCCTTGGAGAATGTTGCTAAATAAAAATTATTGAGGCATGTATTTAATTTTAATATCTATTGTGCAAATAACATGTGGAATTGAGATTTCCATATTAGGCACAATTTCCAAGCCACCTTGCCAATGGAGGAGATTAAGAAAGTGGAAACTCTATGACAAAAGTGATCAAATAGAAAAGGGAAAGTGCCCAAAATCTATGACAAAAGCTGTCATAACAAAAGTAAACAAGTTTTGGCAAATGATAGCGTAGTTTCCTTTTGGAGACTCAAAGAATATGTCAGAACAAAAGTAGGAAAGTTTTCACAAAGGAGGGCACAGTTTCCTTTTGGAGACTTAGTCTCAAAAGCAGGGAAAAGGATAAAAGCTATATTGGATAAAAGTAGCAACTCTTTTACTAAGGAGGGCAAAATTCTAAGTCAGAGGGATGACTTGAATAGGGAAACATGTGCACATGGACCCTACATTCCAATTTTCCCAAGGAGGTCCCATGACTTGGCTAGGGTTAGGGATTTAGGTGTTGAGTTGCTCTCATGGGTCACCCATTGCCTCTACTTACTAAACATGTCACCTAGATTTCTATTAAATAAAAATTCAAGCTCATTCACACAATTTGGTTGATGTGTTTATTGATCTATGCTTATGTGAGAAATCTTTTCTGAGTAATGTGCCTCAGACAATTGAGATATGAGCCCCAAGCCTTCCCTTCCCCACTCCTTCACTCATATTCTATTATATTTGTAGGTATGGAGCACTTGATGTTCATCCATAGAAGTCCTCTCAGACATATTTTGCAGCCTCCATCACATTCAGGTCAAGCTCCAGTGAATCCCGTGCTTCACCTACGCTCTCAGCCCTTCTCTAGTCATGTTCTGGGACTCCTTCCCACCATTTTGGATTATCCCTATGTAATGGTCACTCTATACAATTCTTTATGATGTATCACAGGATATAAATCTATCATTTATGTTTATCGGGTCAAAATAAATCTGTCCCTAAAAGTTTACCTTGTCATTTTCAGATAAAAATCTTGTTTTGTCATTTTATTGGGGGAAATTGATCAATCTAAGTGCAATAAGGAATACACAAGGTTGTGTTGAGGCCTGGAAAATACCAGGTATCGACAGTACAGATTCTGCCCAATAACCACTCCCAATTAGCTCGTTTATTGTTTAGTATGTGGAATCCATCTGGTTTACGGTACGTCAACCATAGAGATAAGTAACGGTTTAAATATGTTTTACCGGTTGCGTCCCGATCCACCATTTATGTGAGTTTTTTATGTTTTATAAATGATATGCAAGTGCATACATTTAAATGCAGTTGGTCAAGAAGAAAAGGGTTCACAATGTGATGCGTAGGTTCTTACTTCCTGTCTTATCTCCTTTGTTCCTAAATCACAGAAAGCAAATAACAGCTAAGCTAAACTAAACTAATGGTAACTAACCTATCCCTAGGGAGAAAGATGATTATTTGTATGAGTAATGTATTGTATTTTATGCGCATATAATTTTACAGATAGCTGATATGATTCAGAATACATAGAACACAACAGAAAGATTAACATAGAAATAGCTCATTGTTTATTAAAACATTCATTACTCATTTGATGCACAAGATTCAAAACAAGGAAATGAAATCATTCACGACTAAGAAATAGTTCATATTTAGAATGATCTCACAAATTTGCATAGTCAGCTAACACAGAAATAATTCTATCTAGCCATCCACACAACATGCATTTGAAGCTCAACAACTCCTTCTCCAATAGAAAATTCGATGCTCTCTATTATAATCAGAAATAGTTCCTCTTACAATAATTTTTTCACATGAGAAAGCTAGAAAAGTCTCTTTTTCTATTTGACTTCATCTATATTCATACATCTAAAAAAAAACCCTTGGTTTTCCTACCCCTTGGGCTTCATTCACATTCGTTTACAAAAGATTTGTCTTTTAGTGCATTCCCTAATTAAGAGATAAATTCAAAAAATATTACAAATATATTTCCATGTGTCAAAAAGACAAACACTAAAATGGGACCAGTCAACTCAGCAATGAATTGCTTCCATACCTTAGCATCTGAAGCAATTATCTCAAACTCGGATGGCTCCAAGAATTTGACTGTGAATTCATGTTTGGAAGCCTGGGCCCTTATGTCAGCCATCCTTGCTGGGAGTAGTCGAAAATGATCCTCTAAAAGGAAGTTACTAACTGCAGCCTGATCAATCACATTTTTAATCACCCTTTCATCTAATTTCTTTATCAAATGTATGCCCAACTCATCCTCCTGAAATCTAGCATGTAATTGCTGCAAATGTTCTTCATGAGGTGGAAGCTCATCCAATCTCTTCATGGATGATGTCTGACATCTATTATAGGTGGTAAGTACTTTCTTAGAAAAATCCCTGCATTTATCTACTATCTTCTGGACTGCCTCTATCATTTTTTCAATAGCTCTATTGCTGAAACCTATCAGTTCATACTCAAGCTGCAGTCTTTCTGGAGATTTGACTGGTGTGTTTTCCGGAGGCTCCTTGGTCGTTTCCATCCATGTCAATCATCCTTGAATGAATTATACAACAACTTGAGTTTTATCTTTGAACTTTGTAGCTGTGGCTGAAATTTCTTGCATATGATCTTCTACTTGTTTGACTTTGAAGACTTCTCTAGTGATCTGAACCTGCATCTGATAGATCTTATTTCTAAGAAAAAGAGCATGCTTTGTTAGAGGTGTTATATCTATCCTTTGTTCATTTTCTTCCTTTATCAACACCTCCAAAGAACTCTTTTGAGCTTCTAATCCCACCACTTGTTATTCATATTGTTTTTATAGCTGATCAACAATAGACTTCTATGCTTCTATCTCTGCAATTTTGTTTTCCAATTCCCCTTTCTCCCTGCTAAGGTTCATGTTTGACAACTTCAATGTATCCCGCTCTTCTTCTAAAATTTGATACTCTTGCTGAATCTTTTCATAGTTTGAGAGAGTATCTTCATACTTTATCTTGGATTCTTTGTAGACTCTTTCTTCTTTCCTCAAAACCTCTTTCATCTCGACCATTTTACCTTTTAACTCCTAAAGGGTCTCTATGATCTTGTCAATATTGTGAGCATTTGCAATGCCTAGGGAGGCCAATTGCTTCGGATTATCTTCAACATTTTTCACTATTGTTCTCTCTGTCACTGTGATGACCGGGGGTTGGTCTCCCATCCTCAGATTCTTCTTTGTTCTCCATACAATTGACTTCTTTTTTGGATCAAACTATACATTTTCTAGGCATTCAACCTCAAACTACTTTGATGGGGTGAATGGCACCAACTCTAACTCAACTAAAGGGAGATTCCCTCTTGTGAGTATGCTGCTCGATGTGGATGGAGGGTTCTTCGAGTTATCATGAATAGGGTTCTTTCCTTGATCTTCACCACCTACATCATCCTAAATTTCCTTGGTTTGTTCTTCTATTAACCCTTCTTGGTCTTGTACTTATGGCTCTAGATTCAAACATTCTTGTGCAATGGCCTTTTCTAGCTCAACAATATTTTCTTGAATAGCCTCCTCTTTCTTTCTCTTTTCTTCTTCTTTCTCAATCCTGGCAGCTTCTTCTTCCTTTTCTCGCTCCTTTTCTTCAGCTAAGACCTTTCTGGCCCCTTCTGCCATTCTTTGGGAAGTCTCTCCTTTTACTCTCCTGGAAACTTCCTCCTCCTGGTTCTTTGGTTCTAGACTACTGCTCCCACTGCCTTTATCCCCAGCTGCTATGGTCTTCAACTTCAACTTATTGTTTAAGGCGGTCAAGCCATAAATGTTCCTACACATCTTCTTCATCTTTGTCCACGTAGTCTGCATACTTTGAGTGTTGCCTTATAGGCTGGAACCTTTCCTTTAGAATCATTCCGATGAAATTTCTTTTCACCAAAAAGGAAAATTTCCAGCTCCTTAACAAAATCAGAGGCATTCTTGACCTTGGTGAACTTATAACTACCCACATGGAAGGGTAATGGTGGGAACACAACCTTATTTATATTAAACAGGTGGATTCCAAATCCATTCAGGAAAAGTTGTCTAACATATTCTTTGTGAACTATATAATCTATCGCATACTTCGGTAGCAATGAGGGTGCTTTCATTCCCCCATACATACTCACATACGTTCCTTCTTTTGAGAAGAAGTAATCCCCATATTCTTTGATAGAGTCCAAGGCTCCTTCAAACAGGTATGGGAATTCTTCTAGAAAAATGAGCTTGTATAAGGGCATAAGGAATTATTCATAGATCATCTTATAGTGATTATAATATTTATGATACCCCAACATCTGGTAAGTTGTATATATAGGGGCTTTCCCTCCCTTCCATGTACACTTTATCCCTTCACACCGATGGTGGTAAAGTATGCAGTCCACTAGAAAGGAAGGGATATAAAATTCAGACTTACTGAGGTGCAGACCTTATTGGGATGCCTTGATGGAGGTGGACAAATTTTTGTATATTATGTCAGCCCAGTTGAAGACTGTTCCTTTCATAGCTATATGGTAGATCAGTGCAATCCACCCAAAATTTTAAAACTTCCCATCAACTCTACCATAAATCCTATTCAACAGTAGCACTATTAATCTATATGGGGTCTTTAGATGAGTTGTCTCGTAATCCCCCGATTGCTTGTTTCTAAAGGTATTTCCCTCAACCATCATCATCTTAGCTGAGGCAGCATAATCAAGATTTAAGCCCTTCACCCACTCTGTTGTCACGCTAATTTCCTTTTCAGGAAAGATGTATGCTGCCGATAAAAATGTGGGTGTGAAGGATGCAAATCCTTTATTCTCTGCATCATTCATCAACATCCCTGTCGCATCTATCCTAGGAAGAATCCATCCAATGAATTCTGCACAAGGGAAAATTTACGGTCTAGTGGTCACTTTGGTTGTCTCAGATCTCAGCACGTTATCTGTTAAATTTTCATATGCTTAACTAAGACATCAGTATACCATTTCATTTTTCATAATAAAAGCATATAAAATAGGATCACTGAAAGAAACAGCATCACAAGAACAACATAGATTTATCCTGGGAAAACCCTAAAGGGAAAAACCCAGCAAAAGCTTCCTCAATATAGATGCCCCAAAAAGGGAAAAAGGTAAAACCAACAAGGAGATCAAAAACCTGATTCTCCTCCTTCTCCAGCAACTTCTCTCCTCCACAAGTGCGCTATTCCAAGTGAGTGTGTGTGTGTCAAGTGAGGAGCACTACACCTCTATTTATATTCACCCGTTCACTTAAAGTTTACTCAATTAACATGTCGGCTTAAGTTAACTCATGTAGGCTCGAGTTACACATGTAGGCTCAAGTAACCACAATGGGGTGCTGATGACCCACCTTTACAATTTGAGGGGACTACCTCATGACTCTTATTATTTATTCCGATTAGGAGCATCAGGGTACAATGAAATACAAATGGTTCTTCCGGTTGGACCATTGGGGACCACCAAAGATACATAAAGAATATTCTTCGAAGTTACAATATTTCAACACTCCCCCTTAACTAGAAGGGTATTCTACATCAACAACAACAAGAGCAGAGATGGGGGACATCATCAACATCAACAGGGTAACACATCTATAAATCATTGGAAGCTTTTCAACATCATGTAGTCTTCATCTTCAATATTCAGTCTTCATCATCAACAATATCTTCAGTCTTTGATTAGCAACATCTTCAGCATTTTGATCTTTCAATTAGCAACGACATCTTCAGCACTTGGACCTTTCGATCAGCAACATCTTCAGCACTTTGACTGTTCGATCAGCAACAACATCTTTAGCATTTTGACCTTTCAATCAGCAACATCTTCAGCACTTTGACTGTTCGACCAGCAACATCATCATCAGCATTTTGAACTTTCGATCAACAACATCTTCAGCACTTTGATTTTTTTTTTTTTTCGATCAGCAACAATATCTTCAGCATTTTGTCCTTTTGATCAGCAACATCTTCAACATTTTGACTTTTCGATCAACAACAACATCTTCAGCACCTTGACCTTTTGATTAGCAGAAACATCTTTAGTACTTTGACCTCTCGATCAGTAGCAACATCATCATCATCATATTCTGATTTGTCGATCATAATCATCATCACATTCTGATCTTTCGATCAGAAACATCATCAACATAGAAACATCATCATCATACTCTGATCTTTCAATCAGAAACATCATCAACATACTCTGATCTTTCGATCAGAAACATCATCATCATACTCTGATCTTTCGATCAGAAGCATCATCATCATACTCTGATATTTCGATCAGAAACATCATAGTCATAGTGCGTCATCATCATACTCTGATCTTTTAGATCAGTACGTCATCATCATCATACTTTGATCTTTCGATCCGTATGTCATCATCATCATCAACAACAACCTGCAATCCACAACTCAAAGCCAAAAAATATTTGGATCACTTTTGGACTTAAAGTCCAGGGATGATACAATCCCACCACATTCTCGACAACCGAAGTTACTGGATTGATTACGGGAGAATAGTCCCTATCACTTTAGGACTAAGTCCAAGGACGATGCAATCCTACCACATTCTCGACGACCGAAGTCACCGGATACAATTACGGGATAATCACTCCCTATCACTTTAGGACTTGAGTCCAAGGATGATGCAATCCTACCACATTCTCAATGACCGAAGTCATCGGATACAATTACAGGATAATCACTCCCTATCACTTTAGGACTTGAGTCCAAGGATGATGCAATCCTACCACATTCTTGACGACCGAAGTCATTGGATACAATTACGGGATAATCACTCCCTATCACTTTAGGACTTGAGTCCAAGGATGATGCAATCCTACCACATTCTCGACGACCGAAGTCCCCGGATACAATTACGGGATAATCCCTCCCTATCACTTTAGGACTATGTCCAAGGATGATGCAATCCTACCACATTCTCGAGGACCGAAGCCACTGGATCTATTATGGATAGATGTCCCAGGATGATACGATCCCTCTTCATTCTCGAAGACTGAGGTCTCCGGATCACTTTAGGGAAGGTTCCCAAGGATGATACAATCCCATCACGTTCTCGATGACCGAGATCACCGGATCTATTATGGACAGATGTCCCAGGATGATACAATCCCTCTTCATTCTCGAGGACAAAGGTCTCCGGATCACTTTAGGGCAAATGCCCAGGGATGATACAATCCCACTGCAACATCACTACTCCCCCTTTCGAGGAAGGTCTTTCCGAACAACACCAAGCTTGTCTCGAAAGTGTTTGAACTCTACTCAAGGCAGAGGCTTCATCGGTACATCATCATCCAAACCATCATCATCTACATCTTCAGTATCTGAATACTGATCTATCACCATCTGTATCTCTAGTATGTGAATACTGAAAGCATCATCATCTATATATTCAGTATAGAAATACAGAATCACCATCATCTGTATCTACAGTATGTAAATACTGAAATATCATCTATATCTTCAGTATGGGAATACTGAAATCATCATCATCTATATATTCAGTATAGAAATACTGAATCACCATCATCTGCATCTACAGTATCATCATCTCATCTTATCTTGTATGTAGAAATACCATATTTCTACATGTTACGTCGGAACACAGGGTCTTTTGTCATCACAACTATGGTTATCATATAGAATCATTGTAGTGTCCATATTTAGGTCAAGGAGACCTAATATCAGCTTCTGAAGCCATATGGCTTCACAACTTAGTAGATCAATCTGCTATGTATTCTGCTTCAACCATGCTAAGAGAAACACTGGACTGTTTCTT
>LPNX010062554.1:0-61204 GCA_001517045.1 Pseudotsuga menziesii | reverse complement strand
ATTTTCTGTAGTCACTCCCCCTGAAGTGGAGTATCATCTTCCCTCTTCATTCTGTACAGGTGGTTCTATGCTTGACATATACTGGTCAATAGAGTATGTTATGTCATAGTCTATTCTTTATGGGGAGAATCATGAACCTTGCTTTGTACACTTGTTCCATCATATCGTATACATCATTCCCCATCATCAACTGTTACTCTTTGATCATAGCTTCTTTTATAGCATTCTTTTCTTCATCTTGAGTTATCTCTTGTACCCATGGTGGTCTTCATCCTTCAAGGTGGATCTACCATTCTCTGAAGCTCTTTCTTTCGTCATGGTGTCTCTGACCCTGGGAGCTTCAGATTCATGTTTATTGGAGTGAATCTTGAATTGTCATCACTTGTTCTTTGGAACAAGTCTCATCCTTCTTTTCATGTAGTAGGTTGTTCATGACCTTTCCTACAATTCAAATGTACCAGTTTCATGGTTAGAGATATTTCATAAAACATATGTATAACGACAAATTCTTATGCATTATGCAACTATTTAGTTAATACAACATTCATCCATATCTCACATAAAATTTCTAGATGCCTTCCATCTCTACCATGACATTATTGAGATTGTGCACTAATCCAATATGTCAGCAAAGGGATTTTATAAGTAGCAATGGAGAGTTGTATAGCACCATGAGCTACTTACCCATCACATGCATATTAGTAGTATACAGTCATTAATGCAAACAATCTATCATGCATTACACATCACTGAATATAATCAAATGTATAACAAAACAATATCATGAAATGACAATTGAATACTTATCTTTATTTGTTTCATGGGTATATTCCTTCTTGAGTCTTCAACTTTATCGTCTTCTTCATTCATGATAGCATCGTTTCTTATCCAAATGCTGAGGTGGATAAGAAGTTCTTCAAGAGTTGAGATCTTCATATTCCTCATTGATTGAGGGATCTTCTTTGGAAGATGAGAGCTTGATCTTCAGAGACGATATTCTTCTTCTTCCCAAAGTCTACTAAAAGTAATCAATTCCTTCTGGAACACATTCCTTGAATGAATGAATTCCATGATCCTGGGAGGCCATTCAAGGTGACCATCACCACTTCTGCATTCTTCACTTCTTCTTCAGCTGGTTTCTTAAGGTCATATTTCGATCTATGTTCTTCCCTTCAAATAGCTTGGTCAAGGAATCAAACCTCATCGATGTCTTTAGGGAAGACACTTGTAGAACAAGTTGATTCGAGATTGAATCATCAATAATCTTCTGAGCTTTGACCAAGTTCTTCTTGTGAAAGGCTTCTAGCCTCATCTCCCTCTGAAACTGGAACCTCTATGCTCATGAAGGTGTCCAATCCATTTTCTTCAGATAGATCATATACTTCTAGGATTGGAAGTTGTCAACTTCACCAAGCTTATCATCAAGCTGATGTGATAGATCACTTTGAAATGAGAACCTCAAATGAACATAGCAAAGGATTAGATCTTACCGATTTGAGGTGTCCGTCATGGTTCTGGAGTTGGCTGATCTAAGGTTTGTCACAGAAACCCTAATTTTTAAAACTTGGAATCTTTCAGATCTGATTGGATAGACAGATATATCTCTTCAAATGGAGCTGTCCAATGTACTCCATTTCTGAAAACAGTGGAGGAAAGCTCCCAGAACAGGAAGCCCTAATTTTCCAATTTCTTCTGCAGAAATTCCTGTTATTGTTTCTGTGATATCTCTGACATTTCTTCTCCTCTATGTATGAAATTTTTTACTGAGGTAACCTCGCATGTCCCGGATCCACCACCATAGGTTTCATTAGAATTGGTTTCACCATTTGGCATTTATGATCCTTTTCCCAAGGTGACCTGTTACAGGACTGTTCAGAACAGTGAAGTTGTACGACATGCCACGTGTCATTGGTTCATCTTCTGAGTCTGATATTCGGACCACCAAAATTAAAGTCCGTTCCCTTTCTTGAAAATCTTTAGGAATTCCATTTGGACCTCTGTAGCCCAAGATATTGCAATTCTCCCCAGGTGTCCTGTTTAGGGATGAATTCTGGAAGAGGCTGGAACCCTAACTTGGAGAGAACATATCGCCTGAAATACAGAGAATATGAGGATGAATTTTGGACACAGTGTTCATCAGGATTTTATCTTTGGCCTCTACAATTTTCAGCTCCTGATCCTTCACCAATATCATAATATAGCGAATGTGCCAAAACGTAGCAGTTTTAGTATTTAGGGTTTTTCTAGCTCGGGGTCAAACTAGTTTTGACTTTCCCAGAGATTCACCCAACCAAAAATATTGATCCAGGTCTCTAAAATTCAGTTTTGATGAGGATAAAAATACTATTCTGGTCTCACTCAAAAATTCCTCTTCTGTAGAAAGCCCTAATTTCCACATCAAAAATTGAAAATGCTCGGAATCGAATTCTGCTTCGACAGAACGATGCACCCTTCAAAGGAGAGTCATCCTAGCCTTCTTTTGCTGATTGATTGTGGAGAGAGAACCAAAAAATAAGAAGCCCTAGATTCTGTAACTTGTGAAAGCTGCCCTATTCAGGTTAGCTGTGATTCCATGTTAAATTTTCATATGCTTAACTAAGACATCAGTATATCATTTCATTTTTCATAATAAAAGCATATAAAACAGGATCACTGAAAGAAACAACATCACAAGAACAACACAGATTTATCCTGGGAAAACCCTAAAGGGAAAAACCCAGCAAAATCTTCCTCAATATAGATGCCCCAAAAAGGGAAAAAGGTAAAACCAACAAGGAGATCAAAAACCTGATTCTCCTCCTTCTCCAGCAACTTCTCTCCTCCACAAGTGCGCTATTCCAAGTGAGTGTGTGTGTGTCAAGTGAGGAGCACTACACCTCTATTTATATTCATCCATTCACTTAAAGTTTACTCAATTAACATGTCGGCTTAAGTTAACTCATGTAGGCTCGAGTTACACATGTAGGCTCAAGTAACCACACTGGAGTGCTGATGACCCACCTTTACAATTTGAGGGGACTACCTCATGACTCTTATTAGTTATTTCGATTAGGAGAATCGGGGTACAATGAAATACAAATGGTTCTCCTGGTTGGACCATCGGGGATCACAAAAGATACATAAAGAATATTCTTCAAAGTTACAATATTTCAACATTATCATACAGGTCCATGTCTTCCAATCCCACTTTTGGAACTTTCTTTTCTACCATCCAGTGATAAAAACGACCCCATTTGAACTTGGCCTCAAATCCAGTTACCGCCTTTGTATCTTCATAAATGATCTCTATCCTCGGTACGAGTGCAACTTCAACAACCTCTATATCTGAGTCATACTCAACAATCTTAGCTTTCTTTTTACCTTTCTTCGTCATACTGTCTGCTATGAGCGGTAGCTGCAACAACACAAAAAGTATCAGTGTTACATTATAAAACTAACTCATGTGTTTGCATGAAAGATCGCACATTTGAATGAAAGAATATAACAAACTGAATATGATATGTTAGGAAATCTGTCCAAAACAATAATCAGTATTTCGCATTACCCTTATATCCTTGGCGATTAGGTCAAAACAAACGATACAGGTCTGGGGATGAAAAAATGGCAACAAAAACTCTGTACATGGGGAACCTCGGCCTCTTCCCTCTTGGAAAAGAAACAGGACCTAACCACATCGAGTATTTTCAGCACTTCGACGCAGAGACTCTACAGGGTCATGACCCAAAAATCCACTCTCTGGCGCTTAGAGCGACAATGCCCTAGATTCACATCTCCAGGATTAACATCCCATGATCAAAAAATATAGTGCTGAAACCTACGAGGTCTTCCTGAGACTAGAAAACAATCAACCCTAAAAATTCCCAAAGGAGAGCATCCAATCTGCTCCATGTCGGCAAGAAACTCAGCCACGTAGATAATCGTCATAACCTAGAAGACTGCGGGAAAATTTTTCTACGGTCGAACTGGTGAGGTTATGAGAGCAGATAGGGTGGTCTAGGCAAGTTTGAACCCTAAAAAGAAATGACGAAACTTGAAATGAAAGGGAAAACCCCCCTTTTAAACCTACAATCAAACCTACCCAACTCTTCTCAGGAGAACTACCAACGACAACTCAAAAACCTATTTAACTTGTCAAACCAACACAAAAGGATGAAAAACCTACCTAGAAATGAACACATAGTTGTAGGTACTCAGTAACGACATGCCACATAAGTTTCACAAGTAAAATACACCAATCACACAAGCTCTAGGACGGGGTAAAATCGCAACTACACTTTCAACCTTCCACTGTAAAAAATGATGGTGAAAACACCGTTCCCCGAGTTTAAATAGACAATTGTTGGCAAAAACCTTTAAACGTGGTAGGTAAAACATTAAACTCGCACGCGCGACCAAACGACATTGGTGCCAAACATATCGCATCTGGCAGTGAATGATAAGACAATATGCATACATCCCTGAAAATGACGGCTTGATACATTCAATCATAGCCACAACACTGACTTAAGACTCGACAAAACACCCAACTTACGTTGCGGCTGTGACAATCAAAGGGTATCGAAAAACAATCAAGGAAGGATACCGCCGTAGCATATCAATAATAAAAACTCCTTTCACTGAAGCGGTTTGGGTGATATTTGGACAATCATTGAAAAGCAACCCCCACTGTTGCGGTAGAGTGACAAGAACTCATCTGACGAAGCGGGCGCAAAAGACGGAAGGAGATCCGATCTTCAATATAATATCCCACCTGCTGTTGTGTCTCGGACCAAAGGGAACTTTCGATGTAGCGGACAGAGAGACTGGATAACACTCTAGGGAAAACCTCCACTGCAGCGGCTCAAAAACTGGCAATCATCTGTCGTTGCGGTTTCAAAAAGATTGAAAGCCTTTTTTATATTGTTGGGTAAAATATGCACTATCTAATTCAGCACTTAATTGTCAACCTAGGAAGGGAGCTTGTGAGATGCAAACACTTTATGTGCAGGATTGAAGGATTAAACTAACCTAAGCTAACTAAAGATGCAAATGCGCTAACATGCAACTATATGATTTTAATTTACATGCATGACTTTCATAATTTAAATGCAAGAATTTAATCTATCTATGAAAACTAAAATTAACTAAGAACTTGAGAAGTAACTACAATTTCAAATCTAATCTAATGTTATATTAATCTATTCTATAAAGGCAGGAAACTAATTAATAACTGAGATTCAAACTAGTCTAATGCTATGCTAATTTATTCTATAGAAGGGAATTTTAGATACTAATCTAGAAAGCAGTCGCTTGGTCTGAAAGCGATTTTAACCAATGAAAGCAAAACTAACTACTTGCAGCAAATTATCTGATCTATGTTATGAATTGAATACTATTCCATGCATGCATAAGTAAATGCCTATCTAAGAATGCAATTGTAACTGAGTTATGGAAAGAAATGAATTATTTAATTGCAAATTCGTAGAAAGAAAAACAAGTAACTATAGATTCGTAGAAAGCAAAGAAAACATTATTCTAAATACCAAGCGTAAATAAATGCGTTTCAAAACAGTAAACTAATCAAAGCAAACTAAACTTGGAGATTTATAATAAAATCTAAAACTAAGTACAAAACAATAACTGGAAATATATTCAATGTGTGAGCAAACCTACAACAGAAAAACAATATACTTCTACGCTACCTCTTCAGCAAACTATACCATAAACTAAAGAATGTTAACAAGTCATAAAAAGATAATGCAACTGATTTACAACTTGAAAAGTAAACTTACACTAAACTAGGTTATGTGAACTTTTATCATCAAACTTTAAAATACTGAAAACCAATGCATCTTTAAAATCTAAATGAACCTATTAAGCTTGAATTTGAAACTAAGTACTAATCTTTTACATCTGTTGAAATGAAATAACTTGAAGAAATAAAAATAACAAATCCTAAGACAATGAAATGTTGTGTAATTGAAAATGAAAGACTGATTATGGACTCAAATGAAAACTGAAAATGGAATGCTAACCTATTTCAGAAATGAGACAAACTAATATTCAACAAATTATATGACAACATTTTAAACAAGCTTAAGCTAATCTAGGTTTTAGAAATGAAAACAAATGAAAGTAACTCATATACTATCTAAGTCATAAACAAAAATAAAACTATGTTGCTTCTATTCAAACCAGAACTATTTTTCACTTGAACTGTAAAATATATGTTGAATGTAAATGGATTTTATCATCATTAAAACTGAAATAATTAATATATGTGTTAATATAGAACTAAATATGAATTGTTAGAGGTGGATTCAAATCCCAACTATCTACATAACACGGTGGAATGCTGAAAAATTAACCTCTAACTTAACTAACTATTTATGCAAAAAACAAATTACTGAAAATTATGAAAATGAATTAAAATTCTGTCTAAGTGCGAATTAAAAGTTGAACGGAAGTCTGCATTAAGGTGTGAACAAAAGGCTGAAAAACAGTCTGCATTAAGGTGCAAACAAAACACTGAAAAACAATCTAAACAGAGGGACAACTGGCCGGCCGTATGGATTCTGAAGGCATAAATTGTATAAAAACGCAGGAAATTATATGTTATAAACAACAAAGTATTACCTACAGGAAAATGAACTACTTACTTGCATAAATGAAATGACTTACAGGAAAATGTAATAGATATATAAAAAGCGAAATGACTTAGCTACAAACATAAAAATAAATTGATGAATACACACAAATAGAACCTCTGGTTGTTGAGGGGCTCTCCTTAGCAATTAGGGGCTACATTCTTACGCTACTCAGTCATCGATCATTAATAGAGAAACAAGAATGATCACCAACAGCTAAAATAAAGACTTTTTATTAAACTAAAGCAAAGTTGACAAAGCGTTTTCCTCCCCTCCTCTTCAAATCCAAAGATGTATTTATATGATGATTACAATGGAGATCAGGTCGAACACCTCTTACTAATAATAGAGGTTCATTACTGCTATAACAACTACCCATTAAAAAAAAAACAAATATAGAGTACGGCCAACCACAATTTATGGAAAAAGTTGGTTTCAGAGAACCAGGATTTTTTCCCAAATAGATTTGTATTTTGCGAAAATTCCTCACAGTGATTGAAATGGGCCTATTCTGCACAACATCCATGTGCCATAATTTTCAATTTCGCTTCTATTTACCCAAAAATATAGCCCAAAAATCAACTATTTGTTAAAAACACGTGGTCTGCATGGGCGTTTGGATGAATGTCCGGATGAACTGTAACTAAAATTTGTTCATAAATTTGGATTATGAGTGGATTTTCTGTTAGTTTGTTGGCCACATTGATGGTTGGGTTCTAGATTTAGGTCATGGCTAGATTCTATTGTTTCATCTCGCGATTCTCCATCCTTTTCATCCTCATGCTGCATGCCCTCCTCCTCGTGAGTTTCATGGCATGCACATAACGTTACATAAGCCTTAAACCATGGAAATAAGATTTAAAACATGAAAGGGCATCATATTAATATATTTGTTTAAGTGGGAAGTCAACGAAATTGTTATAAAACATAAAAGGAAATCCATATATGTTTTATGTGTTTTAAGCAATCGAAATATATTATGGATTATTAACATGTAATTGTCATACTTTAACACATTTCCACTTTAAAAAAATTTCCCCATATTTTATTTTATGTGTTTCCACATTTGTTTTATATTAATTTCTTTTTACATTATATTTTAAATAAATTTTTTCTTAAAAAGATTAATAATAATCCTTCTTTTATATTCCATTAAGTTTTGTTTAAAGTATTTCCATGAAACTTATCATTAGTCCCTCATTTTTATTTTCATATACAAAATCAACATGGTCAGTGAGAAAATAGAAGACAAGGATAAACCAAACCAAGAACCTAATAGAAGAAAACATGTCATCAAACCTAGTGCGGAACTTATGACCAAAAGAAGGGGCTGAATGGAGTGCAGAATGTTTATTATTTACAAAATATTATATTTAATACATAAAAATAACATATTTGTCTTATTTTACATTTACAAGATTTTAATTGATAAAACAAAGTAAAAGACAACCTTATTGAACATAGATGTATCAAATTACGGTAAATAGGTTGGAAATTAATGTAAATAAGACCATTATAAAAGGAAATTTCGGGGCCCAACATACCCCCAGACCAAAGGTATGGCACGCCCTCGTGCCATGAATGAATCGAAAGTGGTCTTTCATTTATTCAAAAAAAAACTATGCTTGATCATAAATAGTTTATAGGCAATCGTTCAGCAAAACGAAGCCATATTTATTACTACATGAAAACTAGAACTTAGAGAAAAAAAAGTTATGTTATGAGATGACCAAAACAACTTCATTTTATTTAAGATTTCTTAATACATATGATTCTGCCACTAGTAATAATTCATGATTATGAAGACCATAAAAATTGAGACTCTCTCCCCCAGATCGAAGGTATGGCATGTCCTCATGCCATGAATGAATAAATACTAGGTTAAAATAGAAAACATGAGGGTATAGATAGTCTGTAGAGCCTATAGAAAACCATTCATCCCTGCTACTTCTCAAAGGTTTATCGTTATTTAAGTAATTATGGACAGATTTTGCATTTCAAGTTCATTAGACTCTTAAGTTTATGGGTCCCACTTCTAGAATAGTGATATCCTAGGTATGGTATGAATTTAGACAACAGGGTCTTAAGTGCAACTTACAAACATTCTCAAATGACATATTGATGGAGTTCATTTTCTTTAGATCAACCATGCATACCTTCCTCTTGTAGACCCACAACAACCTTTATTATCACAGAGTCATTTTCATATTTTTTTTCTCCCTTCTTTTTAGACTTTTTCTCTCTCTTTTTAACAAGCTGTCCTTCCCAGGTAGATTCCCCTCTTTCAGTCAGGCCTTTTCAGTACCCCGTAGGGTTTACCTGGTCATACCACAGGCTGGTACCCACTGCCAGTGAGCCTGTTCAGTACCCCGACGGGTTAACCTTTTAAACCTGTTTTCTATCAGAGGCTCTTCTCCCAATGTTTCCAGTCCCTATATATATTCGACAAATGATTTTTTCTATGAAGGAGTGGTGGGGGAGCAACTCTGAAAACCATGCTACAGGGTGGGATGGTATATGGATTGGAGGACAACTAGTCTTCTCTTTTTTATTATCATGGAACCAAAATAAAGGCTGGAAGAGGAATCTACTGAATCAAAGATAAACACGATTGATGGATTTAGTGTAAAGTGGATGAAGCCATAAGATAATGAATGAAAGGTGTCTCTAGTCCCAAATATCACCTCTTTCATATAGAGTTATAGTAGTGTTCCCCACAAACTAGGAATTTTTTTCACCCTAATGCTACCCTGTAGTAAAGATGCTTAAATAACATGCCCTGATAATGAAGCTAGGATGTACGAGTGACCTCAAGGTTTTATATAGACCTTAATTTATGACAAATCCCCATGATGTTTAAAGTTGGTCTTGAGTACTTGGTATAATTAGAAATATGCAAGTATGAAAATGAATAATGATGTAAGAATGTTTTGGTTCAGTCTTTGGAATTATCTTCTTAGTTCTTTTATTTGAAAAAGAAAACAAAAACAAAGTTGCAATATTCCCTAAACTAAGAATGCAACATTTTATTTATATACATATTTCTATACCCTAAGAAGAAAGAAAACGTGTTTATTCAAGTATATGAGCTTTTCCAATGAAACCAAATGCGAAGCAAAATGAGAATTGTACATTTATCCACATATGAAAAGATTGTTGCAGTGATTACCTAAATGTGGAAGTTCAACCAACTTACTTTTCTTTGCATCAATAGGTGTCGAATGAAGGAATGGTATTGAGGTCGAGTTACCTCCTGAAACCATCTTTCGATGTAGTCTTGGTACTCACCTTCCTTCGCTATGTCATACAGATCCTCTTCTTCTAGTTGAGCAATTTTTTGAGCATATGATGGATCTGTTATCTTGCATGTAAAGAACTCTTTAATTTTCGGTTTCTCTCCTTAGGATGTAATCCTCAATGTATTGGCTTCTTTTGCAGTCTCGCAAAGAACATATTTTTGTTGTTCTTGGGATTTTGGTTCGTCTGTTATTTTGGGAGAGGTTGATAAGCTCTCAGCTGCTGTAAAGATGGTTTTTTCCTAGTGAGAAGCATTCCCAACTGCTACTAGGATTTGAGAGAGTTCTCTTAAACTGATGGTCACCTCTGAATCCATGTCTTGGTTGGTAGGTCCTACTTCACACAAGGATTAGTGGTTGGGGCTCTTACTGCACCCAAAATTTTGTTTATATATATATATATATATATATATATATATATATATAGAGAGAGAGAGAGAGAGAGAGAGAGAGAGAATCTAAGTACGAAACATATCACACATTTGAAAATAAAATACCTTATGAAAAATGTAAACACACCTAAAAAAAATGAACCGAACATAACAGATATAAATGCAACACCTAAGCTTGCTGAAGAGATAACACACTTACATAAGAGTAAATGGAAAGAAAGTAAACTACCTAAATTTGCAAGAAGTACATTTAAGAGAATTAAATCAAATTTTGCGTGAAGTAAACACACTTGTGCAAAAAATGAACAAAAAGGCTTTGGTGCGACCCACTAAAGTGGATGTGTCAGGCTATCACACTGTGGAAATTCCGTAGTGAAGCCATCTTTGCGTCTTATTGTTTCCCCTCTCCCTTGTTGTGTAATGTAAAGGCAACCTATCTACCCTTATCTACCTAAGCTCCAATCCCTTTAGCACCTCGCTGGCAATAGCGCCAAAATCTTGGGTAAAATATGCACTATCTAATTTAACACTTAATTGTCAACCCAGGAAGGGAGCTTGTGAGATGAAAACACTATATGTGCTGGATTGAAGGCTTGAACTAACCTAAGATAACTAAAGATGCAAATGCGCTAACATACAACTATATTATTTTAATCTACATGCATGACTTTCATAATTTAAATGCAAGAATTTAATCTATCTATGAAAACATGAAATTAACTAAGAACTTGAGAAGTAACTATAATTTCAAATCTAATCTAATGTTATATTAATCTATTCTATAAAGGTATGAAATTTATTAATAACTGAGATTCAAACTAGTCTAATGCTATGCTAATCTATTCTATAGAAGGGAATTGCAGATACTAATCTAGAAAGCAGTTGCTTCGTCCAAAAGCGATTTGAAACAGTGAAAGCAAAACTAACTACTTGCAGAAAATTATCTGATCTATGTTATGAATTGAAGACTATTCCATGCATGCATAGGAAATGCCTATCTAAGAATGCAATTTCAACTAATTTATGGAAAGCAATAAATTATTTAATTGCAAATTCGTAGAAAGCAAAAAAAGTAACTGCAGATTCATAGAAAGAAAAGAAAATATTATTCTAAAGACCAAGCATAAATAAATGCGTTGCAAAACAGTAAACTAATCAAATCAAGCTAAACTTGGATCTTTATACTCAAATCTAGAACTAAGTACAGAACAATAACTAGAAATATATTCAATCTGTAAGCAAACCTACAACGGAAAAACAACATACTTCTACGCTACCTCTTCAACAAACTATACCATAAACTAAAGAATGCTAACCAATCATAAAAAGATAATGCAACTGATTTACAACTTGAAAAGTAAACTTACACTAAACGAGGTTATGTGAACTTTTATCATCAAACTTTAAAATACTGAAAACCAATGCATCTTTAAAATCTAAATGAATCTATTAAGCTTGAATTTGAAACTAAGTACTAATCTTTTGCATCTGCTGAAATGAAATAACTTGAAGAAATAAAGCTAACAAATCCTAAGACAATGAAATGTTGTGTAATTGAAAATGAAAGACTGATTATGGACTCAAATGAAAACTGAAAATGGAATGCTGAACCTATTTCAGAAATGAGACAAACTAATATTCAACAAATTATATGACAACATTTTAAACAAGCTTAAGCTAATCTAGGTTTTAGGAATGAAAACAAATGAAAGTAACTCATAGACTATCTAAGTCATAAAAAAAAATAAAACTATGTTGCTTATATTCTAACCAGAACTATTTTTCACTTGAACAGTAAAATATATGTTGAATGTAAATGGATTTTATCATCATTAAAAGTGAAATAATTAATATATGTGTTAATATAGAACTAAATATGAATTGTTAGAGGTGGATTCGAATCCCAACTAGCTACATAACACAGTGGAATGTTGGAAAATTAACCTCTACCTTAACTAACTATTTCTGCAAAAAACAAAATACTGAAAATTCTGAAAAAATGAATTAAAATTCTGTCTAAGTGCGAATTAAAGGCCAAACAACAGTCTGCATTAAGGTGCGAACAGAAGGTTGAAAAAAAATCTAAGCAGAGGGATGATTAGTTGGCTGTATGGATTCTGAAGGCATAAATTGCACAAAAACGCAGGAAATGTTATGTTATAAACAACAAAGTATTACCTACAGGAAAACAAACTACTTACTTGCATAAATGAAATGACTTATAGGAAAATGTAATAGATATATAAAAAACTAAATGACTTAGCTACAAACTTAAAAAGAAATTGATGAATGCACATAAATAGAACCTCTGGTTGTTGAGGGGCCCTTCTCAGCAATCAGGGGCTGCGTTCCTATGCTAATCAGTCACCGATCATTAACAGAGAAATGAGAATGATCACCAACAACTGAAATAAATACTTTTTATTAAACTAAAGAAAAGCTTACAAAGCGTTTTCCTCCCCTCCTCTTCAAAACCAAAGAGGTATTTATATGATGATTACAATGGAGATCAGGTCGACCACCTCTTGCTAATAATAGAGGTTCATTACTACTATAACAACTACCCATCAAAACATGAATGAATTCAGAAAATGGCCAACCATAATTTCTGGAAAAGTTGGTTTCATAGAACCACAATTTTCTACAAAATGGCTTTGTATTTTACGAAAATTCCTGTCAATGATTAAAATGGGCCTATTCTACACAAAACCCATGTGCTTGAATTTTCAATTTCGCTTCCGTTTGCCCGAAAATCAACTATCTGTTAAAAACACGTGGTCTGCATGGGCATCTGGATGAACGTCTAGATGACCTATAACTAATTTTTTTTCATAAATCCAGATTTTGAGTGGATTTTCTGCTAGTTTGTTGGCCACATTGATGGTTGGGTTCTAGATTCAGATCGTGGCCATATTCTATTGTTTCATCACACGATTCTCCATCCTTTTTATCCTCATGTTGCATTCCCTCCTCCTCGTGAGTTTTGCGGCCTGCACATAAGGTTACATAAGCATTAAACCATGGTAATAAGCTTTAAAACATGAAAGGGCATAATATTAATATATTTGTTTAAGTGGGAAGTCAACAAAATGGTTATGAAACATACAAATAAATCCATATGTTTTATGTGTTTTAAGAAATCGAAATATATTATGGCTTATTAACATGTAATTGTCATACTTCAACACAATCCCACTTTAAAAAAATTTCCCCATATTTTATTTTATGCGTTTCCACATTTGTTTTATATTAATTTCTTTTTACTTTAGATTTTAAACAAATTTTATCTTAAAAAGATTAATAATAATCCTTCTTTGATATTCCATTAAGTTTTATTTAAAGTATTTCCATGAAAGTTATCATTAGTCCCTGGTTTTTATTTTCATATACAGGATCAATAGGGCCATCGAGAAGATAGAATACAAGGGTAAACCAAACCAAGAACCTAATAAAAGAAAACATGTCATCAAACCTAGTGCAAAACTTAGGACCGAAAGAAGGGGCTGAATGGAGTGTAGAACGTCTATTATTTGCAAAATACTACATTTAATACATAAAATTAACATATTTGTCTTATTTTACATTTATGAGATTTTAATTGATAAAACAGAGTAAAAGACAAACTTATTGAACATAGATGTATCAAATTATGCTAAATAGGTCGGAAATTAATGTAAATAAGACCATTATAAAAGACAATTTCGGGGCCCAACAGATATCAAATAAAAAACCCATCCGCCGTAGCTTAGATGTATCAAATTATGCTAAATAGGTCGGAAATTAATGTAAATAAGACCATTATAAAAGACAATTTCGGGGCCCAACAGATATCAAATAAAAACCCCATCCGCCGTAGCTGAAAAACAAATCGGAAGGATATCCAATATTTAAATTAAACTTGCACTCACTGTTGCGGCACAAAATCGATAAGTTTTCTGCCGTAGCAGGTCGAAATCCACGAACCCTTCGCCGTAGCGAAATAAACAAAATTGGAAACCTTTCCGATATTCAAACTACAAGATCACCTGCCATTGCGGCTTGAGACAAAAGAATCTATCTGTTGTAGCGGCTCAGAACTTGAAAAACTATCCTTTATAGCGGGTTAGAAGCATATTTATGCCTTAGTGACAAACAAAAATATTGAAACTTTTCCATGATAGAACCAAACTATAAATGTTGGATTTCAACTCAAAGTGCTAGAGAAGCAAAACTAAGATTTTGAACGGGGTCCTAAAAATTGTTTTTTTGGGGGGGATGGTTGCAGCAACAACAATTGGTGACTAGCTGGTGAACACATATTTCTAGAAAAATAGAGTTTTAAAACCAAAAACTACTTCACAGTATTTTGTTAAAACAATTCTTCCCAACTTCTCAATATTTCTTTAAGATGTCCAGACCTTTCCAGGGGTGCAAGATTTAGAACTTTAACATTGATTATGGTCCACTAGGATAAGGTAACCAAGGTTTCCAAAAGTGCCAATAATTCTTCTGAGGCCAATATATGAGGTTCATTTACTTCTGGATTTGGATTCATATAGCTCAAACACCACCAGATCATAACAGAGTGTGGACATACATATTCATGTGTTCCTCATTCCCATGACTTTTGCATTGTTTTGATGTTATTGGACTTTTTTCCTTTTGAGTCTCCTCAGATTACTTATTTCATTTGAAACTTGGTTTAGGTTCTTCCATCCATAGTGTCCTTCTATGTGAGAGATAATTTTCTTTCAAATCATGGACAGAGAAGAACCTCTAAGAAATCTTATCCAATACTAATTTTATTCAGTATGTCTTTTGATGTACGCTTGCTTTCTAGGAGATTTGAATCTTTTTATCCTTTTGAATTTTATTTGTGGCATGTGATCATTTAAATACTATACATCTGTCCACTCTTGTTCCACTCTATGGGTCATTTGTTGTTAGCTCCCTAGGACAGATTTTAATGTGTAGTGAATGGAGCCCCAGAATAGTATTCTAGACTCTTCAAACCTTAGTTATTGATGGGATTAAAACATGACTTCAATGTGTTCATAACCTCCCTTTATATAGTCTACCAACTTAAAGAATCTGAATTATGATATATGTATATTTAATAAGCAGATTTTTAATCAAAATATTTGCAGCTTTCCCCAAATTCCAATGTTCCCCAAATGCCAAAGGTTGTGCTGGTTTATTTGAAAAACTGAAAAATAAAGCGAATAAATAAACTAAATCAAACTCTAAGAAAACAAATGTAAATAAGGAAAACTAACTACAAAGAAAAGAAAAATGAAAAGGTTTATTTATGTACAGAAAAAAAAAAAGCATTAAGAAAAATAAGGTTTGAAAACCAAACCATTTACTAGCAGATTCTCTTCCCACCCCTGCAAATCCTATAACTTGTAAGTCGAGGGGCCTAACTTTTCTGCAATCTGAAATGGACCTATCCATAACTGTTGAAACTTAGTGTGCTTTCCCTTTTCATCATGCATGTGATCCCATTTCAGAACCAAATCACCTACTTCAAACTCTTTCTTCCCGGACTTATGTTTGTCAAACCATCTTTTCACAATTTCTTGTTGATGCTAAACCTTCCCCTAGACTTGGATCTAGACTCTTCTAATTTGAGCAGAGTGTTGATTCGGGCATGTAAGACTTCACTATTAGATCCTCTAGACGCTTGGGCTAGTTGGGAAGAAGGCAATAAAATGTTGGGGGGCAGGATAGCTTATTTTTCACAGACTAAGGTGTAGGGTGACACACCTAAGGAGTTCATGGGTGTGACTTGATAAGCCCAAAGTGCATTTGGAAGAGCTATCTGCCAGCTCCTCTGGTTTTCTATGACGGTTTTCTTTAGAATTCTAATGAGATTCTTTTTAGTAGATTCAACTAAATCATTACCTTGTGCATAATAGTTAGTGGAATAATGCAATTTAATTCCTTTCTCATTTACAAATGCAGTAAGCCTAATAGACGAAAAATAAGATGCATTATTGAAAACTAGGGAAATTGGAACCCTAAACCTGGTCATAATATGGTTTTACAAAAAATCCATGACTACATCTTCATTTACTTTCTGTAAAAAAATGGCTTCCACCCATCTGGTGAAGTAGTCTCTTGCTGTGAGGATATATTTATGTTGTAATGAGGAATTGAGATTAATTTCTCCAATAATATCAATCTCCCATTGCTCGAATGGTTCATAAATAACAACTGGTTTTAATGGCCCGGCTACTTTTGCTTGTCTCCCACCACTCCTTTGGCATGTATCACATTTTCTAACATAAGCGTGAGAATCCTTGAACAACGTTGGCCAATAGTATCCAGCTCTTAGAATCTTATGAGTCGTAGTATCTCCTGAAAAATGACCTCTAGTAGGGCCATCATGCAATTCTTTAACTACTTTGTCTGCATCTTCTCGTTCTAAACAACTGAGGAAAAATCCATCATAATTTTTTTTGAACAACACTCTGTTGATTATTTGGTAAGATGCGGACTTTAATCAAAAGGCTTTTCTCTGCTTGGAATTCCAATGTTCAGGTAAATAACCTTATTGGATATAGTGCACTAAATCTATATACCAACATTCTGGGGTTGTAAATATGGGACACACATCAACGATGTGCAGTTGTGTCTCATTCTCCCATTCATTCTCTTCACTGTCCCGACTTTCAACCATTAATTTGCATAGCCCCTGTCCTTTGACAATAGTTTCTGGCTTAAACTCCAAGTCGTACTCTTGCAAGGCTATAACCTAGTTCCCTCTTCGTTCTCCTAAATCTTTCTGTACAAAAAGATTCTGGATTGTCGGGCGAGACACAATAACTTTGGTTCTGTTCTTTAGTATATATGGCTTGAATTGCTTTCTACCTTGAATACCACATATGCTTGTTTATCAGCAAAAGAGTAATTCAACTCATCACCTTGTAGTCCAGTGCTCATGAATGATATAGGGTACTCGTCTCCCCCTTCTTCTTTCTGCGTAAGCACTGCTACTAACGATTTGTCTGAAGCAAAAGTGTATAAGATGAAATATTTCTCAAAATTTGGAATTTTGAGAGAGGGCGCATGAGCTATTGCTTCTTTAATTTTGTTGAGTGCACCTTTCTCTAAGTCGGTCCAATTAAACGAAGCACTTTGGTTCATCATTTGTTACAGAGGTTTGATTATCTGAGAAAAATCAGCCCCAAACCTTCGCAGAAAGTTTATGGTCCCCATAAAAGATTGCATTCCTTTCTTATTGTGGGGAAAAGGGATCTGTGCTATAGCTTTGATCCTTTCTGGGTCTATTGAGATCCCTTTCTTAGAAATTATATGACCCAAAATCTTTCCATCTAACACACATTTCTTTGGATTTAAAGAAATACCATATTTCCGACAGCATTCAAAAATTTGTTTTAAATGAAACATGTGTTCTTCTCTTTTCTTGGAATAAACTATAATGTCGTCCAAATACACTATCACACTTCGGAAAGCTATATACATGGCCCTCTAGAAAGTTGCTCCAGCGTTGATAAGTCCAAAGGGCATCCTCCTATAGGCAAAAGTCCTCCACTTAGTTCTAAAAGTAGTCTTCAATCTGTCTTCTTCTGCTACCAATACTTGGTTGTAGCCTGAGAAACCATCTAGCAGAGAAAATAATTCTGATCCTAAGACCATCTGCAATATTTGTTCCATGGGCGGGACTGGGTAGTTATCTTTATTGGAGGCACGATTCAAGTTCCTAAAGTTAACACAAAATGTAATCTCTCCAGAATTTTTCCTTACTGGTACTAAGTTTGAAACCCATTCTGAATGTCTGACTTTAAAGATGATTCTTGCATCAAGCAGCTTCTTCACTTCACTTTGAATCAAAGGTTCCAACTTCGGATGCATTTTTCTTAATGGCTGTTGCAATGGCTTGACCCCTGCTTTGATTAGTACAACATGCTATATAATTCGGGTATCATACGTCTTGAGATCTTCATATGTCCAAGCAAAAATGTCTTTGTACTACTTAAACAAGTTAATGAATTTGTGCCTTTCTCCTGGTGAGCAGCACTTTCCCAGGTTTACATATTTAGGCTCAGCTTCAGATCCCAAATTTAGCAGCTCAAATTGCATAGATAAGTTGTGCGTTTTGACATTAGCTGGTCTTATAAACTTGTTATTTAGATCGAACATACCTTCCAATGTTCTAACTCCTTTGGGTATAAAATTCCCACTTCGAAGGTTCGCTTGATGTTCTTCTTCATCAATTACTGCTCCCTTGAAATTCTCACATTTGTCAGACATTCTAGGATTTACGGGTCGTCATCGAACACTCTTAGATTCCTGATATTATCCAGTACAACAGGCCTGAAAAGCAATTCAATAAAACATTGATTATTAGTTGGAACAAGCCTAGCGGATGACGTAGCTAATAAATCAGTCGCTACATTTTTCAGCCTAGGAATCGAAACTATATTAAATGCATTGAAATTCACTAGCAGATCCCAGAATTTATTTTGGTAGCCTTTTAAATGTGGAGATAAACAATGGATTTTATTTCAAACTTATTTGACAATAATTTCAGAATCTCCATATACTTTTAAATTCTTAACCTTGAATTCAATTGCCTTTTTTAATCCTTGTATTAATGCTTCGTATTCGGTTGTATTATTTGTGCATTCAAATTCTAATCTACACAAAAGAAAATGTTTATTTTTTTATGGATCCATCAGGATACAGCCAGCTCCTAATCCTTCCTACGTTTTTGAACCGTCAAAGTACAGTACCCAAAAATTATTTGCTAAATCTATTGAAATATTACCACTTTCTACATCTGAAACTAGATTAACTATGTTATAGTCAAATTTATCAGCCTGTGAAAACTTAAGGAGATCGGGCTGTGTATCTGATATTTTATCGGCTTCTTCAGCTTGGTAATTTCCTATTTCTAGCTCAATGAAATACTTTCCCAACACAGGGTGCGAAAAATTTACTGGCTCATTCTTCCCTTCTAATTGTGTCACATTGTGCCTCATATGCGGCTCTCTCATTACTTTAATCTGATTTTGACATCCTTGATAGGGTAACCAAAAATGAGACCAATCAATTGCAAAATATCCATCTAGTTTCGCAGACCAGTCTCGGATCAATATTAATCCATAAGTTTCTGGTATGTCAGCCACCATGATTTCTATGAATTGACACACTCTCTCATCTGCAGATAAACATATCAACACATCTTTCATTTCTCCTACCACCTTCACAGTTGTTCTGTCCAACTTTATTATCTTTCCATTAGATGGCTTGGGTTGGCCATTTATTCTTTTACACACTAACAAAGGAATAACATTTGCAGATGCTCCTAAATCAACCAAATAGTTTTGCACATTATGATTGAAAATTTCAAATGTAAGCAGAAAAGGTAAAGTTCTAGATTTGGACTTTTCCCCAATACTGGCTTCATTGATTTCTTCTTTTGGTTGAAATTTTTGTTGGGGTTTACTGGTTGGTGGGTTTAATGCTTCGAAAAGTTTCTTCTTTTGCTGGGGTAAACTACACATCTCAAACAAAGAAATATTGGCCTTGGTATTCTTGATGTCTTTTATTATATCGTACCCCATCTCATAGTCCATTGAGTTTTTATTCACACCTTCAACTTTTCTTTCTGTATCCTTTACTGGCTTACTAATTTTTGGAGTATTCTTCCTCGTTATGACCAAATCAGGTATGAGTTGGGTCTGAGTGTTATTTCTGACCTTCTTCAAGTTTTCTTGAATTCTTTTAATCTTGGGCAGCAATGTGTTATCTTTAATTATTGGACCCTTGCTCCTGGTTGTGCCATTAACATATGCCAATTGTATCTCTTCATTAGGTTCTTCTTCTTCTAAACCCAGCATAGGTGCACAATCCCACAAGACCATGGTATTCTCTTCAGGTGTCTCTTCTGATTCATGCATTTTTTCTTCCTCATCTGCAGGCTCGGTTAATTTAGAATCAAGTAACTGATTCATAACTAAAGTCATAGAATTAATCCATTGTGGGCAATTTTTTTCAGAGTGAGGCTGTTGATGGAAAGTGTAGAAGTTATCCATCCTAGCTTTAGCGAGATTCATGATAGAAGGACTTTGTGTAGGAGGTTGAGAGGAACCACTTTCGTCTTGAGTCTTATAATAGGGCTTGAATTGCTTCTTGGATTCTCTCTCCTTTTCCATATCAACAATCTTATTGGAAAACTTCTAGACCATATTGACTACTCCATCCAATTCATTTGATCGTTCATCCTTGGGTCTAGTCAATAGCAGAGGCTTCTTACTACTGAAGGTCTATGTTTCTAGCTCTACTAGATACTTGTTTATGCTTTCTAGCTCAGCCTCTATCTTCTCAACCTCTTCATATGTTGTAGCCAAAGTGGCTTTAACTGATCTTTTAGCAAACATGGCCATTTCAGGTCCAAGAGGTGATGTGTAATATTCAATTAAAATTTCTTCAGCGGGCTTTATGGTTGCGTTGAAATTGTTTAAGTGAGAAACAAACCTATGAGTAAAGTCCTGCACTTTTTATTTCTTTTCCTTTTTGAGAGCCAATAGTTCTTTTATTAAAGCAACAATAGTTCTTTGGCTACAAAACTTGTTTTTAAACATTCTTTCTAAAGTGTCCCAGTATGTGATTAAATTGGCCTGTAAGCCAAAATACCATGACACTTATTTTCCTTTGCAACTACAAACTACATCCTCATGTTCAACTGTTAGTGCTTCCAAAACTAGGAAAAATTATGTAGATGGTCGTCCATAGATATTCCTTCCCCTGGGTCAAATATAGGCAACGAATTTTCATAATTTTGCGGTAAGGCATGCATTAGAGGGGCTAAGTTTAGTGGTGTTCTAGCCCTCCAAGATGGTGCAGGTGGATTGACCTGATTTGCATTTGGGGGGCCATTTCCAGCCATGATTCAAGAAGGAGACTGAGAAGGGGATTGGAAAGGGGTCCGGAAAGGTGAACAATTCGGGGATTTCGGTCCCAACTGGTTGAGAGGTTGAGCAATTTATTGCAAGGTTAAATCTACCAACTCTTCAAAATCTCTGACTAACAGTGAATCCTATAGGTAAGGGCGTTCTTTCTTTTGAACTTGTCTTCTAGGTAGGGCAGGAATATTTGGTAGCACTCTTAGATTCTTTGCATATGACCTTGTGATTCTTCTTAAATTATCTACTACTTCATTAGAAATAGGATAGAGATACTCTGTATCGTCTAAATTAGGTTTAAATTTTCCTTCAAGACTAGGTCTCTTGGAAAAATTAGTTTCAAAACTGTCACCAGTAGAATGTTCTTGAGGAAATGGGTTTCCTCAACTAGCCATGCACTGGAAGCCCTCCTTCTAGTGCCAAAACTGTTGAGGCCTGGAAAATACCAGGTATCAATAGTAGGGATTCTCCCCAATACCAGGTATTGTATAGTGTGATGAATCCGTATGATTTACGGTCTGACTACCGTAGAGTTAAGTAACGGTTTAAATATGTTTTACTAGTTGCGGCCCGATCTACCGTTTATGTGAGTTTTGTATGTTTTATACATGATATGCAAGTGCCTAAATTTAAATGCAGCTGATCAGGAAGCAAAGGGTTCACAATGTGATGTGTGGGTTCTTACCTCCCGTCTTATATCCTTTGTTCCTAAATCAAAGAAAGAAAATAATAGCTAAGCTAAACTAAAATAATGCTAACTAACCTATCCTTAGGGAGCAATATGATTATTTGTATGAGTAATGTATTGTATTTTATGCACAGATAATTTTACAGATAGATGATATGATTCAGAATACATAGAACACAACAGAAAAATTAACATAGAGATAGCTCATTGTTTATTAAAACATTCATTACTCATTTGTTGTACAAGATTCAAAACAAGGAAATGAAATCATTCACGAATAATAAATAGTTCAGAGTTAGAACGATCTCACAAATTTGCATAGTCAGCTAACACAGAAATAGTTCTATCTATCCATTCACACAACATGCATTTGAAGCTCAACAGCTCCTTCTCCAGCAGAAAATTTGATTCTCTTTATTATAATCAGAAATAGTTCCTCTTACAATAAGTGTTTCACATGAGAAAGCTAGAAACGTCCCTTTTTCTATTCAACTTCACCTATATTTATACATCTCAAAAAAACTCTTGGTTTTCCTGCCCCTTGGGATTCCTTCACATTCGGTTACAAAAGATTGGTCTTTTAGTGCATTCACTAATTAAGAGATAAATACAAAAAATATTACAAATATATTTCCTTGTGTCAAAAATACAAGCACTTAAATGGGCCCGGTCAACTCAACAATGAATTGCTTCCATCACTTAACATCTGAAGCAATTATCTCAAACTCAACTGGCTCCAAGAATCTAACTGTTACTTCATGTTTGGAAGCCTGAGCCCTTATTTCAGCCATCCTTGCTGGGAGTAGTCGAAACTGATCCTCTAAAAGGAAGTTACTAACTGCAGCCTGAGCAATCACATTTTTAATAACCCTTTCATCTAAGTTCTTTATCAACTATATGTTCAACTCATCCTCCTGAAATATAGCATGTAATTGCTGCAAATGTTCTTCATGAGGTGGAAGCTCATCTAGACTCCTCTTGGATGATGTATGACATCTGTTATAGGTGGTAAATAATTTCTTAGAAAACTCCCTACATTTATCTACTGTCTTCTGGACTGTCCCTATCAATTTTTCAGCAGCTCTATTGTTGAAACCTATCAGTTCATACTCAAGCTGCAGTCTTTCTGGAGATTTGACTGGTGTGTTTTCTAGAGGATCCTTGGTCATTTCCATCCATGTCCATCATCCTTGAATGAATTCTACAACAACTTGAGTTTTATATTTGAACTCTATAGTTGTGGCTGAAATTTCTTGCATATGATCTTCTACTTGTTTGACTTTGAAGACTTCTCCCGCGATCTGAACCTACATCTGATAGATTTTATTTCTAAGAAAAAGAGCATGCTTTGTTAGAGGTGCTATATCTGTACTTTGTTCATTTGTTTCCTTTAACAACACTTCCAAAGAACTCTTCCAAGCTTCTAATCCTACCACTTGGTCTTCATATTAATTTGCTATTTGATCAGCCATAGGCTTCTGTGCTTCTATTTCTGCAATTTTGTTTTCCAATTCCCCTTTCTCCCTGCTAAGGTTCATGTTTGAAAACTTCAAATTATCCCGCTCTTCTTCTAAAATTTAATACTCTTGTTGAAGCTTTTCATAGTCTGAGAGAGTATCTTCATACTTTCTCTTGGATTCTCTGCAAACTCTTTATTCTTTCCTCAAAACCTCTTTCATCTCGACCATTTTACCCTTGAACTGCTCAAGGCTCTCTATGAGCTTGTCAATATTGTGAGCATTTGTATATGCATTTGCAATTCCTAGGGAGGCCAATTGCTTCATATTATCTTCGAAATTTTTCACTACTGTTCTCTTTGTCACTATGGTGACCGAGGGTTGGTCTCCCATCCTCAAAGTCTTCTCTGTTCTCCATATGATTGACTTCTTTTTTGGATCAAACTGTACATCTTCTAGGCATGCAACCTCAAACTTCTTTAATGGGATGAATGGAACCAACTCCAACTCAACTAAAGGGAGATTCCCTCCTGTGAGTATGTTGCTTGATGTGGATGGAGGGTTCTCCGGGTTATCCCGAACATGGCTCTGTCCTTGATCTTCACCGCCTACATCATCCTGACTTTCCTTGGTTTTTTCTTTTGTTAACCCTTATTGGTATTGTACTTCTCACTCCGGATTCAAATCTTCTTGTGCTATGGCCTTTTCTAGATCAATAATATTTTCTTGGATAGTCTCCTCTTTATTTCTCTTTTCTTCTTGTTTCTCAATCATGGAAACTTCTTCTTCCTTTTCTCACTGCTTTTCTTCGGCTAAGAGATTTCTGGCCCCTTCTTCCATTCTTCGGGTAGTCTCATCTTTTACTCTCCTGGAAGCTTCCTCCTCCTGGTTCTTTGGTTCTAGACTGTTGCTCCCATTGCGTTTATTACTAACTGATATGGTCTTAAATTTCAGCTGCTTGTTCAAGGCGGTCAAGCCGTAAATGTTGCTATACACTTCTTCATGTTTTTCCATGTAGTTTGCATACTCAAAATTTATTTTGAGTGCTGCCTTATAGGCTACAACCTTTCCTTGAGAATAATTGTGGTGAAAGTTCTTTTCACCAAAATGGAAAATTTCCAGCTCCTTAAAAAAATCAGGGGCATTCTTGACCTTGGTGAACTTATAACTACCCACATAGAAGGGTAATGGTGGGAACACAAACTTCTTTATATCAAACATATGGCTTCCAAATCCATTCAGGAAAAGTTTTCTAACAACTTATTTGTGAACTATATAATCTGTCACATACTTTGGTAGCAATGAGGGTGATTTCATTCCCCCATACATCCTCACATACGTGCCTTCTTTTGAGAAGAAGTAATCCCCATATTCTTTGATAGAATCCAAGGCTCCTTCATATAGGAATGGGCATTCTTCTAGAAAAAACAGCTTGTATAAGGGCATCAAGAATTCTTCACAGATCATCTTATAGTGATTATAATATTTATGAGACCCCAACATCTGGTAAGTTGTATATATAGGGGCTTTCCCTCCCTTCCATGTACACTTTATCCCTTCAAACTGATGGCGATAAAGTATGCAGTCCACTAAAAAGGAAGGCATATAAAATTCAGACTTGCTGAGGTGCAGACCTTCTTGGGTTGCCTTGATGGAGGTGGACAAATTTTTGGCTATTATGTCGACCCAGTTGAAGACTGTTCCTTTCATAGCTATATGGTAGATCAGTGCAATCCACCCAAACTTGTAAAACTTCCCATCAACTTTGCCATAAATCTTGTTCAACAACAACACTATTAATCTGTATGGGGTCTTTAGATGTGCTCTCTCGTACTCCCCCGATTGCTTGTTTCTAAAAGTATTTCCCTCAACCATTATCATCTTAGCTGTGGCAGCGTAATCGAGATTCAAGCCATTCACCCACTCTGTTGTCATGCTAATTTATTTTTCGGCAAAGCTGTACGCTGCCGATAAAAATGTGGGTGTGAAGGATGTAAATCCTTTGTTCTCTGCATCATTCATCAACATCCCTATCACATCTATCCTAGGCATAATCCATCCAATGACTTCTGCACAAGGGAAAATTTCTGGTGTAGTGGTCACTTTGGTTATCCTGGATCTCAGCACGTTATCATACAGGCCAGGTCTTCCAACCCCACTTCTGGAACTTTCTTTTCTACCAGCTAGTGATAAATCTGACCCTATTTGAACTTGGGATCAACTCTAGTTACTGCCTTTGTATCTTCATAAATGATCTCTATCCTCAGTATGGGTACAACTTCAGCAACCTCTGCATCTGAGTCATACTCAACAATATTAGCTTTCTTTTTACCTTTCTTCGTCATACTGTCTACTATGAGTGGTAGCTACAACAACACAAAAAGTCTTAGTGTTACGTTATAAAACTAGCTCATGCATTTGCATGAAATATCATGTGTTTGAATGAAAGAATAGAACAAAGTAAATATGATATGCTAGGAAATATGTTCAAAACAATCATCTGTATTTTGCATTACCCTTATATCCTCGACCATTAGGTCAAAACAAACAATGTAGGTATGTGGATAAGAAAATGGAAACAAAAACTCTGGACATGGCAAACCTCAGCCTCTGCCCTCTTGGAAAAGAAACATGACCTAACCACCACGAGGATTTTCAGCACTTCGATGCACAGAATCTATAGGGTCACGGTCCAAAAATCCACTCTCCGACGCTCAAGGTGACGATGCCCTAGATTCACATCTCCAGGCTTAACATCCCACGGCCAAAAAATATAGTGCTAAAACCTACGAGGTCTTTCAGAGACTAGAAACCAATAAACCCTAAAAATTCCTAAAGGTGAGCATCGAATCAGCTCCATGCCATCAAGAAACTTGGGTGTGTAGATAATCATCATAACCTAGCAGACTGTGGGAAAATACTTCTACGGTTGAATTGGTGAGGTTATGAGAGAAGACAGGGTGGTCTAGTCAAGTTCAAACCCTAAAAAGAAACGACGAAACTTGAAATGAAAGGGAAAACCCCCCTTTTAAACATATAATCAAACCTACCCAAATATTCTCAGGAGAACTACCAACGACAGCTAAAAAACCTATTTAACTTTTCAAACCAACACAAAAGGATGAAAACCCTACCTAGCAGTGAACACACAGTTGGACGTACTCAGTAAGGACGTGCCATGTAAGTTCTGCAAGTAAAATCCACCAATTGCATGAGCTCTAGGACGGGGTAAAATCACAACAACACTTTCAACCTTTCACCGTAAAAAACAATGGTGAAAACACTATTCCTCGGGTTTAAATAGACAATTGCCAGCGACAACCTTTAAACACGGTAGGTAAAACATTAGACTCGCATGCTCGTGGCCAAACGTTGTTGGCACCAAACATATCGCATCAGGTGGTGAATGATAAGACAATATGTAGACATCCTTGACAAGGACGGCTTGCTACATTCAATCATAGCTGCAACACCGGCTTAAGACTCGACAAACTGCCCAACTTACGTTGCGGCTCCGAAAATCGAAGGGTATCGGGCAACAATCAAGGAAGGATACCATCATAGAGGCTCAACAATAAATTACTTCCATGGAAGCAGGTTGGGTGATAGTCAGATGATCACTGAAAAAAAACCCCTGCCGTTGCGGCAGAGTGACAAGAACTCATCCGACGAAGCGGGCGCAAAAAATTGGAAGGAGTTCCGATCTTCAATATAATATCCCACCCGCCGTTGCCACTTAGACCCAAGAAAACTTTCGATGTAGCAGATAGAGAGATAGGATAACACTCTAGGGAAAACCTCCGCTTTAGTGGCTTGAAAACTGGCAATCATTTTCCATTGCAATTTCAAAAAGATTGGAAGCCTTTCCGATATCAAATAAAAAACCCATCCGCCGTAGCGAAAAAAGAAATCGAAAGGATACCTGATATTTAAATTAAAATTTCACCCACTGTTGCGGCACAAAGTCAATAAGTTTTCTGTTGTAGCAGCTCAAAATCTATGAACCCTCCACCGTAGCGGGATAAACAAAATCAAAAGCCTTTACGATATTCAAACTGCAAGATCACCTGCCGTTGCAACTTGAGATAAAAGAATTTGTCTGCTGCAACGGCTCAGAACTTGACAAACCATCCGCTATAGTGGGTCACGAGAATATTTATACCTTAGTGAAAAACTAAAATGTTGAAACTTTTCCATGATAGAAACAAACTATAAATGCTGGATTTCAACTCAAAGTGCCACAGAAGCAAAACTAAGATTTTGAAGGGGGTCCTAAAAATTGAATTTTTTGGGGGGGATAGTTGTAACAGCAATAGGTTGCGGGAATTATTTGAAGAGTTTTATATGATAATTGAAGTGTAATTAATCTCTTTTATACTTCATATACATTACATAAGTCAATCTTCTATGAGTTATCTACTTTATTTTGTACCCTAGGCAGAATGCTAGTTTTAAATGATGAGTTTTACCATTTTTGATGTAAAATGAGTTATGTCCACTCAAATATAGTTTTGTAAGTTCCTGTGGATCACTGACAGAACCAATTCCCATACATAACTCCATATCAATTTTTATTTGGGTTAATACTATCATTTGGGATCCTCCATTGTGTAGGGTCTCACTAGGCCAAAATTGCCTGAAATTGCCAATTCCTCCCTAAACCTTCCAGAAAACTCTAGATCAGTTATAAAATATCCCAAATCATATTATTTATGGTATGAATTCCTAATAACACCTCTGCACTTTTCCCGAAGCCCCTGGTCGAAAGAACGGAAGGAATTTCCCTAGTTTTACAGTTAGGTGACCCAAAAGTGTGGGAGTAGGTTTCCGCATAGTGGGCTCTGAAACCTAAATGGTCCTCAATAAAAATGTGTTAGGGGAAATGAATTCAATATTATGAACTCACTCTTGTTTTGATTCCCACTTCCTATTCCCTTGTTTGCAAATTTTCCCAGCAATAAGCCTTTATTTTCCTAGTCTGAAGGTGCTCTGAGTGGTTTAATTCAAATGTTGGAAATTTAATTTAATTTGCAGAATTGGTTAGTGTTCAGGTCTACATATCAGACTTGGCAACATTACAATATATCTTATTCAATGGTTTCATGCATACATACCTTGTCTATTAGTTGATTGTGTCATTGTAGAAGACCTCAAGCAAACCTTGGACTATGTAAAAACTTCAATTCAAGATTGAGTATATCTTATAAGACTTCAAGAATTCGGAACTGAGGAAAAAATCAGACTGTTGTAGATGACCTTACACTTAGACTATTTTTTCCCCAAAGAAATCAATGTAGAAGGATTGGTTTAACTATCAACTAGATCACTGTTAAGCATCCAAACTCATACTATTCAAGCTCATAAACCTGAACTGTGAGTTGTTAAATAAGGAAACAATAAATACAAAGCGGATCAACTATTGAATACCCAAGAGACTGTACAAAATCATACTATTCTTAACCCTGAAAATTATCTCTGTGAAAAACTCAGGTGAAGGTTTCCTTAGTCCACTATAGTTAATGTATTCGTTGGTATTAAGAGTTATGGAAAATGTTATGTATAAATACACAAGATTGATGTCAAAGAGGAGGATTTAAGGCCAACTTCAGGAGAGTTTAAAATCATTTTATTAAATTTTAAATTTGTTTTAACACACAATCACTTAATGGGGTTGACCTTAGCAAGGGGAGGTCTAATGGAAGCGTTATTAAATTAATTTTTTTTAATATTTAATTACTTAATGAGACCTACTTTGTCATGGGTTCAAGTGTGGTAGCAAGGCTCCATAGGGAGTCATTTATTACTATCTTATTTCTTTTATTACTGAAGTTTAGGGTTTGATATTAAGTCATCAAAGTTACCACATGTGAGGGTGTTCTTTACTAGCCACTAAGAACCCCATCATCATGACCGTCAATGTGTGTGGTCAAGGACTTTCTTAGAAATTTTGACCATCTCAAGGGTATCAACACACTAATTAATCTCATTACTTTTTCCATTCCTTCAAGGGTACAAGGACCATTAAACCATCAGGTGTGGGGGTGCCTAGAATTCTCATAGGGTACCATGAACTCATTAGAACACAAATGGCCACTTAATGGGTCATTTGGCCTATTACAACTTCTTCAACCCACCAAGGACACTTTCTAGGGTACTAGGGAATAGTTTGTGGAATTGGGTAACCAAAGAAACAACTAGGGAACCAATATAAATATATTAGGGGAACTTAAACACAATAAAGGGTGAATAAGGATTTTGGCATTGTCCCAAGGGATCCAAGGGCTTCATACTTGGGATTGGACAAGGTCAAAAGGTATCATTTGACATTGATAATGACTTGACTAATTTTTAACCCTTAGGGGCTCCTCAAGGGGCACTAAGACACACCGACACACCTATTGGCATCAATGACAAATTATTCAACAATTGGGTCGAATCCTACTAGAGGGAGTCTTGTAATCGATGTGATCAAATCGATGTTGACTGAAATATTTTGGTCGAGCCATAGATAGCCACCATGGAAACATATGAGAAGTTGCTTGACACATACATTTACTTTTGTTGTGCGGCCAAAATGTGGCATTTGCATCAGTGACAGTAGTCCATATTTATCTAATCCTCTTTCCCATTCCATTGGAACAATGTGGATAGGGCCATCCTTTATTTCTCATACAGTATTCATATATATATTCATTTCCAACTCTTGAAATTTTCACAGGTCATGATCGACAAATCCCATCTTCTACAGATTTGGAATAATATTTGTTGTTACCCAAACTCCTTTCGGTATGACAGGTGTTACCAATGAATACTTTGCATTTTTACCTAGTATAACCTTAGGAACATTTGTTGGCCTCAGTGGACCATAATCCGACAACATTGTTTCCGACCTTGTTGCTTCATCCTCTTCTAGAGGTGACGTTGCTCGTGATCTTTGACTGACATCTTCCTCTTTGATATACCAGATGGTTTTGGTAGTAAAACAATAGTTGGAATTATCAGTGACTTTGCAACTTCTTGTGCAAATATGGGTGACTATGAAACAACCTTTGTGGTGTCTTCCATAATTAGTGTGGGTGACAGAATCTCAAGACCTGATTCTTGAATGATGCTCATACCAGAGACACTAATGACCATACTCTGTAAAAAATGGCTTCGGCTCTTACAGTTGCAAATAAATAGTTCAACGTACTCAGTCGGATGCACTAGAATGAATAAAACTTTAGCGTGAAGACAATATATGTGTACCCATTCAATCCATCATTCATTCATGCGATGGACAATAAATGGAAAGGTGGCAGTGATTTCCATCACATGGGGAAATCTTTCTAATTATTACATGGAAACCTCCAATCAAACCATTACTTTTACTTTTAGTTTAATGGTATTTATTCTGCATTAATGGCAGAAGTGACCAAAAAGCACGCCGCCAAAATCCCCCTTTTCCTCACATTAACTGCTAGCCAACTGTCACTTGTGACTAAAATTCATTGTGCAATGGTAATTATTTCCTTGCGACCAACCTAGAGCCTACGACACCGCTCTTTTACTACGATAGACAAATAGTCCGTGACAGTTTTATTTTCCTCTTACAGACGAAAATTCTGTGAATCTTTTTCTTTGTCTACAACATACATGATGTCTGCGATGAATTACTCATAAATTCGCGACTTCTTGTCTTTTTTTTTTAATTCTCAGTCGACCAAAATGTGACTATCCTAGTAATAGTTTAGTTGAACTCCCAAATATAAATCATATTTGACTTATCCCCTATTGTTGATATTATTAAAATGTGAATAAAACATTTACATTGATTGAAAATTTCCTTCAACAATGCACAACATAGGCAGTAAGCATATACACTGAGAATGGCAAAGGATTAGGGGATGAAACCAAAGGACAGGTTTGGAGACTGAGATTCATATCCATAAGCGCCTGGATGTTGGTCCCTTTTAGGTTTTGAGCATCAGCTATGTTGAAATCTACTCCTAGGCTTCTGGGTGTCCCAACTGATGCAAACTTAGATTAAACAATAAATTCCAACCAACCAAGGCTTGTGGAAGGATTAGGTGATGTATCAGTCACTGATTAGGAATTAAATATCAGCTGAACATTTTCATAACTGATCTTGAACAGTTTGAGAGATTTTGAGGGTGTTTGGGAAAAACTATGATTTTCACCTAGAGACTTCCTGCTCAAAGGAGGCCACTCAAACACTATACAGCCTCAACGAATTCTGATTCTGTGAGTTGGGTTGGGTGTTGGGGTGAATATAGAACCTACAACAACTTACATAATTAACATTGATCTTACATATCATGCATAACATCAAAAAATGTAAAACTAGTAAATGAGCAAGGGTAATGTTATATAATGAAATGACACTTCTTCGTCTGAGTATTGACACCAAATGTGTCGGGACACAAAAGGACAAAGTGGATTGAAGTAGCCAAAACACTATAGATGAAGTGAAGCCTTAACACATACTCCTTCCTTCATCCTTGCCAATATTTATAAAGATTTTTTTCTTGCATCCGCGGGTCCTCTTGTGGCAAGTCCTGTGACACTCGCGGGTATACTCATATACAATCTGCGAGTCAACTATAAAAATTTTCACTCGCGGGTTTCCTTCATACAAGTCACGAATCACTCGCAAGTTACCCTTATATGCACCCATGAGTTCCTTAAGAAAAAATTAAAAAAATAAAACATGGTTAGTCTAAGGGAAGTTGGGTTCGAAATCATAACTTCCCGAACTCCCCTAACCATCATAAGCCTCGTAAAATCTCCTCACCAACAAGTATAATTAGAGGGGAGGGGTAGAGGATAAGGTAAGAAAATTTGGAGAGAAAGGTTATGCTGCATAAAATATCTTGGAGAGAGGAGCAAGGAGGACTATGTTCCTGGTCTACAAAAGAAGGCTTGTCTCAGATAGGGTTGTAATGTTCTTAGAACCTTGAGTAATAAAGAATGTTTTCCTTCCACTTATGTTTTCATGTTATGAATCATGATATATGTTGTTATTTATCTTTAATGCAATTGTAGTATATTCATGTTCATTTCATTAACAATAAGAGGTACTGTGGAAAAACATCTATCTTTGTTGCAGGTATTGAAGTGCAGAGAGTTTTGGATCATTTGAAAAAGGGATTGAAAGCTAGGATCAACCGTATGAAAAAGTACTTGTCTTGATAAACCTTATTATATCAGTTTATGTTCCAAACACTTAATGTCTGTTAGCCACCCCCTAGTATGTTGGTGACCCTAGGACCCCAAGTCATAATATAGATATCCCTTACAAGAACTAACGACTCCGCTAGGGAGTCTAGTTTGTGTTGGGGCCTCTCCAATCCTGTTTTTAGTCCAGTTTTTCTTTGTTTGTTTTTTATTTGGCTTGCACTTATCTGATTTGGAGTCACATTAGAGGAAATTTGAGGTCTAAAATGGGTATATTAAGGAAAATAATAAAATAATAGTTAAAATAATAAAATAATAGTTATTAATTTTGGAGGAAGAATGAAAAAAACTACTTTTTTTGTTCGTATTTTCAACATATCTCCATGTGGTTTTACTCAAATTCTAAGCCGGAGAGCTCATTGGATGTGGAATTTAATTCCACATCCAATGAGTACCCACACTGCATACTTTTGATGGACCCCGCCACACCAAAAATAAGAAATACGTGAAAAAACATGATGATGAATGGAAAGGTGGCAGTGATTTCCATCACATGGGGAAATCTTTCTAATTATTACATGGAAACCTCCAATCAAACCATCACTTTTACTTTCAGTTCAATGGTATTTATTGTGCATTAATGGTGGAGTGACCAAAAAGTACGCCGCCAAAATCCCCCTCGTCCTCACATTAACTGCTAGCCAACTGTCACTTGTGACTAAAATTCATTGTGCAATGGTAATTCTTTCCTTGCGACCGACCTAGAGCCTACGACACCACTCTATTAATACGACAGAAAAATAGTCTATGACAGTTTTATTTTCCTCTTACAGACAAAAATTCCATGAATCTTTTTCTTTGTCTGCAACATACATGACGTCTGTGATGAATTACTCATAAAATAAAAACACTCATAATTGTTTCAGAAATAACACTCATAAATTCTCGACTTCTTGTCTTTTTTTTTTAAATTCTCAGTCGACCAAAATGAGACTATCCTAGTAATAGTTTAGTTGAATTCCCAAATCTAAATCATATTTGACTATTATCCCCTATTGTTGATATTATTAAAATGTGAATAAAACATTTACATTGATTGAAAATTTCCTTCAACAATGCACAACATAGGCAGTAAGCATATACACTGAGAATGGAAAAGGCTTAGGGGATGAAACCAAGGACAGGTTTGGAGACTGAGATTCATATCCATAAGAACCTGAATGTTGGTCCCTTTTAGGTTTCGAGCATCAGCTATGTTGAAGCCTACTCCCAGGATTCTGGGAGTCCCAACCGGTGCAAACTCAGATTAAACAATAAATTCCAACCAACCAAGGCTTGTGGAAGGATTAGGTGATGTATCAGTCACTGATTAGGAAGTAAATATCATCTAAACATTTTCATAACTGATCTCGAACAGTTTGAGATATTTTGAGGGTGTTTGGGAAAAACTATGATTTTCACCTAGAGACTTCCTGCTCAGAGGAGGCCACTCAAGCACTATACAGCCTCAACGAATTCTGACTTTGTGAGTTGGGTTGGGTGTTGGGGTGAATATAGAACCTACAACAACTTACATAATTCACATTGAGCTTACATATCATGCATAACATCAAAAACTGTAAAACTAGTAAATGAGCAGGGGTAATGTTATACAATGAAATGACACTTCTTCATCCGAGTATTGACACCAAATGTGTCGGCACACAAAAGGACAAAGTGGATTGAAGTAGCCTAAACACTATAGATGAAGTGAATCCTTAACACATACTCCTTCCTTCATCCTTTCCAATATTTATAAAGAAGTTTTTCTTGCATCCGCGGGTCCTCTTGTAACAAGTTCTGTGACACTCGTGGGTATACTCATATACAATCTACGAGTCAACTATAAAAATTTTCACTCACGGGTTTCCTTCATACAAGTCACGAGTCACTCGCAAGCTACCCTTATATGCACCCATGAGTTCCTTAAGACAAAATTAAAAAAATAAAACATGGTTAGTCTAAGGGAAGTTGGGTTCGAAATCATAACTTCCCCAACTCCCCTAACCATCATAAGCCTCGTAAACTCTCCTCACCAGCAAGTATAAATAGAGGGGAGGGGTAGAGGATAGGGTAAGAAACTTTGGAGAGAAAGGTTATGCTGCATAAAATTTCTTGGAGAGAGGAGCAAGGAGGACTATGTTCCTGGTCTACAAAAGAAGGCTTGTCTTAGATAGGGTTGTAATGTTCTTAGAACCTTTAGTAATAAAGAATGTTTTCCTTCCACTTATGTTTTCATGCATGATTTTGTTGTTATGAATCATGATATATGTTGTTATTTATCTTTAATTCAATTGTAGTATATTCATGTTCATTTATATAACAATAAGAGGTACCGTGGAAAAACATCTATCTTTGTTGCAGGTATTGAAGTGCAGAGAGTTTTGGATCATTTGAAAAAGGGATTGAAAGCTAGGATCAACCGCATGAAAAGGTAGTTGTCTTGATAAACCTTATTATATCAGTTTATGTTCCAAACACTTAATGTCTGTTAGCCAACCCCTAGTATGTTGGTGACCCTAGGACCCCAAGTCATAATATAGATATCCATTACAAGAACTAACGACTCCTCTAGGGTGTTTAGATTGTTTTGGGGCCTCTCCAATCCTCTTTTCAGTCCAATTTTTCTTTGTTTGTTTCTGTTTTGGTTTGCACTTATATGATTTGGAGTCACTGTCTTCTAGGCTTGTAGGATTTCTAGCCTTCATATTTTTTCTTTTGAAATTTTTTTCAACAACTCGCGGGTTGTTGTAGTAACAATCATGAGTTTTAGGTTGTAATCGCGGGTTTCCTTAGTAATAGTCGTGAGTGAATTGTGGGTTTCTCAATAGACACTCACGATTTCCTATAGGTTCATGTCCAAGCTCTAGGTTTTTCTCCTTTTCAAGTATTTTTGGTATTATTTTGCTTCTTTAATGTTGTTTCTTTGGTTTGGATTGATCTGTTATTAAGTGCATTTCATTGTATATTGTATTTACAAGGTTTATATTGATTAGGTTATATTGGTTACATGTGCAATATTTTTATTTGGGTCTTTCCTCTTGGCTTTGTTGGATTGAGTGTAAGTGGTTATGTGAGTTCGCGATCTCTATTAGTCCTCTGATCCACTTTTCTGTGTTTGATTGTTGTAGTAGTGATCTGAACTTTTCACTTTTGTCAATTGTTTTTATCTACTTGGTTTCCAAATTCAGTAGTTCAACCCAAGTAGGGTTTTGGGTTCAATCTTGTTGAGTCTTTCAAGCTGGTGATTATAGATGTGATTACTTTTATTGCATTTATACATGTTCAATTTTATTAATCTGCTTAGTTGCATTAGTTTGCATTAGCTTTTGATTTTTGAAAAGAAAATAAAACAAAGCACTTGGAATTGCATTGTTATCCCTAGCTTAGGCTCATTGTACGCTTGTTTTTTTTCCATTATTTTCAAAAAGAAAAAGTAAAAAGAAGTATTTTGTTTTTAAATTTCTTAAGCAAATTTCATTTGTTTCAAAAAAAAAGGGAAAAAACATCTTGAATAACATTTATTTTTTATTTTTTTCATCATATTTGCTTTCAATTGAGTCAAAATGCGATGAGTTTCACTTATGCCACCTTGAGTAATATTAACCTTAGAAAGAACGCTATAAACTAAAATCTTTAGCAACATTTTATTTCTAGGGTCTACATCAACTAGATTAGGATAGGATATTGGACTAGGAAAATTTTTGACTATCCAAGATAATTTTGAACTCAGACTTAGTGGCTTATCGTTAGGTAAATCCAAGTTTGCAAGAGATCAACTAGAAAGCTCCTCTAACACAGGAGTTAAGCACGAGGTCGAGCAAGGACTTAGTTGCAGAGATACCCCTCAAATACTTCGTTTGATCATATAAAAGGATTTTTGTGTGTACAAGGTTTCATTCAATACCACCTTGGGCCCTGTGAGATGTCGGTGCCGCTTGAATTTTGAGCTTAGCTACCCTGCCCATGCACACAATTCAAACCTATGACTGTTTCGCCAGAATCTTGTTGTAATCTTGGTAGCCTCAGTATCCATACTTTAAGGTTCTTTCACAGGTGATGGTGGAAGGTTATTTCCACTGTACCTAGGGCAGACTTGGGAGGAAACATCAGATAACAATTTGGGAGAGTTTTTTGGTGATTCAAAAGGTTTCACCCAGAAACATTATCATGAGACCACAAGTAACTTTTATTCGATCTTCACTAGTTTGTTCGGGGCCCTAATCATTCCAAACGCTCCGTTGGAAGGTGTATCTTTTACATGCCTGTGTTTGTGATACTTAGGATTTTTTAGTAGTGTGCTATGTGGTCTTCTTGTGATCTAGTATGACCTTTAGGTGTGTGATTTAAATATTTAGTTGTGGAGGATCAACCTCCCCATAGGTCTAAAAGGTTGCAAAACCTTCCTCCACTTTCAGTAGTGGAGCCTCCACCCCCACCTCAAAGGAGGAGACTAGACACAAATGGTTCTTTTGAATCAACTGGTGTCAGTGATGTTCTAGGTGAGCCAGAACTTATATATAATCAGACTAATCTTTCGTCAGTAAAGAAGGAAGATTTGAAAGCTAGCGATTTTGCAAGAAATTACAATACACCTCTTACTGACCTAAGAGATCCTATGTTGGTTCAAGTTCATCCTTTTGGTTTGCCTAAGGTTGGTGTCCCTTTGAGCTCATTTATGTCTAGTTCAGGAGAAGTTCTAGGGGCATGTCTACCACCACCTCATTTATGATAGATATTGGAGTCTCTCCCTCATCGGTGAGTGGTCCATGGTCGAATGCACCCACTGCACCTATAGTGTCATTGAATTTTTCAACTCTGCTTTCCCTAAGTGCTCGAGTAGCTAGTCTCTTAGCACCTTCAAACACTATTGGTTTGTCTAGTGGTGTTGTTACTGGGACATCCATTGCACCTTTTACCTCTTCTCCCTTTCTATAAAACACTCAAAGTAGTCCTAGTGGTTCCACTTCATTTGTTCAAGGATTTTCATGGCATGGAGGACACATTCCTCCATTCACACCTTATGTAGACCCTTCACCTACTTATGTTGGTGTGTCATCTATGAACCAGAACCCCTTTTCAAATTTTATTTTTCAGACTTATAGTCAAGGTCTAGGTGCTTCGTTTGGAAGCTCTCATTTCTCACTTTTTAGTGGGGGAATCTCAACTCCTGTTTCTGCAACTCTAACTTCAATTGGAACTGGTCAAACACAATATCAAACACCAAAAGTTAGCAATTCTCTCTCTTTTGGATGGAATCCATTTCACAACCTTGCTAATTCATCAAATTCGATGGTTGGGGGAAACCCCAATGTCTTTTTTGGGATCCCTTTTGCAAGGAATTACTTGCCCCAAACTCCTCAATATCAAACTATGGCTAGGCTAAGACTTCCCTTTCTACCACCTTTGAACTTGCTAGACTTATCGAAACTCATGAATGAACCTATGCGCCACGACCTGACCTGGCCACCGGTCCCAATTAAATTACCATCTGACATCCCTAAGTTTGAAGGAAAAAATGGAGAGGAACCTTATGACCATGTCACGACGTTCCATTTATGGTGCTTCTCCAACTCACTGAACGATGATTCCATTTAGGTGAGGCTATTTCAACAAACTATGACCAATGTAGTGGCGAAGTGGTACATTGAACTTTCATTTGCCACCTACGTTAGTTTTCTTGACTTAGTGACCATTTTCTTGAACCACTTCCAACTTCCTGTCTGGTATGATACCGGTACTGACCTTCTGTCAACCTTTCGGCAGGAAAAAGCCACTCACATATTTAGGAGTGACGAAGAAGGAAGAGTCTCATCAAAGCAGATATTCCCCTTGAATTACTTTTGGAATGGTTTTTAAAGGCTTTATTTCCTTACATTTCGAAGGATGCTTCAACATCGGGAGTGACATCGAAGGAGGAGGCCATACTCAGGTCCCAATAGCTAGATTTGATCTATGCTCAATCTGGAATTCTTTATGAAATAACTCCTAAGGCGCCAAGGTCCAACATGAACTTTTCTAAACAAAATCCTGGACCACATGTCCATTAGAGGAAATTTCAACTCAAAATGGGCCTTTTAACTTTTATTCAAATTACATGTCATCATGTGTTATCCAATGAAATTGATTTAAATTTGAAATACCGTATAAGTCTTAAACACTTTTTTAATATAAATTTGGGGATAGGCATCATAAAAAAAAACTACTTTTTTTGTTTGTATTTTCGACATATCTCCCCATGTTTTTACTCAAATTTCGATGGGGAGAGCTCGTTGGATGCGGAATAAAATTCCGCATCCAACGAGTACCCACCCGGCATAATTTTGACGTACCCCGCTACCCCAAAAACAAGAAATACCTGTCCACCCGGCATACTTTTGACGGACCCCGCTACCCCAAAAACAAGAAATACCTGAAAAAATGTGATGATCACATTTTTCAGGTACTTCTTGTTTTTGGGGTAGCGGGGTCCATCAAAAGTATGCCAGGTAGGTACTCGTTGGATGCAGAATTTTATTCCGCATCCAACGAGCTCTCCCAATCGAAATTTGAGTAAAAACACGGGGATATATGTCAAAAATACAAACAAAAAAGTAGTTTTTTTCTTTTCTTCCTCCAAAATTAATAAATATTATTTTATTATTTTAACTATTATTTTATTAATTCTTTTTAGGAGGCCCATTTTGAGTTGAAATTTCCTCTAATGGATGGCATGGCTGGTTCAGTAGAGACACCACTTGTAGAGTCACTAGCCAAATAGATCCATAAACTCTTATTGAAATATTGTAACTTCAAAGGATATCCTAAATGTATTTTACTTATGTAACCCAAGGGAGATGTTATTATTCCTCTGTCGGGGTGTCACTATTGTATTTGGTAATCATAGAGTCATGATGTAAAGCCTCCATTGTAATTCAGGTCATTAGTACCCTAATGAATAATATAAAATACTATTTTGAGTCTTCCTAGGTGAAGTTGGCCCAAACAGTTTAGTGGGGCTGACTTGTTTAGGGTAAAAGTCAGCTGGCTCAAAGTGTATAAATAGAAGTGTTGTGCTTCTTATTTGAACATAGACACACTCACTTGTGTAGCACATATGAGAGAGAGAGAGACATAAAAAAAAAGGAGGAGAATACTTGTTTTGGGGTTATATCTTATACATCTTATACATAGGAAGATTTTCTAGGTTTTCTTTCCCTTGAGGGTTTCCCAAGATAAAATTGTGTTTATCTTGTGATTGTGTTTCTATCAGTGATTTTGCATATGTTACTGCTATGAATTTTAAATGAACACTATTCATATCTAGTCTATCATATGAAATCTTAACATGGTATCAAAACTAACCTGAATAGGACAATTTTCACAAGGTGAAACTCCCTCTCCTCCCTCTCCGGAAGAATTAGGGTTTCTAAAAAATTGGGAATTTGGAAGATCTGCTTGCAAAAAAATTTGCGCCTCCCTGGAGCACATCTGTTAATCCCAATATCGAATTTTTTGGGTGGTTGAATCTCTGGGAAATCCAAACCCTATTTTGGCCCTGAACTAGAAAACTACAGAAAACCAGAACCATAAATTGTACAAAGCTGCAACCTCGCAAGTAGGATTTGAAGGGTGAATATTTGAGATATCTAGAAATTAGTTGGACCAACCAACTCACCTCAGTCAAGCACATCTCCTGGTAAGTTCAACTTTTCATTTTGATAAATTTCAATTTTTAGTGACCTACTGAACAGGATGGCCCGAAGCACTAAGCTTGAGGACAAATTGGAAGCCATAGAAAACTTCCTAGCATGGAAGTAAAAGATTGGTCTCATCCTTAGAGAGAATGTCCTTGAGAAGTACATCAAGGATGAAATTGTAGAACCAACAAAATTTGAAGCTAAGGAGAAGCATGGACAAGACCTAGTCAAGGAAATGGGGATCATTGTTGATTCTATTAAATATCACTTGACCCCTCAAGTGTCATCTAAGAATACACCAACAAAGATGTATGATGCACTTTCCAAAATGTATGAGGGAAGTAACATCAATAGAAAGATGAATCTAAGAGCTCAACTGAAGGGCGCCATGATGATAAAAGGAGAATCACTTCAAGAATACTTCACAAGGGTCTCCCAGTTCAGAGAACAACTAAGTGCTATTGGAGACACCCTTGATGAGGATGAACTAATTATGACTACTCTGAATGGTCTCACTAGATATTGGGACTCATTCATACAGACTATGTGTTCCAGAAAATAAATATGAAGTTTGACATAGTATGGGAATATTGTATTCAAGATGAAGCTAGAGTAGCTAACATAGAAGATCTACTCGGAGAAGATGATTAGGATCTAGCCATCCATACTAAAGAAAGGAAACAATCAAACTTCAAGAAGGGTAATCATAAACCTTACAAGAAGAAGTTTCAAAAGAAGAAGAATGATTACTCAAAGTATCAATACTACAACTGTCATAAGATAGGACACCTAGCCAGAGAGTGTCCATCACCAAAGAATAAGAACAAAAACAAGAGACATCATGCTCATCTAGCTGAAGATGAGGATGAGGAAGAAATAACTCGAAAGAGACTAACAAAAGAAGTATATGAATATGAATATGTACTATTCTTTGTACTCTCTGGGTCTGTAACAAATGGAGAAGACACATGGCTTATTGATAGTTGTGCCTCAAAGCACATGACATGGAAGAAGCAAACTCTGTCAAGACTTGAAGAAAATAACTCTCCCCAAAAGGTATCATTGGGATATGACTATCAATATCCCATCAAATTTATTGGTGAATCAAGCTACAAGATTGACTCTGGGACTTCCATGAAGATGAAGGAATTATTGAATGTACCGAGTTTGAAAAATATTACTTTCCATCTCGGATCTAGATAAGAAAGGATATAGAGTTTCTTTTATAGATGGAAAAATAATTATGTGGTCCAAAGGAAATAAACTTGAAGATGTTGTGGTCATTGGAGAAGAAGAAGGAGTACTGTACAAACTCAAAGGACATCCAGAGCCAGACCTTATCCATGAGACTACCAACTCAAGTGAACTGTGGTATAGGAGGCTTGCTCACATCAACTACAAAGCACTACCCTATGTGGGCAAGGTGGTGACAAGGTTAATACATCTAAAGATTGATCATGAGGGAACTTAGAGAGGAAATAACATCAAGAATCTCTTTTCAAAAAGTGAAACAAAGACTAAAGGTAAATAAGAACTAATTCATTATGATGTATGTGGTCATATGCCCTCCACATCGTTAAGTGGATATGAATATTATGTCACATTTATTGATGACTATTCAATAAATACTTGGATATACTTCTTGAAGAACAAGAGTGAAGTGTTCGAGAAATTCAAGGAATTTGAAGCCTTAATAGAGAACCATTCATAAAAGAGAATAAAGACATTGAGATAAGATAATGGTGGAGAATATACTTCAAAGGAATTTGAAGCATTCTGTAAGGAGGTAGGAATAAAGAGGGAACTAACCACTCCCTATAATCCCCAATAGAATGGTGTTGTGGAATGAAAGAATAGAACTATTATGGAAGCAGTGAAAACTATGATTCATGACCAAGACCTCCCCATGCACCTATAGGATGAAGAAACAAGAACAACCGTATATGTGCAGAACATATTATCTCATAGTGTTCTTGGATTCAATAATCCTCAAGAGATGTATACAAGAAAGAAACCTGAAGTGAGCCATCTCAAAATATTTGGTTGTCCAGTATATGTGCATATTCCAAAAGAGAAGAGAACCAAGTTGGATCCTTCTGGAAATAAGGGAATATTTGTTGGATAATGTGAAGTCTCCAAATCCTTCAGGATATACATTTTAGGATTCCATCATATCGATATTAGTAGAGATGTAAGATTTGATGAAGAGACAACTCTTAAGAAATATAGAAGGTGTCATCTTAAAGAAGTACATGAAGAGGATGAACCTCCCAAAATGGTAGAAGATGAACCCTCTCCTAAAATAGTAGCATATGAATATCATCATATGCTAGAACCTCAGGAACCCCCTACTATGGATATCTCTCAAAAGAGAAAACATGCTTGGGTAAGAGAAATCATACAAGAAGCAGAGAGATATGGAGCTCCAAAAGGCTCCACAAGAACAAGAAAAAGATCAAAGCCATATTCCAATTATGTAGCTTTGATGTGTGACCTTGTAGATCAAGAACCCACCGGCTATGAGGAAACTGCACAGAAGAAAGAATGGGTTGAAGAAATGACGTAAGAATACCAGTCAATAATGAAGAATGATGTTTGGGATATAGTAACCAAACCAGAAAACAAAAGTGTGGTATCATTGAAATGGATCTACAAGATAAAACATGTTGTTAATGGAAGTATTGAAAAATACAAGGCAATATTTGTGGCTAGAGGATTCTCTCAGAAAGAGGAGATTGATTACAAGGATACATTTGCTCCAGTAGCAAGGTACACTTCCATCAGAATCATCATGGCACTTGTTTCCATGATGAAGTGGGACTTACACCAGATGGATGTAAAGAAAACCTTCCTTAATGGTGTGATTGAGGAAGAGGTTTACATCGAACAACCACAAGCATTTTAAGTCGAAGACATAGTGACTCATGTATTCAAGTTGAAAAAGGCTCGGTATGGATTGAAGCAAGCTCCTAGAGCTTGGTATGGTAGAATAGATAGATTTTTGGTAAGCATGGGATTTACCAAGAGTAAAGTTGATCCTAACCTTTATATGAATATTATGGATGATGAACCAATTATAATATTAATGTATGTGGATGATCTATTTTCTAACTGGAAATGAGAAACAGATCACCGATTGGAAGAAGAAGCTAGTTGAATAATTCGAGATGAAAGATCTTGGATTGATGCATTATTTCCTAGGGCTAGAATTGTGTTAGAGCCCAGAAAGAATATTTCCAAATAAGGGAAAGTATGCAGTAGAAATCTTGAAAAGATTTGATATGTTGGATTGTAAAGCCATGGCCCACACCCATGGACACCAACCTGAAGATGTTTTCTAATGAGACATTAGAGTTAGTGGATATGACTCAATACAAAAAGATTATTGGGTCATTTATGTATCTGACAAACACAAGGCCGGATATATGCTTTGTTGTGAACACCTTGGGTTAGTATCTAGTTAAACCTAGATGGGTTCACCTGATAGCCATGAATCATGTGATGAGGTACCTAAAAGGTACGATAGATTTGGGACTTTACTATGGTAGAGATCATGACTACATATTATATGGATATATGGATTCATATTGGGATGGAATTTTTGCAGTCAGAAATAGCACCTCAGGTGGATATTATTGTCTGGGATCCACCATGATATCATGGTTTAGTAAGAAACAATCCAATGTTTCTCTCAGTACAACTGAAGCATAGTACATTGCAGCTTTCTCAGCTAGTTGTGAAGTGATACGGCTTCAGAAAATAATGTCAGGATTATTTTACATGGAGTTGGACACCATAGTGATTCTTTGTGACAACCAAAGTTGTATAAAGATGGTAGAGAATCAGGTGTTGCATGATAAATCGAAGCACATAGAAATAAGGTATTTTTATATAAGGGATATGGTACAAAAAGGGAGATATAAAGTTTCAATATGTGAGTACCTATGAGCAAGTTGCTGATGTGTTGAACAAGCCTCTATCTCGAGTGAAGTTTGAATATTTATGTGGCAAGATTGGTGTAGTTTGAAAATACTTTCCTTGCAAGGAGGAAAAGTGATGGTACTACAAATGGTGAAGATATGGGCCTTCTTCAAAAATGAGGAACGAGTCGAAGATATGCACTCTCCTCAGAAAGGAAGAACAAGTCAAAGACATGAACCCTCCTTGGACAAAGGGGGAGCAGGTTGATAATATAGATCCTCCCAGGAAAATGGGAGTGATGATGAGACTAACATTGATGTCGAGATGACAGTGATGCTCTAGCATGAAAGAGTCCAAGTGCGCCTGAAGATGATACCAAGGTCCGACATTCACTTATGGACGATAGTATCCTCTCTTGAGGATGGAAGGTATAACACTCTGTTCATGAGAGTGGTCCTTCCTAGCTAAGGATGGCCCTGTAGATGTTACTCTTAGATGGATAGTACCCACATTAAGTTGTGGATACCGTAGAATAACACTCGCTCAGGAGTGGTCCTAACCTAAGTGGTAAGGGTTGTCTATGATGAGTCCTCATGAACAATAGGGCTGACATTTTGTATGCAGTCGAGATCTTCTCTACAAACATTACTATTGTATGGAGAGTATGCCTATATTCATATGTAGATGCCATAAAATAACACTCGCTTGGGACTGGTCCTAGACTTAGTGGTATGGATGCTCTATGATGAGTCCTCACAAATGCCATATTATAACACTCACTTGGAAGTGGTCCTAACCTCAGTGGTAAGGATGTTCTATGATGAGGGCCGACATTTTGTATGCGGTCAATATTTGCTCTGCAGACAATACTCTTGCATGGAAGAGTATTCCTACATGTAAGTGTAGATACCGTAGTATAAAAACCACTTAGGATTGGTCCTAACCTCAGTGGTATGGATGGTATACGATGAGTCCTTATGGACAACAGGGCCTGCATCTAGGTGCAGTCGAGATCTACATTTAGTTGTAGACGATTCAACTGGTCAATACTATGGACCGGGATGATGGAGGATTACATAATTCTTGGACCTATGTCCTAAATTGATAGGGATTGATCATATTGAAAAGAGATCATGTGTACTCCAGGTAGCATGGCGGAAAAGGATCAAGTAAATCAAAGTACGACGACAAAGGATCAAGTAGTTCGAAGTGTGCCTACAAAGGATCAAGAAGGATCGAAGTGCTGCTGCAAAGGATCAAAGTGTTGCTGCAAGGATCAAGAAAATCAAAGTGCTTCTGCCAAGGATTGAAAGGATCAAAGCGTTGCTGCAAAGGATCGAGAATATTGAAGTACTGCTTCAAAGGATCAGAAGATTGAAGTGCTGCTACGAAGGATCAAAAGGTCGAAGCGTTGCTACAAAAGGATCAAGTGATCGTGTGATGCAGAAGATGAAGACATTGAAGAGTAATTGTTCCAGTTACTGATTGTGAAAAATTCCTATGACGTATAGATGTATTACCTCGATACTATTGAATATATTGTCTCTTTTTTCTCCTATAGTCTATGATGATGTTATCAGTATAATAACCTTCTTGTTAAGGGGGAGTGTTGAAATATTGTGACTTCAAAGGATATTCTAAATGTATTTTATTGATTTAAACCAAGGGATATGTTATTATTCCTCCATCGGGGTGTCAGTATTGCATTTGGTCATCATAGAGTCATGAGTTAAAACCTCCATTGTAAGTCAGGTCATTAGTACCCTAATGAATAATACAAAATATTGTTTTGAGTCTTCCTAGATGAAGTCGACCCATACTGTTTAGTGGGCCGACTTGTTTAGGGTAAAATTTAGTTGGATCAAAGTGTATAAATAGAAGTGTTATGCTTCTTATTTGAACACAGACACACTCACTTGTGTAGCACATAGGAGAGAGAGAGAGAGAGAGAGAGAGAGAGAGAGAGAGAGAGAGAACAACAAGGAGGAGAATACATGTTTTGGGGTTATATCTTATACATCTTATACAAAGGAAGTTTTGCTGGGTTTTATTCCCCTTGAGGGTTTCTCATGATAAATACTTTGTCTATATTGTGATTGTGTTTCTATCAGTGATTCTACATATGCTGCTACTGTGAATTTGAAATGAACACTATGATATCTAGTCTAGCATATGAAATATTAAGAACTGTCAGTGAAGCAATCTGCAGAAGAGGAAGCTAAGGTTGTCGCTCCCTCATCCCAGAATGAATTTTTTTTTTCAAAATATACCCAAAAGGGCACTCAGCATCCCAACGAGAAAAAGAACAAGATTAAGAAGGGTGAGGGGAATCAGAATAAGCAGAAACCTAGCAATAATGCTGAGGGGGGTAAAAAAGATCAAAAGAAGGTAAAGTTTCCTTACAAGTTGTGTTGGGAAGATCACCTAGCCTATCAATGCTCCTTGATGGATCTAGCACATAAGTTTTTGAAACAAAAACAACCTGTTATCCTGAAGGATCTGTTCCCACAAGGACAAAATGCAACTTCTAGCGATCCAAAGAACGTTGGGGGCACACAAAATTATCCTACCACTGATCAATCATATATCAATATGGTCCAATACAGTACTTTATTACAGACCAAATCCAATATTTTTGAAATGGAGGCTTCGTAGAAGGATAAGCAAACTATCGAATATTCAACCCCACTTTCAATTGAAAAACCGACTGATTGGATGCCGAAAATACTGAAAGGTGTTTTCAAAAAGACATTTCAAAACCCTAACGTGAGGGATTATTCTAACTACTCAGTAGTGGAATACTTGGACCAAACACCCTGTGCAATTTCCTCCTTAGAAGTGCTCCAGATTTGTCCTTCACAGTGAGATGCACTTTTGGTGGCCATAGGCAGTATGTAATTTGTGATACTAATGGCTAAGTTTAATATTTATGATGTAAAACCACGCCTACCTTACCATGTGGCCTTTTCAATCGATGTAGTCCATGGCGAAAAAACCATCGGACGAACAGTAATATACAAAGGTGCATCCACATGTGTGTAGTCAATTTCATGTTGGAATTATTTGGGATCCCTTGAGTTGGTCCCATCGAACACTTTTTTTATTGCTTTCGATGGAAGATATTTATGTCCACATGGTATCCTTCCATATTTTGAAATAAAACTGGCAGGGAAAGCAGTCTTTGTATAAGTTGAAGTTGTCAATGCTCCACTGGAATTTAATTTACTTTTGGGGAGAAGTTGGACCTATAGGATGTGCACTGTTTCATCTTCTGTTTTTCGAGTCCTTGTGTTTCCACACAAAGGAAAGTTGGTAATTGTTGACCAACTGACATATACTCAAAAAGGTCGTATGGAGACTTCAGATTCTAACATACCATTGATTTACTAGTCTCGCCCAGTGAATGAAATTTTGGGAGTCGGGATGTATACATCATTGATGGGAACTTTTGACATGCCCGTTCCTATAAACTACTTAGGTTCGATGATTATAGGGAAGAACGCATGCATAGTTGTAGATAGAACAGACCCATGGGTTCTCCCTTCGCAAGAAGAGCCTCAAGTGCCCTTATCAATAGTATAAGTACCATACCAAGATATATTTGATGTTATTGTTGATTCCATTACGACTCCTTCCATCTTAGAGGAGTTAGATGAAGATTACTTGTCTAATTGGGCCAAGAACTCTACATATTCTTATGATTTCATGGATATGGTTTTTACTTCTAACGAATCCATTCTGTAAACCATGATAGGACCAGAGAAGATTTGTGAAGACTTACATCACAAGTCCTATTTCCTTCCATCTTTGAGCAAGATAGAAAATTCTGAGTTCCATGTGAGACTAGATGAAGGTATTGATCAGCCTGTAAACCCTTTTCTGAAAGAGGGAATTTTTGTTAAGGGTAATATGGAAAACATTTCTACCACCATACCAATCAATATCTCTACAAAATCGTATGTTGTGGAAAATGTGCATATCGAAGAATACTCTCATCCAAAATTCCATGACATTTTTCCCTGGTCTTACGAGGAGATTTCAAGAATTGATCCATCAATTGTGGAACATGAAATCATAACTTACCCTAACATTAAACTTGTTCGAAAAAATATTAGACCTGTTAATCTATGGAAAGAGAAAGCCGTTAAGGCTGAAGTGGAAAATATGTTGACAAAATGGGTGTCCAATCCAGTTCCAGTTGACAATAAGCAAGGGAATATATGTGTTTGTATATATTTTAGGGATTTGAGCAAGGATTGTCCCAAGGAGAACAACCCCACACCATTTATTGATCAAATTAATGATGCATGTGCAGGTAGCGAGGTTTTCTTGTTTATGGATGGTTTTTTAGGCTATAACCATATTCAAATTAAACCCAAATACCAACACAAAAAACCTTTATCTGTCCTAGGGGAACATTCATGTACAAAAAGATTCCTTTTGGTTTGAAAAATTCTGGGGAAACCTTTCAATGTGCAATGAACTTTTCTTTCCATGATATTAAGCACATTGTTGAACCATACTTAGACGATCTGCTTTCCCATTCTCGAAAGAGGAAGGATAGTCCACATCATCTTCTCTTAGTTTTTGAACAATGCAGACACTACAATATTTGTTTAAATCCCCATAAGTTTGTCTTCTGCGTCAAGTCCAGATAACTTCCAAGTTTTATAGTTTCCAATAAAGATATTAGGGTTGGTCCATTAAAAGTAGAGGCGATTATCAATCTACCTCCTCCTCGAAAAATCAAGCAGCTTCAAAGTCTACAAGGAAAGTATAACTTTCTCCGTCGATTTATTGTGAACTATGCCAATATCACTAAGGGTTTCATGCACTTTCTTAAGAAAGACACCCCATTTCTATGGGATGAAGCCACATAAAAATCCTTCGAGGCCTTGAAGAAAGCACTGCTATATGCTCCTCTTTTTCACCCTCCAGATTACACGAAGGACTTCATATTGTATTTGGACGCATCTGAATCTACGATAGGCATAGTGCTGGTTTAGGAGGATGACAAGCTCTAGGAGCATGTTATCTATTATCTCAGTCGTGCTTTGGTTGACCCTGAACTAAGGTATTCACATGTGGAGAAGCTATCCCTGGCGGTAGTCTATGTCATCTAGAGGGTGAGACACTACATTCTGCTAATGAAAACCACTGTGGTTGCAGATGTAAATCCATCCCAATATGTATTATCCCAACAAATAATTGGGGGGAAATTTAATAAATGGATTGTCATTCTTTAGGAGTTTGACCTAGATTTTCAGTACGCTAAATCTAAGTAGTACCTAGTATTCATGAAAATTATCTCAGAGTTCCCGACTAAGGAGAGTGTAGCGATAGAAGATGAGGCATTTTCGGATGAGCACATTTTCTTAATTTCAACCTCTGATTCTTGGTACGGAAATATCCTAGTGTATCTCCAGACTTTGAAATGTCCAGTGACCTTCTCATGGGAAGATCAGTATAAGCTAAGAGTAAATGCAAAAAACTACCTCATAATCAGTGATACTTTATATAGACGAGGGGTAAACTCCATTTTGCATCGATTCCTCACCCATGAGGAGGTTTAGTTTTTCCTAAATGATTCTCACATCGGAGCATGTGGGGGTCATTTATCTGGGTGAGCAACGGCCCAAAAAATCTTGTTTGCTGGCTATTTCTGGACTACCATCTTCAAATATTATGTAGAAACGGTGAAACATTGTCATCCATGCCAACTTTACACCAAAAATATGCGGTCGCACCCTGCTTATCTTTTCCCCATCATCGCGGTAGGACCCTTTGTTAGGATTTATAATCCTCCCTTATTTGAACTGTCTATTAGATTATATTTTCCTAACTTAGGAGTCATTTAGTTATTATTGGGTCCACTAGTACCATTGGGTCCACTTGGCCTAATGGGTCCACATGTACCAATCATTAGAGTTTGGGGAACACCGATAGAAGCTAATTGGAACCGACTTCACTTGAAAGCATCAGTTTAGGCACCCCCTAGACCAATCCCTACATTGTTGACACCAACCTCCTTCAGTTGTTGGAATTTGGTGACTATTTAAGCTTAGTTATGCTTCAGTTACATTCACTTATATATCCTCTAGTTCAGTTAGTGCCAGTTATGCATGGCTACATGTGGGAAGGTGCCAGTTCTCACCTACCACTGTAGTTAGACTGGTTTGATTGATTGTAACTGATTGAGAGACTAGATTTGACATATGGAGTTAGCCAATAGAAATATGATAGTGATTTAGACACTTCTAGTTATCCATGCAGTCAGATACAGTTAGATCCAGTTGGTGGATTCACTACAACAAATTTGATATTTAGGGGCGGTTGTCTTCTACCTCCAAAAGTCACTTTTGGGGGTGGTTTTGGATTTGGAGGAGGTCTTGACAAAACCACCCCTAATAGAATAGACCCTAAAAATTTTGACTTTTAGGGGTGGTTCTGAACCCCCCCCAAAATTCAATACTTTTGGGGGTGGTTCTAATCCCCCCCCCCCCAAAGACGCTTTTGGGGGCAGTTCTAAACCCCCTCCAAAAGTCACTTTTGGGGACATTTTTGGCTTTATGGGCGGTCTTTACAAAACCGTACCTAATAGAACCAACACCAAATTTTTTTCCTTTTAGGGGCAGTTTTGGAAGAGATCAAAACCACCCCTAAAAAGTGACTTTTAGGGGTGGTTCTAAAACCCCTCCAAAAGTGATTTGGGGGCGGTTTTTGATTTGGAGGCTGTCTGTACAAAACCACCCCGAATAGGACTGACGCTAAAAGTTTTGACTTTTAGGGGTGGTCTTGGAAGAGATCAAAACCACCCCTAGAAGTGACTTTTTGGGGAGGTTCTAAACCCCCCAAAAAATTGATGTTTGGAGGCAGTTAGAAACCCCCCCAAAAGCCACTTTTGGGGGTGGTTTAACCCCTCCCCCCCCAAAAGCCACTTTTGGGGGTGGTTCAACCCCTCCACCCCTCAAAAATCACTTTTAAGGTAGGATATAAACCCCCCTCATAGGTACCTACAGGGGCGGTTCATAGCCTTCCTTGAAAGTATATATTATAAAACTTTGGGGGCAGTTTTAAACCCCCCTCATAGGTACCTACGGAGGCGGTTAAAAACCCCCCTTGTAGGTACCTACAGAGGAGGTTAAAAACCCCCCTCATAGGTACCTACGGAGACAGTTCAAAACCCCCCCTAAAATATTTACAAACCTTTGGGGGCGGTTATAAACCCCCCTTGTAGGTACCTATAGAGGAGGTTCGAAACCTCCCCTAAAACTCTTTACAAACCTTTGGGGGGGGTTATGAACCCCCCTCATAGTGACATATGAATTCAGTTTAGAACCCCCCTCGTATCCATAACAGATCATAATAAAATATATTTTATTTAAAACATCAATATTGCAATATCTTTAGGGCACGAAGGAATCAAACCTTCAACCTCCTGCTTGTAAAGAAGGTGCTCTACCATTGATCTAGAACCCTTTAAGATTGGGGAAAGGGGCAATATTAACACCAAGATTGCATCATTTGTAATTCTAAGAAAAGACTAATAATCCCAACATTGTTTATGACTCAAGAGACCTAAGAAAGTAGTCTAAATGGCTCTAACCTTATAATTTGGCTGAACTTGAAAGGTTTCATATGCAACATTGATTCAATAAAGAAAATAGTAATACATAAATGTTTTGCAGGACAAAGTTGGCATTCAAGTTCATACACATACTTTAGAAGTGAACATCTAACTAGAATTTCAAGTATTCATGGATAAGAATGAGCATATTTTCTAATGGTTGCTTGATGGATCAATGTAAGAGTATCATTCTCTTAAAATTTATGTCAGTAGATCAATGGGTTCTACAATTGTAACATATTTAGACCCAACTCAATCCAGTCTGGTGATATAAAAAGCATTCAACTACACTATGGAGAAATACAAAGATTAAAAATTGCATAGAAAGGATAAATCTATAATCTTTTCTAAGATAAACAACTCATAATAATGCATTTATAGATATAGAATACCTGCAATTGATATAATTGCGAATGGAAACCACCATCACTCAAAATGCCAATGAGATGAAGTGTTCCATTTTCAAAAGCACTCCTTAATGTATTTAAACCCTTATCCCTCGTATATTTTTCTAGAGGAAAGAGCATAATCCACTAATTTTTCTCTACACCCAAAGTCAAAATCAAAGTTAATATGTTTCCCATTCTAAAAGATGTAGCACAAATAAATAGTAGAAATATCCTTTCAGTTACCATTTATACAATTATAAAGTACATCTTATACAAATATCATATAATATCACCCCAATTTGCAGGTTGGTCAATAAATTAACTATTACACAACCATGATTTCAACAAAATGTTAATGCTTACCAAATCTTAATGCAAGGAAAAATACCCAACGTATAGGATTCTCATAAGTGACTCTGAATGCAGAAATGATCCACATGCAAGATATTCCTTCTTCACTCTAATCCTTGATAGTTTTCATCAATAATTTTCCAAAAGTTAAAAAACCACAATAAGCAAAAATAAAGTGAGCTTCTTGTTACCTTATTGGAAAATAACATATATCAAGCATAGTAAGTCATAGAGGATAGTAGATTCGAAAAAGGACTTTGTTCCTTCTTTGAAGGATATGGAAAACATAGTAAGAGTTTTATTTAATCCATTTGAGTCATTTATATGGATAACTTAGCTTTAGCTTACAGAGCTTGTTAGCTCGCAAAATATTTTAGGTAACTTATTGAGCTTAGTTAGCTCGAGGAAGGTTCGATCAAGAGAAGCAAGCTCAGAGTTTAAACTCTTGGAGCTTACAAAGAGAGAGAGAGAGAGGCCTCTATTTGTAATGACCGATCCATTGTATTTAGGTTCAGATAAAGGACCATTGTGAAATAAGATCGTATGCCTGTATTTTTGGGTTAATTGAGTTTATTGATTGAGTTTGGAAGCAATTTCCCATTTGAATCATATCTTGTGACCATGTTGACTGTATGGTTAGTTGAATGAAAAAATTTCTTGAGTATTGACATTTACACACAATAAGTCACTTTTATCTGTGCATTGCAAGGTAGATCCACAACATGGGAGATATTGGTTAACAAGTCAATGATGGTGATTAATAGGTGATTCAATCAACGACTAAAAAGGATTTTTGCTAACTAAATAGCGAGAAAGTTAAAGGTGAATCTGTTGCGAAGTTGGAAACTAATTATTGCAAGGATGAAGAAGATCAAAGGTTAAGAATGATCTTGCTGCAGATCAACGACGGAGAACTATTTTTCTGGGAAAGAAGAAATTCCTGACCGACGCGATACTTTATAAAATCCATCCTATAACAATTTAAGTCCACCATCGATATAGATATGACGGTTGTTAGTCCATTTCGCCGATGAGATATCAAGCGGTTTAATTCTAGAAGCTGGGTGTGAAATCATTGTGTAATCTAGTTCACCAATGGTAATCTTTGTGTAATCTTTGGGCCACACGTGAGCACGTGTTGGGAAGTACGGTTGCGGATGAGGATCCTAGCCACGCCTGAGCATGTGGTGGGAAGTATGGTTTCAGGACCAAAGGAATGGATAAGGGAGATTCGCAGCACATGACAGATATGGTATTTAAGGCTCAGAGGACGCCAATCCAGGATGATGCCAAGATGATGAAGCTTGAGTATAGAACTGTTATGATGGTGAGGTGGACACCACCCTTATATTCTGAAGCAGCTCTGCCCTCTGCTCAACAACCTCTGTGGAGTATCCCAACCTCTTTTGTGTTGAAAGGGATCGTGACTATGTTTTTCGCTCTGAAGCGCTAGTGCTTGGTGAAGAGCCTATCTGCACCATGGCTCCCAAATGCTCTCAGAGGGGAATCTTGGGGTTGGGGGAAGTCTCAGTCGACAATCGCGACAAGGGTCATGTGACTAGAGCCTAGATACAAGCACAGGAGGCTGCTGACTGCTTCAAAGAATTTGATCCTCTAGCGACCCGCAGTGAAATTGAATTAGTTGCTAAGGACATTCCCCTAGAGGAGTTGCACCGTGAGGTTGAACTATGGGTGTTAGACCCTGAAAATATAGCTGGGAGGGCTACGGCCTATGACAGATTGCTTATGCTCTATTGGGTTAACATGAAATTGATAGCATACTCTTCACTTAGAGCTACTACAAAATGGGAAGGGGATGGAGAACCCGTGAGAGTTTGGAAGGAGCACAAATATGATTACCGACTAATGCACAGAAAGATAGATCCGATGGCCACAATTATGGGGATTCAATTATTACACATGAGGATGGAGCAGGTGGAAGTTGGAGGTACGAGCATGGACAAGTCAATCGACATGAATCCTAGGGAGCCCTTCAACAAGATGAATCATACCAAACACTCCTCTCTGGGAGTGTCCACCCAGGGTTGGGTTTGAGGCCCCTATGTTTATGCTCTTGTTATTTATTGTTCAGTTTACTGTTAGTGGTTCCGGTAGTGATAGGATTTATAGGCATCTTATGTATGTAATCAGGATGGGGAACACCATGAACAATCTGGTTGTTTTGTTATGTCTTGTTCGGTCATTTTTTAGTGATTCATGTAGTGATTTATTTATGGGCAACTTATGTATGTAATCAGGATGGAGCACGCCATGAACAATCTGGTCATTTTGTTTTGGGATGGGTGGTTCTATTTTGGGACGAATGTAAAGCTTGTTAGAACTAGGTAGGTGGTTTCTGGATTTGTTATTCAGAATGTAATTAAGTGACTATGTAGTAATACAATCCTTTTATTTACCAAAAAACAAATATTCGAGAAATTTTGAAATATTCTACAAGTGCTTCAATTTCTCACCTTTCAGCAAAAAGCATGGATACAATTCATATATAGTTTGATATTAATGTCTTAAATGAAAAGGTATTTACCACCAATGTCCACGAACAACTAAAAAGTAGTCAATGCGATTTCTAACTACATTATGTAAAATCCTTTAATAGTGGTTAGGGCAGCTTCAGGAGACCTATAGGTGATACTCCCAATGCCTAAAAGAAAACCTATAGGTGATACTCCCAAAGAATGTTGAAATTGTATTGATAATAGGATCTATACCTCAAAGTTCATATCTGATGCTAATAACGTCAGATGATCTTGGCATCCTCTATGCTTTACACAAATATTTCACACAAATTAGTTGTTACACCATCAATCGTGTATACTTATGGTTGTAATAAATATGTTGTAATTAAATACTTTCAATATTGTTCATTAAATTACCTTCACGTGGTCAATAACTATCCTGCAATCAACTTATTTCCTTCAAAAAATGTGCAATAAAATCAATTCATAAAATAGACAAGTACAATTGTACTTAAAATGAAGAAATCAACACGTTATATTCAATGAAACAACAACAATATATCTAATTGACAAATTTGTTATGGTGATAACTTACAAATATGCATTAGAGAACAATAAAAATTGTCGTTATATTCCTTTCTAATTGCGAAGACCTGCATATATCATGACAAAATGGTATGTTAATATAAGAAATTGATAGATATGTAAAAAAGGGCATAACATATATGGAATTCTAAAAAAACGAAATGAAAATACCTGAATGAGCTTCTCTTGGTTTCAAGAATATCTTATTCTCTATTAAACAGGGCCAACCACGTGAAGGTTGAAGCTCATATGGCCCCTCCCCCCCTCACATCAATCTCAATTCTCCACACCCAATCTATCTACTATAAAAATAAATTAAATTTACATAACATAATAAAACATATAAGAGAACAAAAAATATATGCATTAAAGGTAAATCCAAGTAATAATCTAAGACATAAATTTTCACAGATACAACTTAAATGAGAAATGATAAATAAATTATGCATGCTACTTACTAAACACCATCCGACCATTTTCCTTCACAATATTTTCGAACATAATCCATGCCACCATCACCTATAGCTTCATCCTCTTTACATTTCGTCCCTTCAAAATATGCAACACTTGATAAATATGCATACTCCAATTCATATATATTACAATTTCTCAGTCCCTTCGGAGGGCATGTCAAAACTACACGCCAGTCGTTCTCTATCGGATCTTGTACATAAAATACCTGTTTCACTTGTGATGTTAGAATAAATGGATCATCTTGCACTCTATTCTTACTCAAGCATCTCTTTAGATTCACCATGGTGAAACCAATTTCATCAACTTTCATTCCATTCTTCTTGTGTACATCTATCCAATCATATTTGAACAATGGATACTACACCAAATAGTAGTCCAATAACATTATTTCTTGAATCACTCCATAATATGTTGTCATTTGATGTATAGGGTTTTATCCTTTGCACCTGATCTCATTAATGTTTGTGCATCTATGCAAACACCACTATTTTGGGTGGCCCTGACATTTTCTGTGTTTTTAACATGAAATCTACACCCATTGATTAAGTAGCCCTAATACTTAGTTTCATATGTCCTTGGGCCATGTGCTTGTTAGGATATTTAGACACTTAAGAGTTAGTTAAGATCAACTTGTGTAATATATCCATTAGGTAAAAGTGTGTTTCTTTAGTATGCATTAGTATGCATTTGTAAATATTCTAATTCGACGGTCACGATATGTTCTAGACATAGAGTGATCCGACGATTCAACTTCTCTTAGATCATACCTACCATTGATCTGTGGCTTAACACCCGATTGGTCTATGATCTCTATTTAAAGAGCATAGAGGGTCCTTGGCTAGTTGATCGATTATGAGAAGCTCATGTAACTTTCTTTCTTTTGCATAATAAATTGCTCCAAGTAGCTATTTGGCTGGGGTCATGGACTGTTTCCCTCTCGAGGGTTTTAACCACATGATAAACATTGGTGTATTGACCTGTGATTCATTTGTGTAAAGTGGTTTCTCTTGGTGTTCTATCATTTGGGAGTACCATGTGTACCCTAACATGGTATCATAGCTTTTATGAAGAGCCGCTTTTGGTTTTGATCAAGATCTGGAACTGGTGTTGCCAAAACTTTGAAAGAGTTTCTGGTTCTGTATTTTCTATGCATTTGTGGCATGTGGGAGCTATTCCATTGCATCCGGAGTGTCGTTTTCATTGATAAATAGTTTTCATTTCACCGAAAACCATTTTCGTTTGCTCCAGAAACACCCATTTCGGCAAATCTGAAGGTATAATGTTACAGTGACGGATTTTTTTTTTTAAATCTCTCATATTTTATCAGTTTATTATTAGATATTTTATGTTAAAGTCTCGGACTATTGTTTTCTCTGACTGCGTATGCTCGTTTCCGTGCACCTTGCGCAATCGTGGCGAATCAAAAACAGTAACGAAAAGTTTTTTTTCTTGTCTTCTCGGCTACGTATGCTCTTTGCCATGCACCTTGTGCGATCACGGCAAATCAGAAACAACGAGAAAACTTGAAAACGTAGACTTTTCAGGTAAGCTAACCAAGATCTAACCCCATTGTGTGGAAAAGTTTTTTTGTTTTTGTTTTTCATTATTTTTTGTGATTTGCAGAAAAAGAAAGCAAGCACGGAAAACGAGAGAGAAGAGTGAAAAAAAAAACCCTTCATCTTTCCATACTTTTACGTACCTTTTAAACTTAGCTCACTTGGTCCAAAGTTGTTTTGCACCTTGATAAGTCTTGAGTTCAAGTCTTATCAAACTACTTTTTAGTGCATGCAATTTCTATTTTCAAGTTACTTTATTGTAAAAGTGCATCTCACATAAATAAAATAAAATAAAAGTGAGTCACTTAAGTCTTTTAATTTATTGCCGCACTATTTAAAAGTTACATTATTGTAAAAGTGAACATCACTTATTCTACAAAAGTGATTCACTTCAAAACAAATTTATTGTAAAAGTGATTGTCAAATGTTGATTTTGGGAAAAGGGGGCCTCTTTTTTTAGTTGGTCAAGTTAATATTTGCCATGTCACTATTGGGGACATCTTTAACATTTTCTTTGATCAAGCATAACTTCATCATCTAGAATCTGTTTTAAGTGCTGTCTTTTTTAAAACCACATATTTTTTCGAGCTCTTTGCATCCAGAAAGTTAATTTCTATTCTTTCATCCATTATTTTATAGTATGGCCGCCCCTTGTGATATTATACTTACAAGCTTTAACTATTTCTCATGGAAATCTTGTATGGAAGATGTTCTACGAAGTATGGGACTTTTCAGGATAACCTTAGGGAAAGAAACAAAACCCACTGATGATGATAAGAAAATTAAATGGGAAAATAGATGTGATGAAGCTCGTGGATTGATTGGGATGGCAATCTCTATTGATTTGCAATTCCACATATTTGACATTGATGAACCTGATAAAGCTTGGGAAAAGTTGGAATCTGTGTTTGGTAAACACAATGAAATTCTGGGTCATCAACTTGAGAATGAGTTGATTTCCTTGAATCCAAGTGATTTTTCATGCATTCAAGACGATTTATCTAAGTATAAAACTCTTAGACTCTTATGTGCAGAATGTTAGATTAAGAAAGAAGACAAACAATGTATTTATCATATTCTTTCCAAACTTGGACCTGTATATTCTATTTTTGTATCTACATTCTACTCCATGAAAGAATCCTTGACTGCAGCTAGCTATCAAAAGCCTAGCCTTGAATCCTTTTGTGATTGCTTAATTAGAGAGCAAGATAAGCTCATTCTTCTTGGAATAATTAACAATGCAGATACATCTGGGAAAGCCTTATTGTCCCAACAGAAAGAAAAGTCCAAGCCTCCCAAGAAATAGAATTTTCGCAATAATAAGCAAAACAACAAGGGTCCCAAACCCTCTCAGTCAGCTCCTTCTTTAAAAAATGACAAAGGATCCAAGCAAAAAGGAAAGAAGACGAAGCTTCATTGCAATTTTTGTGGGAAAGATAATCATGATGAATCTAAGTGTTTTAAGAAGATGGCAGCCTTGGAAGCAGTAATGAAGAAGCACCACATCAGCCTAGATTCGTCTTCAGAATCTAACTCTCATGGACATGCACTTTGTGCTTTTGGTTGCTCTTATACTACATCTTCTTCTTCTACTTCAATTGAATGGCTCATTGATTCTAGAGCATCTTATCATATGGCTAAGGATAAATCCATGTTTTCTACTATGCATGAATGTAACACCAAACAAATATTTGTTGGTGATGATAGATCTCTAAGTGTTGTAGGATCTAGAACAGTTCTAGTAGAAAATGGTAATTTCAGTGATGTATTATGTGTTCCAAAAGTTTCCTGCAATTTGTTATCATTCTATCAAATTACTCATTCAGGTGAAGGTAAAACTGTGACGTTTACACCTCACCAAGTTGTAATCAAGGATTTTAAAAATCCTCAAAATATCCTTACTACTAGAACTGTTGATGATATTACCAGGTTGTACAAATTTAACAACTTTGGGTCATTACCTTTTCATCCAGTTTTTGTTGCTCATAGTGATAACTTGAACAAACTTTGGCATGAGCGATTTGGTCACTTAAATTATCGCTCATTGAAACAACTATGTAAAGACAATATGGTGACTGGTCTTCCGCTGGTATCTTGCAAGGATGGTGTTTGTTCCAGTTGTGTACTCGAAAAACATCATTGGGATAGTTTTGACAAATGTGCCTCTTGGCACGCCTCAATTCCCTTGGAGCTTGTGCATAGTGACTTGTGTGGCCCTCTTCCATTTGCTTCCTTTTCTGGTTTCAAAGATTTCTTAACTTTCATTGATGACTACTCCAGACGCACTTGGGTTTACTTCCTAAAACTGAAGAGCGAAGTATTTAACATGTTCTTAGCCTACAAGGCTCTTGTTGAAAAACAATCTGGTCATCAAATTATTAAGTTAAGATCTGACAATGGAGGAGAATATGTTAACAACAAGTTCACTACTTTTTGCACTAAACAAGGAATCCAACAACAACACACTATTCCATATACACCACAACAAAATGGTGTAGTTGAAAGGAAGAACCGCACTTTAAAAGAAATGGCTAATTGTATGATCCAATCTAAGGGACTAAGTCTTCAATATTGGGCTGAGGCCATAAATTGTGCAAATTACATAGTTAATCGCACACCCACTAAAGTTTTATAGGGTATTACACCGGAAGAAGCATGAAGTAAAATTAAACCTTCGTGTGTTTGGTTGTGAAGCATGGGCTCACATTCCAGATGAAAAACGGAAAGCATTGTAGCCTAAAAGTGAAAAGTGCATATTTGTTGGATATTCTGAAGATGTAAAAGGTTATAGACTTCTTCAGCCACATTCTCATGATATAATCATTAGAAGAGATGTTAAATTTGATGAAAATCTCTTGGCCTGCGAGCCTAACTTGGCGGGTGTGCCATCTTTGGCCTGCGAGCCTAATTCGGCAATTGTGCCTTCTTCTTCTTCTTCTTCTTCTTCTAGCTTCCTTGATAGGTTTCCAACTCCGGTTTCTGATCATGACAGGGAGGATGAAAATCCACCTCCGCCTGCTCATGTTCCTCCAATTGCACCAGCACCAATACTTCCTCGATGGGTCTGTTCAACATGTGAAGCAGCTGGTGATCTTGTCGGTGATCCTAGAGATCAACGTCGAACACGTTCTCAGTTTCAACGAGCCTCTTCTCTTTTGGCTCAAGTTTCCGAGAATCATGATCCAGAAACTTTTGCAGAAGCCTCAAGAAATCTAGATTGGGATGCAGCTATGGATGAAGAATATCGTTCCTTAATGGTGAATGATACTTGGGATCTTGTTCCTCTTCCAAAAGGAAGAAAAATTTTCAGATGTAAATGGGTCTACAGAACTAAGTATGCATCAGATGGAAGTGTTGAAAGACTTAAGGCAAGGTTAGTTGCCAATGGTTTTTCCCAAGTTGAAGGGATTGACTACAATGAAACCTTTGCCCCTGTAGAAAAAATGAACTCCATCTACCTTGTTCTTTCCCTTGCAACCTTACATAACTGGGAAGTCCATCAAATGGATGTCAAGTCTGCCTTCTTACATGGTGATTTACATGAGGAAATTTACATG
>LPNX010062533.1:110040-132118 GCA_001517045.1 Pseudotsuga menziesii | reverse complement strand
GAGAGGAAGAACAGATCACTGAAGGAGATGGCAACATGCATGATGGAGGCCAAAACTTTGCCACCAAAGTACTGGGCCGAAGCTATCAACTGTGCAGCCCCAAATCCCAGAGTGTATTTTTGTGGGATACTCTGAAGATTCAAAAGGGTACAAGTTGATAAACTTGAGCACAAACAAAGCCTTCATTGAAAGGTGTGTTCAGTTTGAAGAAGAACCCCTTGCAGCAGTGGAAGTTGGTGAAGCCTCTTCACCACCTGAACCTCAAGAAGTAAGTAAAGAGTTTGTTGAACATGATGATTCTGATTTTTCTGATGGATATGAGTTTATTGCAGACCCAAACAGCCCCACAATGCCTAAATGGGCAGCCAAGACACTACATGCAGCAGGAGAGCTAGCTGGGGATCCCAATGACCCAAGGAGGACTAGATCTCAATTTGAGAGTGGTCTGTGCATGAAGGATCCTATGTTTGCTGAAAAATGATATTTGATGGTGGATTCTGATCCTCAAACATATGAAGAAGCATTAGGAGATACAATATGGCAAGCTTCCATGAAGGAGGAGTTCAGCTCACTCCAGAAGAGCAACACATGGGAGCTAGTGGATCTTCCTCCAGGAAGAAAGTTAGTCTAGTGTAAGTGGGTCTATAAGACCAAATTTGCTGCTGATGGTTCACCAATGAAGTACAAGGATAGATTGGTAGCTAAATGCTACTCACAGGTTCATGGCATCGATTACAATGAGACCTTTGCCCCAGTGGCAAAGATGGATTCCATTAGGCTAGCTCTAGCCATTGCAGCCTCAAGGCAATGGGAGGTACATCATATGGATGTAAAATGTGCCTTCCTGAATGGAGATATCACTAAGGAGATATATATGCAGCATCCTCAAGTTTTTTCTACTAACCCTTCTCTTGTGTACAGGTTGAGAAAGTCATTGTATGGGCTAAAGAAAGCCCCCAGGGCTTGGTATGCCAAGATAGATAGCTTCTTGCTATCTCTGAATTTTGTTCGTTGAAAATCAGATCCAAATGTCTATTTGAAGTCTATTAATGGTTCATTAATGATCATTGTGTTATATGTTGATGACCTCCTCATTACAGGAAGCTCACAGGCTGAGATTGCTTCCTTAAAAGGAGCTATGAACCAAGCCTTCTCCATGACAGATTTGGGGCTCTTAAGTCAATTTCTGGGGCTTGGGATTGCTCAAACCAAAGCTGGAATAAAGGTGCACCAGTCCAAGTATGCCTTGTATTTTCTTATCAAATTCAGAATGCAAGACTGCAAAGCAAGCAAAACTCCTTTCCTTTCAGCAGTGAAGCTGGAGGAAGATGATTCTCCACCGATGGTAAACAATACACTGTATAGGCAATTGATTGGATGTTTATTGTATCTGACACATACTCGACCTGATATTTGTTATGGAGTAAGTGTGGCTTCTAGATTCATGGATCAGCCTCATGAGATCCATTGGAAAGCAGCCAAAAGGATCCTTAACTTTGTTCAGGGAACAAGGACACATGGGATCCTCTATAAGGAAAAATCTGATCTTGATTTGATTGGATTTACTGACAGTGATTGGGCAAGTGATAGCACAGATAGAAAGTCCAATTTAGGATATGTGTTCATGCTTGAAGAAGGGCCAATTAGCTGTTCAAGCAAGAAATAGAGTGCCATTGCACTCTCATCTACAGAAGCTGAGTACAGAGGAGTTGTTAATGCAGCAACTCAGTGTTTATGGTTGCAGGGTTTACTTGGAGAGTGTGGTTTCGAACCTGAGTAATCAACTACTATCTACTGTGATAACCAGAGTACCATTCGAATCTACAAAGATCCAGTTCAGAAGCAGAGAACCAGACACATTGAGATTCACATGCACTACATCAGAGAGCTTGTGCATGATGGCACCATTCACCTACTCTTCTGTTCATCTTCACAACAAGTAGCCGATATCTTCACCAAAGCATTTTATGAGAAGACCTTCAGCAATCTCAAATCACTGCTGGGGATTTCTGATCATGCTATAAAGGCATGAGTGGAGACAAGATTCTACAATTTTGTTTTACAGTCCATGTTTAAGGGAGGATTTTCCCAAGTTGGTTTTGCCTCTTTCCTTGGTTGTATGGACTTGCAGTATGTAAAAGGGTGACTAAGCCTTGTTGCTAGGCCCTATATTTTTGATTTATTACTCATAAATTCATGCTTAAGGGGGGGTGTTAGAATAATCAACCCATAGTTTACCCACTTAGACATTAATTCATTTATTTTTGTCTTATTTTCCTAGTTCATGCGTCCCACCTTGTGCAAGTTGCTAATTGCCTATCCATAGAGGTCAAACTTGCCATATCTGACTCATGTAGTGCTTGGAAAAGCCTTAGGAATCAAATCTGCTTTATTCCTGGCCTCCTAGGCGCCTATCTGCTTTTTCTGCTTTTCCAGTGTTTTAAGGCACATGGGAAAGCTAGACTAGGTGAGGTGAACTTGTTTTTTTTCCTACACATCCTCCTCTCTTTTCTCCATACAAAAGCATGTATGAGCTGCCATTCCACCACTCTTTATCTTGCCTATGCCTTTTTTCCAATTCGTGAGCTCCATGACAGATTTGGGATCTAGCTTTTACACCTATGGGGGATTTGCTTATTTTTGGTAAGCCTGCTTTATGCTAGATTTGGATGCTTCCTCATGCATTCGATTTCTTCATGTATTCTATTTATTCATAAGCCTATGATATTACAGGGTTGGCTATTGTACACTCAGTTAATATAATTTTGTGTTACAGCTCCATATTCAGTCTCTCTTGTTAGCAATTTTGCATGATCAATTGATAATTGTTGTGGGTAAAATTAATCTATTGTAGGCCTGAATTTCTACATTTTCATCTCTATTATATAGACTAAAAGAAAAACATTTGATTAGCATCTAGGTTTCATTTCTTGTTTGCATAGAGAACTTGTTTTTCCTCCTTTAAAACAGAAAATTTTTGACTGAGATTAGGTTATCATTATCGAGCATTAGACATTGGATCTCTGATTGGCCTAACAAGCTTTAAGGCTCTTTATACTATTTTGTCTCTTATGCATTTAGTACTATCTCATCAAAATAAAAATATGGTAGTTTTAAGTTAGATTTTCCTATGTTTTAAGAAAAATTGAAAAATAGAGTGCATGTGCATGTAATGTGCTTCTTGTTTTTCTTTTAGGAAAAGAGACTCTTCCCCTTCTTATTGCTTTCAGAAAAGAGAAATCAGTTTGGAAAGTGCTGGTTGTCTTTGACTTTGTGTTCAAGATTGTTGTTTGGAAATATTTTTGGTTTTGAAACAAAAGAAAACACTCTTTTTCCCTCCCGTAGGTAGGCATACTGAACGGTAAAGTGAAATATTTGCACACGCATATTGCATGGTTTTACTTTTTCTGTCAAAACACCATGCATTCACCTAACCGTCCACTTTAAAATTAATGGTAGTTATAGGTTAAAATTTACATAGAAATTGGAATGATAGGTTAGAGACGTGTTCGGGATTCATTAAGTGTAGGAGCTGTCGTTATTTGTCCGCATTACATCTCGAGACTCGCGCGGTTCTTCCACGTACTGTCAGTATATCGAACGGCCTTTCATGTACCCTTGAGGTATATAAAAAGGTACTTCATGTACTCGATTGTATATCGGAAGGCCCTTGTGTACGGTTATGCATTAGACAACAATACTACCTATTCGAGCTCCCACGTACCTTGAGTATATCAGAAGACCCCACTAGGATACCGTATCCATCTGAGAAAATCCCTTTGGCCATATTGCTTGGAGCCATACACTGAAAATAGCATTTGAGTAGATTACTACGCATGTACCCTAGAGGTATATCACGAGTGGCACCTTCTTGACAATATTGGTGAGAAACCTAACTATCCGAACCCCTCTTGTCATTTTAAGTGTGGTTGTTTGACCTATAGCCTATGTAGGGAAATTTTTGGGTGTGTTTTCTAGTTTTTCAGACCCTAGGTTAGATAGGAACTATACAAACTGGTTGAGTTAAGATAGTCTAAAAGAGTACGGGGCTTTCCAGCCGATTTTATTCCTGGTGAAGGAGAAAATCCAATGGAAGATATCGACCAAGGAGCTGCTACCACCTCCCAAGTCGGAGATAATGTGATTGCAGAAAGTGGAGGACCATATTCTTCACACTCGCCTCCCTTGGTCCGACAACCTTTTCAGGAGAATATCTCATTCCATTCTCCCATAGAATGTCATGTTGATGATACTAACCATCAGGATTATGGTCCTAATGCTCCATTTTGGGATACCTCTATAGGACAGGACATTGCCTCATTTGGCACCCGTTTAAACTCTCCTGGAGAAATTTCTCCAGATGAAGAAGAATGTAGACAATACCACTTAACCATTCTTCATGCTCAGGAGATTGAAAGAAAAATAGATGACATATTGGGCACACCACCATCATGTTCCACAGCTATTCCTATGGGATACTGTTCACTTGTCGATTCTATGAGACCCATTGAACCGATTATAGATCACACAGTAACACCACACAACCCAGGTCAAACTACCAACCCCACCACCTCCTATGTTATCTCTATTCCCAATATTCCCAAGTCTTCTTCACCTGGGACCCAACCTTCAATTCCCGTTTCGTCATTACCTTCTAGTGCCGGGGGGCAACCCCCAGCATGAACTACATTATCTGGAACCGAAATTGTAACTAGTCAAGGACAGACCTATACTATAGAACCATCAATAGTTTATGTCCCTCCAACCCATACTAATGTGGTTAATCCCCCATCCATTTTAGGTCAGCCCTTGGGGGTACAACCTATAACCATTCAATCTTCTGTAGGTTATGGTTATCAAATATGTGTAGGGAACATTAATTATCCACCTAATCCTATAGGAATGCCTTATGCCAGAATTCCATACCCTAGTAATATTTTCATGCCATGGGGGCAGCCTAACTGGTCTTACATGCTAGCCATGGGAGGAATACCCATACATACTATGGGAGGTGTCTGAGGACCTCCTCATGGTGGTCCTCCCCCTGGGGTGCCTAATGGTCCAAGAGGGCCTAGCATGGGCCTAGTGGCTTTCCTCCTTATGGTCCTAATGGTCTCGGTGGTCCTAGGGGGCCTGGTGGTCCCGGTGGTCCTAGTGGCCCTCCTCTTAGTGGTTTCAGAGGCCTTGGAAGTTTACCTCCTGGTGGCCCTAGAGGTTCTGGTGGTCCCGATGGTCCTGGTAGTCCCAATGGTCCTGGTGGTCCTGAAGGTCCTGGTGGTCCTGAAGGTCCTGGTGGTCCTCCTCTCGGAGGCCCTAGTGGTCCTAACGGTGTTGATCCTATTAGTTATTCGTCACAACAAACTGTCTATCAGTCCATTTACGGCTATACTCGTAATTATATGCCATATCAATATTACCAGTATGTGCAACCTAACTGACAGTTACCTTTCCTAGCAACTTTGGACTTGCCTGACTTGTCCAAGTTGATTAATGACCCCATTTGACACAATCCCTCATGGCCTCCCATTCCAGTAAAGTCACCATTGGACATCCCGAAGTTCGATGGGAAGCAGGGAGACGATCCAAAAGACCATGTCATGACATTCCATTTGTGGTGTTCTTCAAACTCCCTCATGGATGATTTAGTTCGGTTATGACTCTTTCAGCGAACTTTTACCGGTACACCCACGAAGTGGTACATTGAACTCCCATAACATTCGTTTGTGGATTTTGGCTCATTGTAAACCGTGTTTCTTACACACTTTCAGCTCCCTATCCATTATGAAATGGGTACTGATCTATTAACCTCTCTATGAAAGAACAACTCCACCCACATATTCGATCATATCCATGAGTGAAGAAGGTGGAGAAGGCTTATTAAGGCCCTTGTTCTAGATCACTTATTAGCTGATTGGTTTACCAAATCTTTGTTTCCTCCAATTTCCCGAGATGTGGCTATGGGTGGTGTCATTATTGAAGAGCAAGCTATTAGTTGAGCCTAGTATCTAGACTTGGTATGTTCCCAGTCCGGAACTCTTTATGACTTGATTCCTCAAGCTCCTCGCCCAAGCACCGATCTCGCCAAGCCACCAGCAAAAGTACCTGTTGATGGGATTGTTGGTTTAATCTAGTCCCCATCAGAAGAAAAACTTGCCAAGCAACCCCAGAATGCCACCCCTACTCCTTAGACTCCTAAGGTTTCCGTCGAGGTAAATTCTATTCAAAGTACTCAAACCTTAGGCAATAATAAAAAGAAGGGTAAAAGTAAGAATAAAAAACCCAGAAACCAACAGGAGAATCCAAGACCAACCAACAATGATAACGATAAAGGCAAGAGAAAAGAAAAATATCTGTGTCTACTATGCAGAGGTGACCATTTCAAAAAAGAGTGTCCCCGTTGGGATGAAATCTCCCAGTTTTTGAAGTCAAATCCTGAACCCACAGTACTCATAGATCCTTTTCCCTCTCAACAAAAACTGATAGACCACATGTCTAATCAGGGTAACTCTAGTTTTTCAAAGTAAATTCATATGATGTCCTCGGATACCATTAATCTGCAAACTTGAATTCAGAATTATGACAAATCGATAGACAATGTTAGAGTAGGGTCCCGCAGCTACAAGAAAAGTTGTTGTTTTGGAATGAGTAAGTCAAAAGTAACAGTACCTGAGTGGCCGAGAGGAGAAAGCTCAACCACTGCACTTAAGGTAGCGGTGAAGACAGGAGGGCTCAGCTACCCTCATAAATGGAAAAGGAGCAGCAGGTCGAGGTATTGAAGACGAAGGACAGAAAAGGAAGCGGCGCCGGTACCCACGGTCAGTGCCGGGAAACGTGGAAGACTGCAGGAAGCTGTGGTGTGATGGAAAGTGACAGCTCAAAGTACAGATACGCTGACTGTCACAGTTAGGGTTTTTGAGTTACTGTTGGGACAGGCCCATAGTTTTGTAAAGGCAAGACCTTCGGGCCACCTATAAAGGGATGTAATTTGTAATGTAGAAGGTTAGTCATTGAGTCATTTAGCTAGTCAGACAATTAGAGAGTCAGTTGATCTGTTAGCTCATAGACACTCAAGCTCTGGTTCTGTATTCAATATGTAGTTATCTTACTGTAACCAGTAGCTGGCTCGTAGAGCATGTATGTAACAATCTGCAGGGATTGAGACACACAGAGAGAGAGAGGAAGGGTATATTGTAAGAAGGCAATATAGAAAGAGAAGAGATCTAAGAGAGAAGGGCTCCCGACAATGTGTGCGGAGTTACCCAGAAGATCTCTATCTGCACAATAGGTTGCAGCAGAACTATGTACCCTCTCAAGATATAATAAACATAGTTCTGTGGATGTAGCTTCTACCCTGGAAGTGAACCACGTAAAATCAGTGTGTTGTGTGACTATTTCATGTGATTGTGCTTTACTTAGTTGATATCTGTTATCTGTTACATGAATGTTGTATATCAGTTAGTAAATGTTTGTATGTTCTCATTTAGTTACAGCATTATAGAAGGTCAAAGGCGAGTTTAAATGTATCAAGTGCCTGCATATGATTTTATCAGGGCTTGTTTCACACAGTCATAGTCACTCTGTTAAGTGTTTCCAGTATACTTATCCAGCAAGTAAGTATATTTGATGTTGAGAGTGTTGAATCGAGGAAGTTCAAGTAAGATTGTTTTACACCCTGTTAAAGGTTAGCCGAGTTATTCCACCCAGTGAGAAAGCCTGTAGACCTTGAGAGTCGCATTAGGCCGTATTATAGAAGATATCGCATTGACAGGAGGCGATATCGCACCGCCAGAGGAGCTACGATGTGAGATATCACAGATAGTGAGAAAAGCGGAAGGGAGAGTTTTCACATCGTCCTAGTCGCTACGATGTGAGAAGAGTCCCTCCCCTGTCCGAGTCCGTGAGTAAGAGAGAATTGCGACTCACCAAGAGATCTCGCTAGCTAAGAAGAGCCGCGAGACCCTAGGATGCTACAGAACCTAGTTGAGGACACCTGAGTCTTTGTCCAACCCATAAAGATCACTTCGAGTGAGACTTCAGGCCATTTTGTGGTCTGTTTCCGAAAGGGCTAGTGAGCTAGGGGTATTGTTGGTATATGTATACAAGTAAACCTGGGTCTGCCCACGATAGCCAACAAATGGTTCCATTGCTGGCTTTGAACAAATTACAGAGCTAATGTTCTGTTAGCATCCTACTAAAGAGGAACTCAACCAGTGGGTTGGGTCTAAGGAAAAAGAATTTGCTGCGACAGAAAACAAGAGTCCTACATTGAGTACAGAGGACTGGTTACAAAAACATATCTTTACAGACCTGCATACGATATTTTTTGTGACCTATGGAAACGAGCTATATGACTGGTTATCAAAGCTGACTGATCAGCATATATTCAAGCAGAAAAGAAACATTGTGTGGACACCAGAGCTGATTCACGCCGTGAAGAGCATAGACAATCCCATTTCACGAGCAGTTGACTTCTGGCTTGCGAGTCTGCTAGAAGGCTTCATCACAGAGTTTGTCGTTGAACAGAGAAAAAGTTTCACTGAGGCTGAGCAGTGCTTATTCAAAGGATATCGCGGCAAGTACCTAAACTCTTTAAACTTGTCCATTAAGATGTTATTACATGAAAAAGGAGTGATGGATATAGTCTTAGATCAATAATCTAAGAAAGTGTAATGTCACAAGATTTTGAGAGTGATTTTGATGACATTGGATATACACATAGTGGAAAGAAATATAAAGTAGATTTCAGTTCTTCCACATTTGAAAACAGTTCAGATAATACTAGACAACAGAGTCATAGTAATACAGAAAGAATAGAAGGGGGTATCCCTTACCACCCTTATACCCCACATAAAGCAACCGGGACATAGAACAATCCCGTAGGAACTCCATCTAGCAGCTCACATACAACGCATACTACTGCCACATCACCTACATCTACACCACCGAGTGGTAGTAACACAGCACATCAGCATCCACCACATAGAAATAGAATGGGGAATGACATGAAGTTACCTACCTTTAAGGGTACATGGGCAGAAGACCCAGAGCAGCATTGGTTTCTATGTGAAGCCGTGTGGACCATTAAAGGGATCCAAGATGATAATATTAAACTTGTACAGTTGGTCACCACACTCAGAGAATGAGCCTTAACATGGTATATGAAGTATACCTCAGCAATACCCAGAACACTTGTACAGGTCTGGACTGCCATGATTAAAGAATTTAAGAAGCCCAAGTTCGAGTCGCAGTGTATCACAGAGCTCAAACACATTAAACAACTACCATCAGAGTCACTATGGGACTTTGATTAGAAATTCAAAGCCCTTATAGACCAAGTTAGCTTTGAGTTTGCGTCAGAGTAGCATAAGGAATGGTTTATCGCAGCACTGCTCCCACACATCAGACTTCCACTGATGCAACAGAGACTCCGTACACAGGATGAAGCGTTGGAGATGGAAATGAAACTAGAGGCATCACCTCTAGTTGAGACCAGTACAGGTATGACAAACCTGCAAAACAAGTTAGCAAATCTCACGGTACAGCTGCATGAGATTATTAAAGGAAAAGAGATTGCACAATAAATATGGTGTATAAAGTGTAAAGAATAAGGCCATACTAAAGATAACTGTCTAGTATTTGTTGAATACTTAGCAAGTGGGGCTCCTAACCCCTTAGCACAAACTCAAGGGCCATGGTGTGAACTATGCAGAACAAGAGGACATCCACCTCAGTAATGCCCCTTACTTCAGAAGTATGTACAGACCCCTAAGAACTTATACTGTATCTTTTTCAAGTTAGTAGGACACGATGAACATAACTGTAGAGCCTACTATCTCATGTTAGACAGAAAACATGACTTGTACAGAGTCCAATCAGAGACACCGGGTCCAGCAGCAGGACCACAGCATGAACCGACTCATGTTGGCTGTGGAGGAGGATTCAGAGGATGAGGCCGTGGAGGAGGATTTGGCCATGGCCATGGACCGATTACTTGTTACAACTGTGGAGTTGTAGGACATTATGCTAGGGACTGTCAGAGCCCTACGACGACATGTAATTATTGCAAATATTATGATAACCCTATAGAAGAGTGTCTGACCTTGTTAGCCAAGATCAGAGATCCATACACTAGAACATTCAGCTTATTGCTGCTGAGCAGAAAGAGCCAGAACCAAGAGTCAACATTGTGACTTGCAGTGGTGCTTCCACTAGTGGGACATCGCAGGATATCGAAAAGAACACAGGAACGGAGTGGGTGCACAAAGCTACTAATAAATCAACACCACTCGACCTGCAGAAGAATAAAGAAACATTTCAGGAAGCTAAAATTTTCTTTAATGAACCTACACAATCAGGATCGCAGGTACAACCGTCTAGGGGTGTACCACAGAAAACACCTTGTGGCGTTAGTCCTATGTAGATATCGCAGGATACCACATCGGGAAGATGCGATGAGGATGAGTCGACATGAAGCGTACAATCCTTCCTGCGGAGTTGCTTGAAACTCGTGAGAAATGAGAAATATATCAGAGAGCTTCAGCGCATCATAGATCAGTGTCTGCCATCTTCTTCCATGAGCAGCGCGCAGCGTGCTTTTCATAATATTATGGGCCACACAAGAACAAGAAGAGAGATGTGACTCACAACACAAGTTGGAGACTTTGAAATGGATGAGGTCATCCTAGACTTAGGATCGGAAGTTAATGTTCTGACTAAGCAGACATGGGAACAGATGGGTAGCCCCAAGTTAGCTAGATCACCTATCCATATGCATTTATAAAATCAACAGAGGGTATCACCACTAGGTCGATTACCACAAGTGCCAGTTGACATTGACAGAGTTCACAGTTTTGCAGACTTTGAAGTTATAGAAATCATTGGCGATAGTAGACCATATCCAGCTCTACTAGGTATTGATTGGGAAATTGATAACATGGTTGTTATCAATTTAAAGAAAAGACAAATGACCTTTGAAGATACACAGATCCAGGTCATCGCACCGTTGGATCCTTTTCAGGGTCCTAGATATATTGAACCTATCCGCGTAGAGGATGAGGTATGCAATATGGAGAGCCTCTATCAGATGACAGCTAATCAGAGTGATTACATCAACTCGACCACAGAAGGAAACATCAGTTGGCGATGCGACAGCTCATGTGCATCAGATTTGGATGTTGGTCTAGAGAACTGACAGAACAGACTTTATGAAGTCTCAGCTCAGAGATGTGCGTTTATGACTAAGTCACTATGATGGATTGGTGCAGAAATTAAGGATATTCCGTCCTTCGATGGCTTAGCGGACATCAATGACTTTTTATACCAGTTTGAACAAGAAATTCCTCAGGAGCATAGGATGTCAGCTATTAACCTTGCAGTAAGAGCCACACCTACAAGATGGTGGCATGCACATAAAGAACATATCGCATCATGGGATGACTTCAAGAGATTGATGGCGATCAGGTTTTCTAATGACAAGGAGTGTCGTCAGTAGAAGTATACAAGAGAAAGTGACCCCAGGTCACACATTCAAAGTTGTGAATAGAATTGGTCAGACATTCCCGAGGATGAATCGTTTCACCTATTCGTTCACACTTTAGACCAAATTCCAAAGAATTGGTACACTGATATCGAGTTGCGTAGAGCAACCATTACATGGCCACTTATGATAGACAACTTTGAACTCACTTTCTCTTTTGAATATGAGTACCCAAGCATTGATCAGGATTTAGACGTTATAAAGATTAAGATATTTGAGGGCTATACCCTATCAGTACATACTCAGCCCGAGTGGGCCATCCAGTTAGAAGATGCGCTCGAGTGTTATAACTTCGTAGCAGAACCAGAGGACGAGGATGAGGATCCTCACAACATCAACATTCCAGAGTTAGGAGGGACTCGCAATGTTGATGGACCAAAGTTAGATGTCCCAGCTATCACAGAGCCTATCAAGATTAAGAAGATCAATATTGGAACAGACATAGCACCAAATTTTGCCTCTATTGGAGACTATTGGAATGATGAAACGGTAGGACATATTGCAGATCTATTACACGACTACTAGGACTTATTCCCCACTAATTTCACAGAGATGAAGGGAATAGTTGGAGATTTGGGAGTAATGAGGATACCATTGAAAGCGGATGCTAGACTAGTTAAGCAGCGTCCATACAGATTAAATCCTTGGCATAAAGAAAAAGTTAAAGACGAGATCGATAAGATGCTAGAAGCAGGCATCATTGAGCCCGTGGAAGAAAGGGAATGGGTTAGTCCCATGGTCATCCAAGAGAAGAAAACCAAAGGAGAAATCAGAATTTGTGTCAATCTGCGCAAACTCAATGATGCATCGCTTCATGACCCATTTCCAACACCTTTCACTGATGAGGTATTAAAAAATGTGGGAGGACAGGAGGTCTACTCCTTCATCGATGGATTTTCAAGATATCACTAGATCAAAATCCATCCAGAAGATCGATATAAGATGTCACGTCCCCGGTTTCGACCCCGTTTGCATGATGTGTAGAATGTAATTAATCATGGTGAGGAGCTCAAGGCAAAAGCCCCACCATCGATTTGGCTATGTATGTTTCGGCAATGGGGATAATTGCCGATGGTATGTTGTGCTATTCGGCACATTTTAATTTGGCATCATGTAAACCCGTACATCAATTAAAATAAACCACAACCAGCTACGGCAGTGCAACGTTGAATGAAAAGGGCATGGTTCCGAAGGATAAGGGGTGGGGGATGTCAAACCTTGGTTATGGGGGAAGAACCCATGTTTTATTTCCTTGTTGTTTTGCCACCTTTGTTGTTTGTCAACCTCTTTAATGCTCAGCTGGTGGTTGAGGAGTTATGGCTGAGGGAATTTATTGATGAAGTGGTGGTGGTTGTGGGAGGCTGTCAGCCTTACCCAATTTCCCACTCCACCCATGTCTACCCATTCTTCTCCCTCACGCACTCCTCCTGGTCAGTTTACACTCTACCACGATTTTGGTCTGATTGGCTTCTCACGCACAGGCTCGGGGCGATTTTAGTCTCACGCAGACATTTTCTGGGGCTCCACGAGTTGCTGAAGCACCCACGCACTGTAATTCGCGTCCTTGCTGTTGTTTTGTTCATCCTCATGCAGAGGTCTGTTCATCCTCACGCAGAGAAATCGGGTATGTATTTCCTGTGCATTTTGCTGTTGGGTGTAAGTTCTTCCTCACGCAATAGGGTGTTTGGGTCGTTTTCCCATGTTGTGAGAACCATTCTCACTGTCATGTTTTGGGGCTGCTGTTTCCCCTGTGTTTTGTTGGCTGTGGTCTTAACCCACGTATTGGGTTGTTGTTGATTTCACCCACGTTTTGTGGGCTGGGGAGCTCAAATTCGTTTTGGGTCACCGTTGATTCCCAATGTGTTGGCTGGGTCTCCCTGTTCTGGGACTGTGCATAGTTGCCATTGTTTTTACTTTGAAATTGGGCTGTTGTTGTTGTTTCCCTGGTCTGGGATGTTGTGGTTGAGTTGTTTTGGCCACGTTAGGGCCAAAACCAACTTTGGGTTGTCCCTTGGACTTGAGCTGTGCTCCTCCATTGTTTGGGGTTGTCCCCTGTTGTTTATGACTTCTTCACATATCTGTGAAGGGATTGCTTGGCTGTTGGTATGCAGTGGTTGAACCTTGGACTGTGCTGGCTTGGCTTGTCTGTGGAAAGCCTGTGAAACTCAGCAGTGTTGGTTTGGCTGTTATGTGTCCCCTTGGCTATGTGTAAGCCTGCAATTGACCCTTAGTCTGGAGGAATCATGCCCAGCTCGGGGGTGGCAGCGTTGCTGAGAGATTGATGAGCATGCTGGCCTATGGTTGGGTGGAACGTTGCAGCGACGTAGCTGGTTGCGGGTGAATTCTCCTCCAAAAGATAACTGCTGATGTTTACCGCATCTCTGTAATTTATATTGATGATTAATGCTGGAAATGTCTATGTTTGCTTCCGCTGATTGTTTGAAGGACTGTGCATCCTTGTAAGACGAATTATGCCTATTGTTTAGGCTTTTGTTTTCAGCATTGGAATTCTGTTTATGTTCATGGGGCGTTTTTCCCGGTTGTATTTGATGTGCCTCGTCGCGTCCTCTTCGCCGGTTGAGGGACAGGGACGTGACATAAGACCACTTTTTCAATAGAACGGGGCTTGTTCCAGTATACGGTAATTCCCTTTGGTCTTAAAAATGCACCAGTTATTTTCTCCAGGGTAGTAGTTGCTGTATTTAAGGAGCACATCCATAAGTTTCTAGAAGTCTATTTTGATGATTGGACTGTATTTGGATTAATCGACAAGCACATAGGAGATTTAAGGCTCATGTTAGAGAAATGTAGGCAATATCAGATTTCTCTTAACCTGAAGAAATGTATATTCTGTGCGCCATTTGGTATTTTGTTGGGTCATATTGTCTGTAGACAAGGCTTTGTTATCCAACTTTTCTATACCATAGTTGGGTTACCTGAGGAGTCGCCGGTTGACAGACTTGTTCAAAGTCCGATTCCAGTGTATCAATTGATCCGTCTGCTTGTCTAGCCAATATTGGCTAGTCACTTTTATATTTGAATAATTTTGACCATGGCCCCGCAGGGTTTGTAATAAAATATGCTAGTAGGATATTTTTGAGTGGTTCAGTCTCCTAAGATGTATAATTACAAATAGGGTATTCCAGGGAGTTTTTTGCCCCTGACAATTATGCTTTGCCTTCAGCCGAGTATAATTGACGAGGTTTTCTCCCGCTTCCTCCAAAGCTGGAATGCCCGATGTTGAATTCTGGGCCTTCAGGGGTTATTAGAGCCCAACTGAGTGTTATAAGGCTACTAGAAATTATTTAGATAGATCATGGTCATGTCCTAAGTCATCTGGACACAAAAAAAAATTCGAAAAAATCTTTTTCGAACAGTGAAAAAATATTTTTTAATTTTGAATTAATTTTCCTAAGTTTTTTGGGTTAATTTTTCCATAAATTAAATGGAAAAAACCCGTTCATGATCCAGACTCAGAATTCAGTGATTGAAGGCTCTAACCTTAAGCCAAAAATCATTCTTGATCGGCTAGCCAGTCAGAACTAACTTTCAGATTAGCAATCGGACACATAATGCCTTTTTACTCAAAAAAGTCAATTTTTAGTAAAAAATGATTTTTAGTAAAAACATGATTTTTATTAAAAAACATGTTTATTTTGGAGAAAACTAAAACTCTCCAAATTAATCCAAATTTAATAAAATAAAAGGCTAAATGACATCTCATGGAACACTTATGATGATTGGAGTTATCATAACTCAGCTTCAGTCATCATTAAGAGAGCAATTAATTTATTATGAGTTATCAGACATGTCATCTCCAGCTAAAGATGAGATGGAGAGATCTCATTGGTCCGGTGATTTGATCGAGGTAAATACTGAAGCTTACACCATCAGTGGGCTTCCCAAACCTAGCTCAGGCTCCTGCCAGACCTAAAGGATGAGCTTACCTACATCCAGACTCACACATGTGGCCTCATCCTTGGCTTGTTTTCAGTGCACTACTTTGGAGTGGGGGTGCCTTGCCTGGGTGGAGGCCTCCCCTCACTCCCGGTTCTCCAGTTTAGGTCTGGGCTCTTTGTTAGGTGGCTAAGCTGGATAGGGTTTGTTTTTTGGTTTTAGGGTTTTAGCACTCTCTCATTTGTTAAAAAGAGGCTCTTTCAGCTCTGTTTGCTTGGACTTTTGGGCATAGAATCTCTGCAAAAATTGTAATCATTATATTATTGAATAAATCTTTTTCCACTTTGGAGGTCTACAGGATTGTCTCTTCATTGGTGGATGTGTTGTATGAGGTGATCTCTTTCCATGCTTTCAATTTGTTATTTATGTGTTGAATCAAACAACTAGCTTTAGAAATCTATTATTAGAACATAAGATTTACAATTTGCTGCTGTCAAGTTGGTTTATTATGCAAAGTTTATCAGAATCTAGATGTGCACAAATATTGAGTTATATGAAGTATTGATCTCGATTTGCATATTCCTAGCATACTAGATTTTATTGTTTGATCTCACTGGGTATCAAGTTGGATTGTCTTTATAGATCTCGCCATTTGGAGAAGGGTGCGAGCTTAGCCGCATCAAACTCATCTCCATCATCATAAGAACCTTCTAACATTGTTGAATTTTAGGACCTACAGAGAGTTTGGCTTTTTCCAAGAGGAAAAAACAAGGAGATCTTCCTCCAAAGTTCCATCTCAAAGTCTTTCATAAATTTAAACACTTTCTTGGTTACCAAACTTCCTTCCTCTAGTTCTCCCTTTGCTCCTTGACTTCATTTATTTCCTTGCTTGCTAGCCCCTTTCCTCCTTGACTTGTTTTCCTTTTCTCACTTTTTCTTCATCGCTTTCATGTTTTCTCTCTCTCTTTTACCATCCCTTTTTTCCATTTTGTACAGCCCTAGTGTGCCCTAGCTTTCTTCCCTTGTTTGCCACTTTTTGCCCTAGTTTTTGGGCTTCCTTTAACCTTGTTTTTGGCCATTGCTTTTACTTTTTGTTCGCTGTCCTGTTTTTCACTTTTTATGACAGCCACTTATTTCATTGTTCGCTGTCCCATTTTGAACTTTTTATGACAGCCACTTATTTCATGGTTCGCTTTCCCGTTTTGCACCTTTTATGACATCCACTTATTTCATGGTTCGCTGTCCCATTTTGCACTTTTTATGACAGCCACTTATTTCATTGTTTGCTGTCCCATTTTCCTCAATTTTGTTCATCCCTTAGCTTCTTAGTTCGCTGCCATTTTCCTCCCTTTTCTTGTTTTTGACTTCCTCTTTGCCTTCCCTCTTTCTTCCCCTCCGCTTCCTTTTATTTCAGCCTCCTTTTGTCTTGTTCTTTTGTTTTCATTCAATCTTTTTCTTTTCCCTTTTCATAAAGTTCGAGAAAAATTTCAAGAAAAGTTTCAAGTAAAGAAAAAGCACTCCCCTTTTTACAAGTTTTAATAATTGTAGAGTTACTTTGTTTTCATTGGAAAAGTCCTTTCAAGTATTAAAATCCTTAAGGAATATTGCAATAAAGTTTAATAAAGATCTTGTGCTTGAGTGGGGTTTTTAAGTCCTCACTCTCATCCTCCCCCATTTGGGGAGGATTGTGTTGTGTTTACTTGTTCATGCTTAAATTATATTTGCTTATTAATCTTAGAATTCTAATTGTCAATTCATCACTTTTTAATTAAGTTGATTACTTAGTCCTTTCAATTGTTTATCTTTCTAAGTAAATCAGCTGTGCAAATCTCTTGAATCGCACCATAAGGTGGATCAAGAGTACTCTCTGTCGGAGAGTCCAATCAAATAATTTTATCTTGTGCTTGTTTAATCAATTAATCCTCATAAGTAAGACTCTTGAACTTGCAGAAACACAAGTCAAGAGCACTCTCTATCGGAGAGCATCTTAGGTTTGCATAACCCCTACATTAGTTTCATCTAGATTAGCTAAGTCTCTTGAACCACTGTCATAAGACAAGGTCAAGAGTGCTCTCTGTCGGAGAGTTTTAATTAATTAACTTAATAAAATTCGTAACTCACATCCCTTTAATTAATTAACCCCCTTCCCCCTTTGCCGGAGTATGCTCTGACTGATCTTCGATCGGAATACCCAGAAATGGCATTGGATCTCTAAACCCCACAAGAGGAACTTAACTAAAACTTTTCCCCATAACCAACGCACCGGCATTGTTCGATAAATACCGAAGAATGTGGGCAAATTCCAAGTGTGGGCGCCGGGCTACCTAATATGGGCACTGGTAGTTAAGTTATTGAACACTTACCTTTGACCCCAGACAGGTCTGTCATGTCTTTGAATAGAGCCACTGAAGGTATTATCGGTTAGGACATCCAGCCACCATAATGGAAGATCAAAAACAAAATACTCTTAAAATCTACCAAGAGCACTTGCAAAACCTAATACTCACTAGCTTAAATTCCTAGACTTTATTTCACGCGCTTATTTGACTCCATAAGGCACTGGTCCTTTGTTATATTTGATTAGTTTTCTATCTTGATCAACTGTCTATGGTCCATTTCAATTCATTATATTTAAATGCTTAAGTTATAAATCTGGAATCTTTGCTTATATGTGTGATCTATTGTTAGCAATGTGGATTTCTTTAATTAATCATCATCCCCTTAATATTAATCATTTTAAATCACAATAACTCCTAAAAAACACCCATCCTCATCCAAAACATCCAAAACTTAACTTAAACATTGATCCATAGAAAACTCTTTGTTAGGGACTACCCCCCTTGGCTTCGTTAGGATTTAGCCTAAACGGAGGAGCTAGGAGTAGGTGACAGTACCTAGCTCTGTGCTTGCCCCCAAGGTCACACCTCTCCCATTTTCTCAAGTGAGGAGACAAATTTCGGAAGATTTATACTGCTGGTGTGCAATCAGCGGACAACATCTTTTGGCGTCGTTGCCAGGGACAAATCTTTTTGTTCCTGGACGACCTTTGTTTCTTTTATTTTTTTACCTTTTATCCTTTTTGGTAGATTTTTTAGTCCAATCACTCTCTGAAATTAGACTTAAGTCCACCTCGCGACTCCACTGTCAGTTAACACCTCAAGTATTCTACTAGAAGAAACTCTGTAGGTTTGGTGGATTTCATTCCTGACCCTGAAAAGGTCTTAAGGAGGAGATTAAACAAACTATCTTCTCATAGGATCCTTACAGAACTTGAATCTGATTCTGTTTCAGACATCCATCTCTTATTTCCAGAAAACTTAGAAAATTTGCAAAATAATAACTGTTTCCTTAATCCAATGGGTGAGTTTTTCACACAACTTAACTTTGCTCAGATAGCAGGTCATCCTCATGATATCCCTGACAAGGCTATCGACAAGCTTACGACATAGAATGGCACTGATGCCTCCCTCTCTGCTGAGCAGCATATCAGAAATTTCACCAGACACTGTGGTGCCCATGTCAGGGGTACTGATAGGCATGAAGATGTTTACATGAACTTGTTTGCCTTGTCTTTGGATGGAAAGGCTGGCAACTGGTACGATAATTTTCCGGACAATTCTTTCGCCACCTTAGTAGACTTCAAGGTTGCTTTCCTTGGAAATTTTGGCAGCAAAAAGGAGCCTAAACATCTAGTAGCAGCTTTGACCAACATAAAGAAGTCTGATATGGAAACCATGGATGAAGTCAATGATAGGTTCACAGAGTTATCAAATTCCATCCCTGCTACTTATGCTCCTCCTGCAACTTCTACTTTGGATTATTACATAGAAGCATTAAGTGGCAAGATCCAATACCAGATTAGAGACAAGGAGCCAACCACACTGCTTCAAGCTCTGAATTTGGCCATTAAAATTGATAAGAATATGCAGTCATCTGGTGAATCTAACCTCCAGAGTTATTCAAGGTCTTCAACTTCTTTGAAAATTAGTGAACCTAAAGACAAGGTTCCTTTAGCAGCTATGAAGGATGCCTACGAAAAACAAATGATTGAAATAAAAAGGGAGATGAAGAAAAATATGGAGGAAGTTGAACAAAGACACTTAGCAGAGATTAAAGAGGTTCAGAATCGGGTCATGACTGTTGAAAGAACTCAACCTCCACCACCTCCTAGAACCTTCCCTGCAAAACCAACATGGAAAAGAAGAAATACCAGGCATGAACAGAGGCCTCCTCATCAGTTAGAGGCTGCTAACATGGTCGAAACTTACATGCCATTTTGTAGGGCATGTGAAGACCTTCATGAAGAATCTTCCTGCTATTATGCATGCTATATTCAGGAGCATGGTTTTCCAAAGGGTTGTGGTCCTAAAGCATCATCAAGCGAGCCTGAGTACATAAACTATGTAGATGACATGCATGATATTTATGGAGAAAGTTGGATAGAGGCAAAACATTATTCAAGAGAGCCTGAGTACATTAACACAGTTGGACAGCTCCATCTTGTCACCACAGAAACCCGGTGTCAAGTCGAAGATTTTAGTCTACAATTGGATAACCTCACTGGAAACTTTAGCACTGATCCTACTAATGAACATAATGATGATAGTTTGGAAGGTTTACTACCTTGTGACCTTTTTTCTGAAGAAGATGACTATGATCATGAGGAGGGATATAGCCAGAAATGTGATACAAGTGAGGAAGAACCCCTTTCTTCTGAGATGGATGACAACTATGAGACTTTAATTGAAAATCCAATCTTAGAAGTTTCATGTGATGAGAGTCCTCCATGCTCTCCACTGGATGACAAATATTTGGAAAGTTGGGTCCCATGTGATATCTTTGAAACCCAAATTTTTGAAGAAGATTGTTTTGAGCGCAATGAGGAGTGTAGCCAGGGACTTGATACTAGTGATGAGGCATCTCTCATATCCAACATAGATGGCGATGATGACTATTGGACTTTTATTGAAAATCCAACCTATGATACTTTTGAAAATATTTTTGAGAATCTCATCTATGATGTGTCCAGCATGGGGATTTGTTATTCTGAGACTTATAAAGAAGAGCAGTTGGAGTTTTCCCATGATCAGTCGAAATTGTATCTGAGTATCTGTAATAAGGATTTAGAGAAGCAGTGCGGTGAAGAGTCAGATGGGATACAACTATTTGAAGTTTTTTCTCAACCATTGTCTTCACATATAGATGCTCCTTATTTTTTGGAGCACCTTGGGGCTTATACAAGGAGTTATTATTTGATAAGCCTTGATGATCAACATGATGGAGTAGTCGACCTGCCGCATTATCCCGATTTGTATATCAGCACTATCCAGTCATGGATAGAAGCAGCCTGCACAAGTATCTACCAGTTTGGGAAGAAGTTTGATGGCATTCTTCATGCCTATGATTCCCCATCCAGCCCGCCCATTCTAGATCATCACACGGGTTTGCATTTTCTGGAAATTATGTCCTTACTTTGGCTGGTAACCAAAGACAAGGCAAAACCCTTTTATATTAATAAAATGCTTAGGTGGCTAGACTGGATTTATGATTACACCTAACACTTTTTGTATCATGCTTAGAGTAGGAAAATAGGATCCTTAAAGTGAGCATTTATTTTAGCATTTTCTTTATGTACTTAGAAATAAATAAATTTTTCAATTAAGTTTTCTCTTTGAATAAAGCAACTTTTGGATCATTGGCTCTTTTTCATAAAACTTTTGCTACTAAGGTTTTCTTGTCAAGTTGAGATGTTTTTACAGGATATGGAAACCAGAGACTCTGGGGTTCTCGTATGCTCTCCTTGCATAAGAGACTAGATCGAGCACACGTCCTGCAGTTGGAGCTAGATGTTATCCAACTTTTTTGTACCATAGTTGGGTTACCTGAGGAGCCACCGGTTGACAGACTTGTTCAAAGTCCGATTCCAGTGTATCAGTTGATCCATCTGCTTGTCTAGCCAATATTGGCTAGTCACTTTTATATTTGAATAATTTTGACCATGGCCCCGCGGGGTTTGTAATAAAATGTTCTAGTAGGATATTTTTGAGTGGTTCGGTCTCCTAAGACGTAGAATTGCAAATAGGGTATTCCAGGGAGTTTTTTACCCCTGACAATTATGCTTTTCCTTCAGCCGAGTATAATTGACGAGGTTTTCTCCCGCTTCCTCCAAAGCTGAAATGCCCGATGTTGAATTCTGGCCCTTGGGGGATTATTAGAGCCCAAATGAGTGTTATAATCCTACTAGAAATTATTTAGATAGATCATGGTCATGTCCTAAGTCATCTGGACACAAAAACAAATTTGAAAAAATCTTTTTCGAACAGTGAAAAATAATTTTTTAATTTTTAATTAATTTTCCTAAGTTTTTTGGGTTAATTTTTCCATAAATTAAATGGAAAAAACCCGTTCATGATCCGGACTCAGAATTCAGTGATTGAAGGCTCTAACCTTAAGCCAAAAATCATTCTTGATGAGCCAGTCAGAACTAACTTTCAGATCAACAATTGGACACATAATGCCTTTTTACTCAAAAAAGTCAATTTTTAGTAAAAAATGATTTTTAGTAAAAAAATGATTTTTATTAAAAAATGATTTTTATTAAAAAATGATTTTTATTAAAAAATGATTTTTATTAAAAAAAAATGT
>LPNX010062533.1:99281-109912 GCA_001517045.1 Pseudotsuga menziesii | reverse complement strand
TCTCTCATTTGTTAAAAAGAGGCTCTTTCAGCTCTATTTGCATGGACTTTTGGGCATAGAAGCTCTGCAAAAATTGTAATCATTATATTATTGAATAAAGATTTTTCGACTTTGGAGGTCTACAGGATTGTCTCTTCATTGGTGGATGTGTTGTATGAGGTGATCTCTTTCCATGCTTTCAATTTGTTATTTATGTGTTGAATCAAACAACTAGCTTTAGAAGTCTATTATTAGAATATAAGATTTACCATTTGCTGCTGTCAAGTTGGTTTATTATGCAAATTTTATCAGAATCTAGATGGGTACAAATATTTAGTTATATGGAGTATTGATCTCAATTTGCATATTCCTAGCATACTAGATTTTATTGTTTGATATCACTGGGTATCAAGTTGTATTGTCTTTACAAATCTTTCCATTTGGAGAAGGGTGCGAGCTTAGCTGCATCAAACTCATCTCCATCATCATAAGAACCTTCTAACATTGTTGACTTTCAGGACCTACAGAGAGTTTGGCTTTTTCCAAGAGGAAAAAACAAGGAGATCTTCCTCCAAAGTTCCATCTCAAAGTATTTCATAAATTTAAACACTTTCTTGGTTACCGAACTTCCTTCCTCTAGTTCTCCCTTTGCTCCTTGACTTCATTTGTTTCCTTGCTTGCTAGCCCCTTTCCTCCTTGACTTGTTTTCCTTTTCTCACTTTTTCTTCATCGCTTCCATGTTTTCTCTCTCTCTTTTACCATCCCTTTTTTCCATTTTGTACAGCCCTAGTGTGCCCTAGCTTTCTTCCCTTGTTTGCCACTTTTTGCCCTAGTTTTTGGGCTTCCTTTAACCTTGTTTTTGGCCATTGCTTTTACTTTTTGTTCGCTGTCCTGTTTTGCACTTTTTATGACAGCCACTTATTTCATTGTTCGCTGTCCCATTTTGAAATTTTTATGACAGCCACTTATTTCATGGTTCGCTTTCCCATTTTGCACCTTTTATGACAGCCACTTATTTCATGGTTCGCTGTCCCATTTTGCACTTTTTATGACAGCCACTTATTTCATTGTTTGCTGTCCCATTTTCCTCAATTTTGTTCATCCCTTAGCTTCTTAGTTCGCTGCCATTTTCCTCCCTTTTCTTGTTTTTGACTTCCTCTTTGCCTTCCCTCTTTCTTCCCCTCCGCTTCCTTTTATTTCAGCCTCCTTTTGTCTTGTTCTTTTGTTTTCATTCAAGCTTTTTCTTTTCCCTTTTCATAAAGTTCAAGAAAAATTTCAAGAAAAGTTTCAAGTAAAGAAAAAGCACTCTCCTTTTTACAAGTTCTAATAATTGTAGAGTTACTTTGTTTTCATTGGAAAAGTCCTTTCAAGGATTAAAATCCTTAAGGAATATTGCAATAAAGTTTAATAAAGATCTTGTGCTTGAGTGGGGTTTTTAAGTCCTCACTCTCATCCTCCCCCATTTGAGGAGGATTGTGTTGTGTTTACTTGTTCCTGCTTAAATTAGATTTGCTTATTAATCTTAGAATACTAATTGTCAATTCATCACTTTTTAATTAAGTTGATTACTCAGTCCTTTCAATTGTTTATCTTTCTAAGTAAATCAGCTATGCAAATCTCTTGAATCACACCATAAGCTGGATCAAGAGTACTCTCTGTCGGAGAGTCCAATCAAATAATTTTATCTTGTGCTTGCTTAATCAATTAATCCTCATAAGTAAGACTCTTGAACTTGCAGAAACACAAGTCAAGAGCACTCTCTATCGGAGAGCATCTTAGGTTTGCATAACCCCTACATTAGTTTCATCTAGATTAGCTAAGTCTCTTGAACCACTGTCATAAGACAAGGTCAAGAGCTCTCTCTGTCGGAGAGTTTTAATTAATTAACTTAATAAAATTCACAACTCACATCCCTTTAATTAATTAACCCCCTTCCCCCTTTGCCGGAGTATGCTCTGACCAATCTTCGATCGGAATAACCAGAAATGGCATTGGATCTCTACACCCCACAAGAGGAACTTAACTAAAACTTTTCCCCATAACCAACGCACTGGCGTTGTTCAATAAATACTGAAGCATGTGGGAAAATTCCAAGTGTGGGCACCGGGATACCTAATCTGGGCACTAGTAGTTAAGTTATTGAACACTTACCTTTGACCCCAGACAGGTCTGTCATGTCTTCGAAGAGAGCCACTGAAGGTATTACCGGTTAGGACATCCAGCCACCATAAGTGAAGATCACAAACAAAAAACTCTTAAAATATACCAAGAGCACTTGCAAAACCTAATAGGCACTAGCTTAAATTCCTAGACTTTATTTCACGTGCTTATTTGACTCCATAAGGAACTGGTCCTTTGTTATATTTGATTAATTTTCTATCTTGATCAACTATCTATGGTCCATTTCAATTGATTATATTTAAATGCTTAAGTTATAAGTCTGGAATCTTTTCTTATATGTGTGATCTCTTGTTAGCAATGTGGATTGCTTTAATTAATCATCATCCCCTTAATATTAATCATTTTAAATCACAATAACTCCTAAACAACACCCATCCTCATCCAAAACATCCAAAACTTAACTTAAACATTGAGCCATAGAAAACTCTTTGTTAGGGACTACCCCCCTTGGCTTCGTTAGGAGTTAGCCTAAACGGAGGAGCTAGGAGTAGGTGACAGTACCTAGCTCTGTGCTTTCCCCCAAGGTCACACCTCTCACATTTTCTCAAGTGAGGAGACAACTTTCGGAAGATTTCTGCTGCTGGTGTGCAATCGGTGAACAACATATTTTGGCGCCGTTGTCGGGGACAAATATTTTTGTTCCTGGACGACCTTTGTTTCTTTTAGTTTTTTACCTTTTTATCCTTTTTGGTAGATTTTTTAGTCCAATCACTCTCTGAAATTAGACTTAAGTCCACCTGGCGACTCCACTGTCAGTTAACACCTCAAGGTATTCTACTAGAAGAAACTCTGTAGGTTTAGTGGATTTCATCCCTGACCTCGAAAAGGTCTTAAGGAGGAGATTAAACAAACTATCTTCTCATAGGATCCTTGCAAAACTTGAATCTAAGTCTGTTTCAGACATCCATCTTTTATTTCCAGAAAACTTAGAAAATTTGCAAAATAATAAATGTTTCCTTAATCCAATGGGTGAGTTTTTCACTCAACTTAACTTTGCTCAGATAGCAGGTCATCCTCATGATATCCCTGACAAGGCTATCGACAAGCTTACGACATATAATGGCACTGATGCCTCCCTCTCTGCTGAGCAGCATATCATAAATTTCACCAAACACTGTGGTGCCCATGTCAAGGGTACTGATAGGCATGAAGATGTTTACATGACCTTGTTTGCCTTATCTTTGGATGGAAAGGCTGGAAATTGGTACGATAATTTGCCAGACAATTCTTTTTCCACCTTAGCAGACTTCAAGGCTGCTTTCCTTGGAAAGTTTGGCAGCAGAAAGGAGCCTAAACATCTAGTAGCAGTTTTGACCAGCATAAAGAAGTCTGATACGGAAACCATGGATGAATTCAATGATAGGTTCACAGAGTTATCAAATTCCATCCCTACTACTTATGCTCCTCCTGCAGCTTCTACTTTGGATTATTACATAGAAGCATTAAGTGGCAAGATCCAATACCATATTAGAGACAAGGAGCCAACCACACTGCTTCAAGCTCAGAATTTGGCCATTAAAATTGATAAGAATATGTAGTCATCTGGTGAATCTAACCTCCAGGGTTATTCAAGGTCTTCAACTTATTTGAAAATTAGTGAACCTAAAGACAAGGATCCTTTAGCAGCTATGAAGGATGCCTATGAAAACCAAATGATTGAAATGAAAAGGGAGATGAAGAAAAATATGGAGGAAGTTGAACAAAGACACTTAGTAGAGATTAAAGAGGTTCAGAATCGGGTCATGACTGTTGAAAGAACCCAACCTCCACCACCTCCTAGAACCTTCCCTGCAAAGCCAACATGGCAAAGAAGAAATCCCAGCCATGAACAGAGGCCTCCTCATCAGTTAGAGGCTGCTAACATGGTCGAAACTTACATGCCATTTTGTAGGGCATGTGAAGACCTTCATGAAGAATCTTCCTGCTATGATGAATGCTATATTCAGGAGCATGGTTTTCTAGAGGGTGGTGGTCCTAAAGCATCATCAAGCGAGCCTGAGTACATAAACTATGTAGATGACATGCATGATATTTCTGGAGAAAGTTGGAGAGAGGCAAAACAATATTCAAGAGAGCCTGAATACATTAACACAGTTGGACAGCTCCATCTTGTCACCACAGAAACCCGGTGTCAAGTCAAATATTTTAGTCTACAATTGGATAACCTCACTAAAAACTTTAGCACTAATCCTACTAATGAACATAATGATGATAGTTTGGAAGGTTTACTACCTTGTGACCTTTTTTCTGAAGAAGATGACTATGATCATGAGGAGGGATATAGCCAGAAATGTGATACAAGTGAGGAAGAACCCCTTTCTTCTGAGATGGATGACAATTACGAGACTTTCATTGAAAATCCAATCTTAGAAGTTTCATGTGATGAGATTCCTCCATGCTCTCCACTGGATGACAAATATTTGGAAAGTTGGGTCCCATGTGATATCTTTGAAACCCAAATTTTTGAAGAAGATTGTTTTGAGCGGAATGAGGAGTGTAGCCAGGGACTTGATACCAGTGATGAGGCATCTCTCATATCCAACATAGATGGCGATGATGACTATTGGAATTTTATTGAAAATCTAACCTATGATACTTTTGAAAATATTTTTGAGAATCTCATCTATGATGTGTCCAGCATGGGGAGTTGTTATTCTGAGACTTATAGAGAAGAGCAGTTGGAGTTTTCCTATGATCAGTCAAAATTGTATCTGAGTATCTTTAATAAGGATTTGGAGAAGTAGTGCGGTGAAGAGTCAGATGGGATACAACTCTTTGAAGTTTTTTCTCAACCATTGTCTTCACATATAGATGCTCCTTATGTTTTGGAGCACCTTGGGGCTTATACAACGAGTTATTATTTGATAAGCCTTGATGATCAACATGATGGAGTAGTCGACCTGCCGCATTATCCCAATTTGTATATCAGCACTATCCAATCATGGATAGAAGCAGCCTACACAAGTATCTACCAGTTTGGGAATAAGTTTGATGACATTCTTCATGCCTATGATTCCCCATCCAGCCCGCCCATTCTGGATCATCACGCAGGTTTGCATTTTCTGGAAATTATGTCCTTACTTTGGCTGGTAACCAAAGACAAGGAAAAACATTTTTATATTAATAAAATTCTTAGGTGGCTACATTGGATTTATGATTACACCTAACCCTTTTTGTATCATGCTTAGAGTAGGAAAATAGGATCCTTAAAGTGAGCATTTATTTTATCATTTTCTTTATGTACTTAGAAATAAATAAAATTTTTAGTTAAGTTTTTTCTTTGAATAAAGCAACTTTTGGATCATTGGCTCTTTTTCATAAAACTTGTGCTACTAAGGTTTTCTTATCAAGTTGAGATGTTTTTACAGGATATGGAAACCAGATATTCTGGGGTTCTCGTATGCTCTCCTTGCATAAGAGACTAGATCGAGCACACGTCCCGCAGTTGGAGCCAGATGTTTTCCAACTTTTTTGTACCATAGTTGGGTTACCTAAGGAGCCGCCGGTTGATAGACTTGTTCAAAGTCCGATTCCAGTGTATCAGTTGATCCATCTGCTTGTCTAGCCAATATTGGCTAGTCACTTTTATATTTGAATAATTTTGACCATGGCCCCGCGGGGTTTGTAATAAAATGTGCTAGTAGGATATTTTTGAGTGGTTCGGTCTCCTAAGACATAGAATTGCAAATAGGGTATTCCAATGAGTTTTTTGCCCCTGACAATTATTCTTTGCCTTCAGCCGAGTATAATTGATGAGGTTTTCTCTCACTTCCTCCAAAGCTGGAATGCCTGATGTTGAATTCTGGGCCTTGGGGGGTTATTAGAGCCCAACTGAGTGTTATAAACCTACTAGAAATTATTTAGATAGATCATGGTCATGTCCTAAGTCATCTGGACACAAAAAAAAATTCAAAAAAATCTTTTTCGAACAGTGAAAAATAATTTTTTAATTTTTAATTAATTTTCCTATGTTTTTTGGGTTAATTTTTCCATAAATTAAATGGAAAAAACCCGTTCATGATCCGGACTCAGAATTTAGTAATTGAAGGCTCTAACCTTAAGCCAACAATCATTCTTGATCAGTCAGCCAGTCAGAACTAACTTTCAGATCAACAATTGGACACATAATGCCTTTTTACTCAAAAAAAGTCAATTTTGAGTAAAAACATGATTTTTATTAAAAAAAATGTTTATTTTGGAGAAAACTAAAACAATCCAAATTAATCCAAATTTAATAAAATAAAAGGCTAAATGACATCTCATGGAACACTTATGATGATTGGAGTTATCATAACTCAGCTTCAGTCGTCATTAAGAGAGCAATTAATTTATTATCAGTTATCAAACATGTCATCTCCAGCTAAATATGAGATGGAGAGCTCTCATTGGTCCGGTGATTTGATCGAGGTAAAGACTGAAGCTTACACCATCAGTGGGCTTCCCAAACCTAGATTAGGGTCCTTCCAGACCTAAAGGATGAGCTTACCTACATCCAGACTCACACATGTGGCCTCATCCTTGACTTTTTTTCAGTGCACAGCTTTGGAGTGGGGGCGCCTTGCCTAGGTGGAGGCCTTCCCTCACTCCTGGTTCTCCAGTTTAGGTCTGGGCTCTTTGGTATGTGGCTAAGCTGTTTAGGGTTGTTTTTTTGGTTTTAGGGTTTTAGCACTCTCTCATTTGTTAAAAAGAGGCTCTTTTAGCTCTATTTGCATGGACTTTTGGGCATAGAAGCTCTGCAAAAATTGTAATCATTATATTATTGAAGAAAGCTTTTTTGACTTTGGAGGTCTACAAGATTGTCTCTTCATTGGTGGATGTGTTGTATGAGGTGATCTCTTTCCATGCTTTCAATTTATTATTTATGTGTTGAATCAAACAAATAGCTTTAGAAGTCTATTATTAGAACATAAGATTTACCATTTGCTGCTGTCAAGTTGGTTTATTATGCAAAGTTTATCAGAATCTAGATGGGTACAAATATTCAGTTATATGAAGTATTGATCTCGATTTGCATATTCCTAGCATACTAGATTTTATTGTTTGATCTCACTGGGTATCAAGTTGGATTGTCTTTACAGATCTCGCCATTTGGAGAAGGGTGCAAGCTTAGTTGCATCAAACTCATCTCCATCATCAAAAGAACCTTCTAACATTGTTGAATTTCAGGACCTACAGAGAGTTTGGGTTTTTCCAAGAGGAAAAAACAAGGAGATATTCCTCCAAAGTTCCATCTCAAAGTCTTTCATAAATTTAAACACTTTCTTGGTTACCGAACTTCCTTCCTCTAGTTCTCCCTTTGCTCCTTGACTTCTTTTGTTTCCTTGCTTGCTAGCCCCTTTGCTCCTTGACTTATTTTGTTTCCTTGCTTGCTAGCCCCTTTCCTCCTTGACTTGTTTTCCTTTTCTCACTTTTTCTTCATCGCTTCCCCCTTTTCTCTCTCTCTTTTACCATCCCTTTTTTCCATTTTGGACAGCCCTAGTGTGCGCTAGCTTTCTTCCCTTGTTTGCCTCTTTTTGCCCTAGTTTTTGGGCTTCCTTTAACCTTGTTTTTGGCCATTGCTTTTAATTTTTGTTCGCTGTCCTGTTTTGCACTTTTTATGACAGCTACTTATTTCTTTGTTTGTTGTCCCGTTTTGCACTTTTAATGACAGCCACTTATTTCATGGTTCGCTGTCCCGTTTTTCACTTTTTATGACAGCCACTTATTTCATGGTTCGATGTCCCATTTTGCACTTTTTATGACAGCCACTTATTTCATTGTTCGCTGTCCCATTTTCTTCAATTTTGTTCATCCCTTAGCTTCTTAGTTCGCTGCCATTTTCCTCCCTTTTCTTGTTTTTGACTTCCTCTTTGCCTTCCCTCTTTCTTCCCCTCTGCTTCCTTTTATTTCAGCCTCCTTTTGTCTTGTTCTTTTGTTTTCATTCAAGCTTTTTCTTTTCCCTTTTCATAAAGTTTGAAAAAAATTTCAAGAAAAGTTTCAAGTAAAGAAAAAGCACTCTCCTTTTTACAAGTTTTAATAATTGTAGAGTTACTTTGTTTTCATTGGAAAAGTCCTTTCAAGGATTAAAATCCTTAAGGAATATTGCAATAAAGTTTAATAAAGATCTTGTGCTTGAGTGGGGTTTTTAAGTCCTCACTCTCATCCTCCCCCATTTGAGGAGGATTGTGTTGTGTTTACTTGTTCCTGCTTAAATTAGATTTGCTTATTAATCTTAGAATACTAATTGTCAATTCATCACTTTTTAATTAAGTTGATTACTCAGTCCTTTCAATTGTTTATCTTTCTAAGTAAATCAGCTATGCAAATCTCTTGAATCACACCATAAGCTGGATCAAGAGTACTCTCTGTTGGAGAGTCCAATCAAATAATTTTATCTTGTGCTTGCTTAATCAATTAATCCTCATAAGTAAGACTCTTGAACTTGCAGAAACACAAGTCAAGAGCACTCTCTATCGGAGAGCATCTTAGGTTTGCATAACCCCTACATTAGTTTCATCTAGATTAGCTAAGTCTCTTGAACCACTGTCATAAGACAAGGTCAAGAGCGCTCTCTGTCGGAGAGTTTTAATTAATTAACTTAATAAAATTCACAACTCACATCCCTTTAATTAATTAACCCCCTTCCCCCTTTTCCAGAGTATGCTCTGACCAATCTTCGATCGGAATACCCAGAAATGACATTGGATCTCTAAACCCCACAAGAGTAACTTAACTAAAACTTTTCCCCATAACCAACGCACCGGCGTTGTTCGATAAATGCCGAAGCACGTGGGAAAATTCCAAGTGTGGGCGCCGGGCTACCTAATCTGGGCACTGGTAGTTAAGTTATTGAACACTTACCTTTGACCCCAGACAGGTTCGTCATGTCTTCGAACGGAGCCACTGAAGTTATTACCGGTTAGGACATCCAGCCACCATAAGTGAAGATCACAAACAAAAAAATCTTAAAATCTACCAAGAGCACTTGCAAAACCTAATACTCACTAGCTTAAATTCTTAGACTTTATTTCACGCGCTTATTTGACTCCATAAGGCACTGGTCCTTTGTTATATTTGATTAATTTTCTATCTTGATCAACTGCCTATGGTCCATTTCAATTGATTATATTTAAATGCTTAAGTTATAAGTCTGGAATCTTTGCTTATATGTGTGATCTCTTGTTAGCAATGTGGATTGCTTTAATTAATCATCATCCCCTTAATATTAATCATTTTAAATCACAATAACTCCTAAACAACACCCATCCTCATCCAAAACATCCAAAACTTAACTTAAACATTGAGCCATAGAAAACTCTTTGTTAGGGACTAACCCCCTTGGCTTCATTAGGAGTTAGCCTAAACGGAGGATCTAGGAGTAGGTGACAGTACCTAGCTCTGTGCTTTCCCCCAATGTCACACCTCTCCCATTTTCTCAACTGAGGAGACAACTTTCGGAAGATTTCTTGCTGCTGGTGTGCAATCGGCGGACAACAGTCTTGATGGTAGATCCTGCAAAGATTGCCATCATTGTAAATCTTCCAGCACCCAACTCAGTCAAGCAGCTGAGGACAGTGCTCGATCATATCGGGTACTAGATAAAATTCATCAAAGGTTATGCAAAGATCACAACACCTATGGAAAAGCTGTTAAAGAAAGATGTAAAATTCCTATGGAATGAGGAATGCCAAAAAAGTCTAGACACTCTTAAAGAGAAGATGGTTACAGCACCCATCTTAGTATTTCTAGACTGGACGAAGCCATTTCATGTACATGTGGATGCATCCGGTATCGCACTGGGGATCATTTTAACCCAAACAGGATAAGGAGGTATCGATCACCCTATCACATAATCAAGCAGAAAACTATCCACCACAGAAAAGAACTACACCACTACAGAGAGAGAAGGATTAGCCATGGTGTATGCTCTACAGAAGTTCAAACACTACTTGTTGGGTGCCTCATTCAAGATGTTTACTGACCATTCTGCTTTAAATTACTTGGTCAATAAGCCAGTGTTAGGGGGACGAATCTGCCGATGGTTACTCCTGTTCCAGGAGTATGATTTTGAAATTATTGTAAAACCAGGGAGATTGAACGCCGGACCTGATCATTTGTCATGGATAGAATCAGGAGAAGAGCCAAGTAATCTAGAGGACAACTTGCTCGATGAGCAATTGTTCTCTATCCAGATCACAGACGAATACTATGCTGATATTATTCACCTTGTCACTACAAGATGGGCACCTGTTAAGTTTACTGTTATAGCAGATTTCACCACACTAGGTGAATCACACATTGTATGGCCTTCCCATGTCCCCCTGTAGACTCATTAGCCCATATGGACCACTTTTTGTCTTTTGATGTATCCTTGACCATCCCTAAAAACATAAGAAAAATGATATACGCGGCCTTTTCCCCAATAACCGTGTACATACACGGATATTCCCTCTATAGTCGCGTACATCGGGATGTGTACATAATCCAAATAC
>LPNX010062533.1:64669-99038 GCA_001517045.1 Pseudotsuga menziesii | reverse complement strand
CAAGCTGAAGATTGGAAAGCTCAACGAGGATCTACTTCAACCGTCCGGAATAAGGTACGAGGTTCAATCCTTTAGTGTTAGATGTTTTTATTTCTATTGCATATTGGGAAATATTGATTTTTGGAGTCTAGCTGTCTGTTGTGGTACCCCAAGCCATAGGAATTTCTCTCTGTAACAGAATTGGCGACTCTGCTGGGGAGTTCCTAGTAATTGTCCTTTGGGGGTTGATTTCTTGGCATTCAATGTATTTGAATTGCTCTCTCTCTCTCTTGTTTCTGTGTCAGGTATGGGGGCATGTATGCCTGGTAGAGCCTGATTGGTGTGAATTTAGTCTCATCCTGTCTGTTTACCTTGAATTTGTGCATCTTTTTCTTCCTGTATGCGGGTTTGTCACTTACAGTCACATATACACACGGTTTCCCCTGGGATTTTCACATATACACACGGGTTCACTAGGCACAGTCATGTATACCTTGGTTTTTACCTTTTGTGGAAGATAGTGGATTGCTGGGTGAATGCTGTTAGTTGCTGAGTCTCCTTTGGCACTGCCTGAGTCTGTTAATACCTCTGTTTTTGACCAGAAACGTTTTTTTTAGCCTAAATTTTTTCTTTTAGGAAAGTTCTTGTCATGGCATCTTTGATTTTTTGTTTGAGACTAGTGCATTAGAGTCCTTTTACCTTAGTGCTTTGCTGGAATGATGTTTATGTGTGCTTGCAGAGTCTAGGGTGGGTAGAGTCATTCTTTTGCTTTTTGTATCTCTTTATTTTCAAAAAATCCAAAAACATTTGCTTATCATCATGCATTGCATATTGCACTTTGCATTGTACTTGCATTAGATCTAGATTTGCTTTGGAGTAATAGTTAGGAATTCATATAGGGAAATTTGCATTCAGCATTTGAAGAAGAAATTGTGCATTACACGTAGTACGCATACCCTGTTTTCATGGACACAATGCATTTGCATTGATTGTTAGGTGTGCATTTTACTTCTTGTTGCGTCATAACACCATTAGTTGCACGACCATATCCTATTTTTGAGTAATAAAGCCAACTAAAATCAACACTAAATAAAATGAATTACACTTTTTTCTTTTCTAGGGTGCACCAACAAGCTTAGGTTTTAGGATCTTGGAATAGTTCATTGAAAGTTAATTCTCCAAGATCACTAAACAACAACAACTAGGTGTCTGTCCAGGGAGTGTGTGAAATCCTTGGTATAACCGATGTTCTCATGAAGCTCCTCTCAAAAGGGAGTCAAGCACTAGGCAGTGTGAGTGGTTTTTGATTGGGATAACCCCTGGTTGGTAACTGTGTAGCACCGGCGATATAGCCAGGATTTTATTAGTATCTGGGGGCTCTTTTGGGAGTTTCGGGCTTTGCTACCCTGCCCATACGGTCAATCCTGCCTGCGACTGTCTGCCTAAGCGTTGATTATATTGAGGTGACCTTAGTGACCTTACCTAGGATATCGAGGGGGTACATGTAGAGGTTATTCTGCATGTGTCCCGGCCAAGTTGGGGTCGGACAGCACAGTCGCTTTACGCATTGAAGCTGAGGGCCACAATAATTGGTTTCGAACCTGCGCTTGTGGTGACAAGGGCCTCTCAAGCCTCTCCTAGGCAAGACATACCGGCCACATTCAGGAGCTCACTTATCCAGCCCTTGTTTGCTTGCTTTTGGCTTTAGATTTTTTTAGTGATTGCTCTGTGCACGCTAGTTGTCCTAGGGTTGACGTAAATAGAGAGTCTTCGCTATTTTTTGAGTCATTGTGGAGTCGGGTGCGGTTCCGCGCCGTTCTCGTCATTTAGCAGGACTTTCGCCTTCTACTTCTCCTCCTCCTTTGGGAGAGGGACCTAGACCCTCCAGGCGGACCATGTCACACATTGATTCACACACCATGGGAGATCATTCAGAGGATACATCTGAGCTACCTCCTCCCATTCGCGTTAACGATGGGGATTTCACACCTACTTATGACCCTTCACCCGACCTAACCAAGTTAGGACCTATGATTTCAGAGATAGGAACCATGCATGATAGACCTAGTCACTCTAGGGTCGACCCCTCATTGACACATTACCGGTATGGAATTCCGGAAGACACCAAGACTCACTTTGAACCTACCACTACTAGCTATGGTAGTTATGCTACAACTGGTTTTCCTATGCACGATTTGACATTTCATGTTGAATCCGATTTTGAGCCTAGCACTATGCCGGGGGGAAATCCCATGCCTTACCTTGTGGAGAGGTTTGGGAGTACTAGTCACATTGCACCTTCCATCCTAGTGGTAGAAGCTCCATCTTATATACCTCCTAGGTCTAGAGTTAGTGATCCGATAGGGATACCAAGTTCTAGACGAGTGACGATAGGCACTAGTACATTTCTTCTTATAGAGATTCCTTTGTCCTCACTTCCGAGTTCTTCAAATGTAAACCCTCCACCTTACTCACGTGGTCCTTCGAGTCGTCACATAGCTACGAGTTAGATCCGTACTGCGATTACTAGACCAGTTGTGTCCCAAGCCTACATACCACCCGTGGTTTCGGGAGGTTATGTTTATGTTTCTAGAGGTCAGATTGCTACTTCCATGACATATATCCCTACTTTTGGTATGTATATTCCTACTTCCGGAATGTATATCCCTACCTATGGAGTGTCTCATGGGGCATCGCAAGTGGTGACCTATGGACCCTATTATGGGGCGCAGTATGGACAGGTCTCTTCACCTTATGGAGGCAGGTATTCACAACCTGATTACTCTCCTAACTATGGCTTTGTAGCTCCTACTAGTCAAGGTCCACCTCATTATGGTACTTCCACGCCACCCTATACAGGTTATATAGGAGGAGGTCACTATGGCCAAGGTCATTGTGGTAATCAATCCTATATGAACCAAGGAGCGGTCCCTAGACCTCATCATCCTAGGCTCCCTTTCCTCGCGACACTCAATCTACCTGACTTATCGAGACTTACGAACGATCATGTGGCTCATGACCCGGCTTGGCCGGCTGTCCCTACCAAGCTTCCTTCGGACATACCTAAGTTCAAAGGCAAACCAGGAGAGGATCTGAGTGAACACGTTATGACATTCCACCTATGGTGCTCTTCCAATTCATTGCATCAGGACTCAATCCATTTGAGACTATTTCAACGCACCCTTACAGGGCCTGCGGTGAAATGGTATATAGAGTTACCTAGGGGTGCCTTTACTTTGTTCGATGACCTTGCGATGACTTTCCTTAATCACTTCCAGCTACCAGTGCGCTATGATGTTGGTACTGAAATCTTGTCGACATTTTGGTAAGATAAAGCCACCCATATTTCTAATCATATTCAGGAGTAGCGTAGATGGAAGAGATTAATCAAAGCCTTTATACCGCCGGAGTTACTCCTTGAGTGGTTCCTCAAATCTTTATTACCATATATCGCGAAGGATGTTTCCACATCCGGAGTACAGAATGACGAACAAGCCATCTTTATGGCGCAAGAACTGGACTTGATCTATGCTCAGTCTGGTTTGTTATATGAGATTATACCTAACGCTCCTCGTTCTAGTTTCGATCCCAAGGTCAAACCTGGACCACATGCCGATGGCATTGTGGGTAGTGCAAGTAAGAAACCTGCAGGTTCGGTTGTGAAACAAGTTGCTCAATTGTCAATCAACCAATCTGCCTCGGGACAAGCTACGGCTTCGTCTCATCCTGCCCAAATGGCGAATGTACTTGCTGTGCAATCGTCCGACCAGAAGGGTAACCAGCAACCCAGACGGAATAGAAAAAAGGATAAAAACAATAATAATAAGAAGGGTGGGAATAAGAATGAGAATGCCAATAATAATGACAAGAACAATAAAAATGCTGGGGGGGACAAGCAGAATAAGCGTAAGGTTAAGTTTCCTTGCAAGCTATGTAAGGACGACCACCTCACTTACTTGTGCCCTAGAATGGATGAAGCTTCGAAGTTCATAGAACAGGGCCCAGCTATGTTAACAAACCCTTTACCACATAACCAGAATATGAACTCGAAGTCCCATGATCAATCTAGTGATGAAGATCCAGCTGAAACTAGTGGTTGTGGGTGCATTAATATGGTCTATGCTGTGAAAGTTGTGACGCGTGCGAAAGATTATACTTCGTCACAACCCAACCCAGGCAAACAACCTGATCCACCAGGAACCCCTTTGCACATTGAGAAACCTATAGATAAACCTGAGGCTGCACCTCGCATTCCTAAGGGGGTACTTAAGCATTCGGGTCATAACCCAAATGCCCGAGCCACCCAAAATTATTCAGTTGTCGAGGACTTGGGTCACACTCCTTGTGCGATGTCTGCATTGGAAGTGCTTCAGAGTTGTTCGTTGCAAAGGAAGGCTTTGCTTTCCGCTCTTGGTGTGAATGGTGATGATTCTTCCTCAGTGATCAAATTTGAAACCGCAGGACATCAGCCTCACTTGCCCTACTATGTGTCCCTTTTGGTGCATGTATAATGTCTTAATATGATCGTCAAGTGCACTGTGATTGACGAGGGCGTTGCTGCTTCTGTGATGTCTTTGTCTTGTTGGAAGGGTCTCGGTTCTCCTGAGTTGTCAAAGTCTACGACCATGTTAACTGCTTTTGATGGGAGATCATTTAGGCCGCACGGTATCCTTCCTTCCCTTAAAGTCCGTTTGGGAGGGAAGACCGTTGCGATAGAGGTTGAGGTGGTTGATGCACCCCTTGACTAAAATCTCTTACTGGGAAGGAATTGGATGTATAGTATGCAAGCTGTTGCGTATTCTATGTTTCACGTTGTATGCTTTCCTCATAATGGGAAGATTGTAACGATTGATCAGATGGCATTCAAGAATCCTCCTGTTAGTGCATCTTCGGAAGCTTCGGTTCCGAAAGTTGAACATTCCCAGCCAACAACTGAGAGTGTGGGTATAGGCATGTATCCATCCCTCATGGGAACCTTTAGTTGTCCTGCACCCATCCTCATGATAGGATCTAGTTTCGATGGTGCTTTGACGTCTACGAGATCAGTTCCTTTTCACACAATTCATATGGGAGATCCTTGGATTATTCCTTCATCAAGTCCTTCGATTGAGGCCATTGAGACAAGCGTGTCGTTGCCTGCAGTCATGATAGCTTATCAAGCTAATCTCCAGTCTGCTGCAGAGCCTTGTTCTTCTTCTTCGCGGATGGAGGAGGAAGACCCCTATGTGCTGCCGGCATGGGCAGTACATTCTTCTCATGCCCACGACTGCCTTGATATGATTTTCCCTTCAGATGAAGTGATCATCGAGGCTATGTCGGGAGTTGAGCCACCATGGGAGGAACTTCATCATAGATCATATTTCCTTCCAGAGCTTGACCTTTTGGAGCATGAGGATTATAGGGAGATTCTTAGTCAGAAAGTTGGTAGACCCATGGTTCCATTAAGCTCTCCTGGTCAGATGGCTGATGGAAACATGGCAAACATATCGTCAACTATGCCTATCAACATTTCTCACAACCCTGGTACAATTGAGAATGTCTACATTAGGGCGGATTGTTCCTAAGATGAGATTCGCGAGTATACCGAGCTGTTCAAGGAATTCCGTGACATTTTTGCTTGGTCTTACGATGAGATGCAGGGATTGACCCTCTGATTGTCGAACATGAGATTAAGACTTACCCCAACGCTAAGCCTGTTCGATAGCGTTTACGCGTGGTAAATCCTAGGAAAGCACCCACCATAAAGGCAGAGATAGAGAAGCTATTGAAAGCTGGTTTCATCTATCCTGTTTCCTTGACGGAGTGGGTTTCAAATCCCGTTCTGGTGGATAAGAAGCAGGGAGCGATCCATATATGCACTAATTTCTGTGATTTAAATCATGCCTGTCCTAAGGATAACTTCCCCACACCGTTTATAGATCATATTTTGGATGAGTGTGCGGGTAGCGAGGTGTTCTCCTTTATGGACGGCTTTTCCGGATATAATCAGATTCAAATTAAACCCAAGGACCGACATAAGACCACATTTATTTGTCCTTAGGGAACGTTTGCGTATCGAAAAATGCCTTTCGGCCTTAAAAACGCCGGAGCTACGTTTCAGTGGGCCATGACCTTGATTTTCCACGATCTCAAGTCCATTATTGAAGTATTTTTGGACGACCTCACTGCTCATTCTCGCATGAGGATGCATCATTCTTATCACTTGAGATTGGTGTTCGAAAGATGCCGGCACTATGCTGCTAGATTAAACCCTCATAAGTGCATAAGTTTGCATGAAATCAGGTTGTTTGTTAGGATTTATCGTTTTGAAAGAGGGTATAAGAGTCGACCCTTTGAAGGTTGAGGCAATACTTCAGTTGTCTCCCCCGCGAAATATTCGTCATCTTCAGTGTTTGCAAGGCATGGCAAACTTCCTATGCAGATTTGTTGTCAATTTCGCCAATTTGACTAGAGGTTTCATGCATCTTCTGAAGAAGGATACTCCCTTTGAATGGGATGAGCGAGCCCAGGAGTCCTTCGATGCACTTAAGCGATCCCTAACATCGGCCCCGATGATTAGTCCTCTGGATTATAGCCGTGATTTCCTATTATATGTGGCCGCGTCTTTAGAGATGATTGGGATGGTTTTGGTTCAAGAGGATGAGGAGCTCCAGGAGCACGTCATATATTATTTGAGCCGAAACCTTATTGACGCAGAGATTCGGTATTCTCATGTCGAGAAGCTTGCCTTAGCTACCGTACATGCGGTGCAGTGTTTGAGACATTATATTCTCCTTCGCCAGACCTTGGTTGTTGCCCATGTCAATCCATTTCAGTTCATCCTCACACATAGGATGATTGGGGGAAAATATAATAAATGGATTATCATCCTGCAAGAGTTTGATCTCGAATTTGTTTCGGCAAAATCGAAGAAATCTTTAATCTTTGTAGAGCTCATATCGGATTTTCCGAGCGAGGATGAGGAGTCGGTATGTGAAGATAAGTTCGTTGATGAACACATTTTCTTGATCTCAATGGCTGACCCATGGTACGGTGATATCATAGTATATTTGAAAACACAGAGGACCCCTACTCACCTCTCACGAGATGAGCGACGTCGATTACGTCACGTCTCCAAGAACTACCTCATAGTGGACAATACTTTGTACCATCATGGAGTAGATTCCCTTTTACGACGTTGTTTAACTCATGATGAGGCTGAGGTAGTGCTTAATGATTGCCATGGAGGGGCGTGTGGTGGTCATTTATCTGGGATTTATACAGCTCAAAATATTTTGAGAGTGGGTTATTTCTGGCCATCGATCTTCAAGGATTGTATTGAAGCGGTCAAGAGGTGCCACCCTTTCCAGGTGTTCGCACATAATATGCACTCAAAGCCTTCCTTGTTACACCCTATTATCACCGCCAGTCCCTTGACCAAATGGGGGCTCGATTTTATGGATTGCAACCCAGCTTCGGCTGGGGGGAACCATCATATCATAGTGGATGTCGATTACTTCACGAAATGGGCTGAGGCAATGCCTACAGTAAAATCCGACGGTGAGACAGTCGTGCACTTCGTATTCAACCAAATCATTTCTAGGTTCAGGATTCCGAGAGAGCTTGTCACTGACCAGGGATCACACTTTCAGAACCATATGATGGAAGAGTTGGCATCCAAGTTAGGGTATAAGCAAGAGCACTCCTCTTCTTACTATCCTCAAGCGAATGGATAGGTTGAAGCAATGAATAAATCACTTAAGTCCATTCTCCAACGAACCATCACACAAAGCAAGACGAATTGGCATATTATGTTGTACCCTGCTTTGTGGGCATATCGAACCGCGGTAAGGACTGCCACTGGTTTTTCTCCATATCAGCTTGTTCATGGAGTGGAGTTGATATTGCCGATTGAATGCGATATTCCTTTGTTGAAGTTAGCCGTGGAACTCTTACCGGACACTTCACCTTTGGAGGAGCGTTTGGTTCACCTTGAGCAACTCTATGAGCAGTGTAGAGATGCCTTGGTGACTCTAGAGGTTAATAAGCATCACGTAAAGGCCTAATACGATAAGTCTGTCCATCCAAGAGTGTTTAGTGAGGGAGACTTGGTCCTTTTGTGGGATCAATCGAAAGAACCCTTGGGGGCAGGGAAGTTCAATCCTATGTGGTGTGGTCCTTACGTGGTCAAGCGTGTCTTAGAGAAGGGTGCCTATGAGTTAGTGGATTACAAAGGGACAGCCTTGGTGGAGCCTAGAAATGGGCTCTATCTCAAAAAATACTATGCATGATATTTAGCCAAGGATGCTTGTTGTATATTATTGTACAGCTTTTTTGCATAGTTAGGTCTTGTTTATCGTGATCGGGTTTGTGATTAGTTTCCATTTTTTTTGGCAGATGTCAATGGAATCTTCCACCTACATAGGATTCGCAGATGGTGCAAGCCGTCACACTCAACACTCAGCCTCAGCTGCTTGGGTGATTTATACTCCTATGGGTCATGTACTGTCTTCAGGAGGTGTATGTCTACGGCCATCTTCCAACAATGTTGCTGAATATAGTGCCGTTATCGAGCTTCTACGGGATGCCATTTCGTATGGTGTTCTCTCTCTTGAGGTACGTCTTGATTCAGAGTTATTAGTGTCATAGCTCAATGGTTTGTACCATGTTAGAGATCCGACGTTATTGAGGAGATTCTTACGTGTGAGATTGTTAGAACGGCAGTTTGAGAACATAACATATATACACATTCCAAGAAATTATAATCAAATTGCTGACCCATATGCTAACTATGTGTTAGATTGGCATTTGTTTCATTCATCATAAATTAATCATAAATACAATTTTTACACATGTAAATAAATAAACCGATCACCATAAAACTTTTTTATATATAAAAAATGTGGTAATACATAGTGTCATAATACAAAATTGGGGCTTTGAAATCCACCATCATATACACGGTAGTACAAAATAGATACACTCCCAGGTGTCTAGTCCTGTGGAGGTGGAAGAGGGTTGTGATCATGATATGTCACCACGGCTCTAGCTAGCCACCGGAATAAACGCACCCATGCGCGTGGTACACCCACCACCTGTCTCTGCATAGCCTCAGGCATGTCCTTGACTTGCACCATGGGAACCCTGTGAGTCAGTCGCATGAAGTTGGTATGGATGCTTTGGAGCGTTCGCTCCGCATCCACACCGGTGATATCATATCCTCTTCCCCTCCGTCTATGACATGGGAAGCCCTCTGGTTGCCATGGTACCACATCTGCACATGAATGGTAGATGTCATTATGTATTGTCATGCAAAACCATGTCTTTTTGATTCCATTAATCAAGAAAACACAAAAAAATTAAATAATTCAAAAATTTTAAAAAGAGTAAGGGTCGAGATTCATTACCTATGTCTCCATATGCTGATCCTGGTGGTAATGGCATGTCCGGATCTCCCCGAAAGTCTATCCCTACATAAGGGTATTCCTCTATGGCAACAATCTGTTGTTGCCACCATGGAAAAAAGTTTGCTGGATAAGGGTTGTCCACCCTACCACCCCCCAGTCTGCGCATCGCGTCTTCCCAACGTTGTTGGGCCGGATATCGAACCCCGTGGAGAGGAACATCCACTCTAGGGCTCAATCCTGGAACACGCTCGAAGAAAAATGTGCTCAAGATGCTGCTGAACCTAAAGTTCCGTATCCTACCTGCCTTGCACTCACTGAGCTGATGTTTCATGTTGCTCAGTAGGGAAGTGCTCCAGTCATAGATGGTCGGTGTCATACACTCCACTGCATAGAACATCACTGGCTGAGAGTCCTAATGGAGTGATGCTAATCCTGCTATCCTACCCAGGGTCAGTAGTATGGCCTTTAGGCCCAGCACCTGTATAGCGTTGGTGGGAACTTGGCTCCCCACCTTCTCAGTCTCTAGGTAGCAGTACATAGCTATGTACTCGTCGATAGTAAGCCCATGACCTGGCCCTCCTTAGGAATGAAGGTTCACCATCTCACCTCGTCTGGATAAACCTATGATAAAGTAGATATCCTCCACCTCAATGGTGAGGGACATGTCGTCTATCCGGAAGGACTTTGAGTCTGGATCCCAATAGTCTACTAGCATCTGTAGTAGTCCTAGTTTGGCCCTCAAGCCACCTAGGCACCAAAACTTGTAGAGTCCACATCTTCTTAGAGCTTCTTGAGCCATTCTGTCAGCCCTTATTGCTTCCTCTACGTCACCATGCTCGCGTTCTCACCACTCTAGCACCATCCTGCATGAGAATTTCACCAAAATTTCCATTAGATTCATGTAAATCCTTATGCGCGGCGTCATATGCGGTTGTTTTGCAAACAGCCGTGTATGTACGTGGTTTTTGGTCCCTTTTCTATGTATAGCCAGCCCTATACGTGGAAAAATCCTCGATACCCACGTGGGCCGCAACGCTCATGTAAGATTGGCCTTTAAAAACTCATTTGACCATGAAAACTTGTAAAAATTATATTGAAATGCAAGCAGAGAACATGAGTAAATACCTGGAAGAGACGGTTGTGAATTCTGCCGGCTGGATCTCCTGGAATTTGCAGTTGAAAATCAGAGCTCCAATGGGTAAAAGTTTCAAATGATTTCTATTTTTTACTATTTATAGAAAAAATTTCAAATATTTGAAAATTTTTACCCCCTTTCCTATAGTTTTGACCATTTCTAACCATTTTGGACCGTTTCTGACCTAATATGTGATGTAGAAGACCGTTTTCAGCACTGTTTCAGCCTTTGGATTGACCCGTTTGTACTGATCTCAGGTATAATGTCTACACTGGCATATAGGTTAGGTTCACCACCATTTGCATTTTGCATGACCTTATGACCATGTCACTATATCCTTAGGTACGAACCCACTCTATTATGTCACGAAACCTTCTTGTTGCTATAGAAGTGGCATGATATGAGTGGTAGAGCCTCACCTTACATGGGTACCCTAGTTAGCACCTTATTTGCATTTGGTGCCCATGCCGATGTTTCTCCCTTTAGGGTGTGGGAGTCCGTTGTATAGTATTGTCGTGACATTTAGTAAGAGCCTCACACTCCTCTTGATCTTATGCTGGCCATTGATCCCCCGGACTCCCTTGTATCAAGTTGTGAATGCATTATCAGAGCTTTTCCTGTCTTATTGAGATTTATGCCGGCTCCCCTGACATTGCGTTTCATCCATATAGCTCGAGCTTGTCTCATGTCTAGCCATGCAGAGCCTTTTCTTTATATCTTTCACAGCTTGATTCCCTTTTTACCGGGAGGGGAATTTCCCCCAAGTGTCGATATCCTACACATGTATCCTTGCATTGAGCATAGGTATGTTCCACTGCTTGGAACTAGTTTGTTTGCCCTCATGAAACTCATCTCCTCCTAGTTTGTAACTATAAAGCTAGTTTATTCTTTTTTCAAGCTTTTCAAATAACTGAAAAAGACCAAAAAAATAAAAAAACCAAAAAGCCAGACAAGAAAAGATATTATCTTTGGCAGCTGTCGAGTCGTGTCACCTTCGAATAGAGCACTGTATATCACATACATTGTTTGGGTTATAGTTTGACTTTAGGAGCTGTACTCGTTTATCTGAGTTTTATCTCCACCGACTGGTTAAGCTTCCAGTCCCTATGGAGCCTCTATTGATGCCTCCTGCGTCATAGAGATGTCCCAGTTTGTATATCAAGTCTATGCTACCTTCATTCAGTCACCATACACTGTTATGCTCTTGTTTGAAGGAAGTTGAAACCTGAGTCGGCCATTCCTCAGTTATCTTGACTTTGCATGTCGGCCATTCTCGGTACAGTTACTGGTTCGTGCACCTTATGATCGAGTTCTTCCATATTATACAGCCTTGCTAAGTACCTCGTGTTGGATGATGGGGGATGCCCTAATGCCCTCCTTCCAGCATATTTCATCCCATCGACTTTAGATCATTTATTCTGGGATTGGAGTCTAGAGTCATTTTGAGTGCCTTGAGACTTGCAGTCATCAGTGGCAGGTTCTCTCACCATCGACAGTTTTGGGAATACATCAATGTCCCCTGATCGATGGATTCTCTCAAGTGTTCGACCCCAACACATTTATTCACACTTGTTAGTTTGCACTCTAGTACCTTGATTCCCATTTTCATTATTGGTGGGTGATCTCGCGTCTGTTAACGGTATACATCAATGACCAGTAATCAGGTGATGGACTACTATGTTCGACCTCAACACCTCTATTCGCATAGTAGGACATGTACTCGTAGCGGTGTGTGTAGAAGACCTTCCAGATTGGTGGCATCCACTATATGCTACCTCCTTGGTTGTGCCACTGTTCATGAGATTTCAGCTCTCGTGACTTGTTCCAGTATATGTCAGACATTTCCAGCCACTATGGAGATCTTGATCTGTTATATATCTTCAGCCTTTGTGGAGATCATGGTCCTTTGTATATCTTCATCATGGAGATTTTGATCTATGTATATTGTACGTGGCGATGACCACATATGTGTTATCATGTTTCATGCCTATTCATGGCCATTGTACTCTTATGTTCCGGGACTGCTATATGTATTTGCAGTTATATGCAGAGTTGTATTATGGTATTATGTTGATTGGGTGGCTGGTCTTCCATTTGGGTACCTTCATCACTTCACTTCTGGGATGGACTTATAATGTATTTCGGCCATCGTATAACCCCTCTGATCTCATACATTAGGGGGCATATGTTATAGTGTATTTCACCACACTAGGTGAATCACACATTGTATGGCCTTCCCCTGTCCTGCTGCAAACTCATTAGCCCATATGGACCACTTTTTGTCTTTTGATGTATCCTTGACCATCCATAAAAACATAAGAAAAATGATATACGCGGCCTTTTCCCTAATAACCGCATACATACACAGATATTCCCTCTATAGTCGCGTACATTGGGATGTGTACATAATCCAAATACTTTTGGAGCATTCCTTGACTTGGATCCGACTCATATGACTCCTGGCCTTCCATATGCCTTGAGATCACACGGATTCGACCTTTTAGTATCCCTTTGAAAAGCTATATAAGGAACCCATTGAGACATTGAAAGCATAAGAGAGAATTGAGAGTAACGAAACTATAGTCCATTGTTGCCAGAACTTATGCTTGAGTCTGCATCCCTTTGTCCCTTGGAGCACTGTTGTGTTCTTCCCAAGCTTGCCTTTTTCTAGTAAGCTTGCTATCGAAGTGATGGAGGATTGAGGTGGTGGAGGCCCAAGTGGGGGATTCAGTTTCTCCGGTTCGCAGATGTGCCGTCAGAGGTTGTCACTTGTAATCTCTGATTCATATTAATATAAATATTTTTCCTATCCAGTAATGTGTATTTGAATGAATATTGTATCCATTGGAATATGTCAAATGCTTTTACATTATTGATTATATATGCTAGAATAGATCTAACACCATGAAATATAGTATGCTTGTATTGTTTACTTGTTGTTGAGGACGTGCTATAACAATTCAAGCTGAAGATTGGAAAGCTCAACGGGGATCTACTTCAACCATCCGAAATAAGGTACGAGGTTCGATCCTTTAGTGTTAGATGTTTTTATTTCTATTGCATATTGGGAAAGATTGATTTCTGGAGTCTAGCTGTCTGTTGTGGTAACCCAAGCCATAGGAATTTCTCTCCGTAACATTTACTAAGCAGCAGAAGAAATAGCTAGTTGTTAAAGCAGGAGACTTCACTTTGATTGCAGGACATTTATACAAGTTAGGTCCAGATGAAGTCTTGCGCAGATGTGTTATGCCGCATGAGAAAGAGGCCATTATCAGAGAAGCACATTCAGGCACCACAGGACGTCGTTTTGTAGGAAAGCCGATTGCGCAGAAAATTCTGACCACAAGATTATGGTGGCCTACTTTGCATAAGGATACTAATGAATTTTGCAAATCCTGTGATATCTGCCAGAGGGTAGGAAAACCTTAGCGAAGAGATGAAATGCCACTGCGACCACAGATTACGCTGTGCGCATTCGACAAGTGGGCTATAGATTTTGTGGGTCCTATCAACCCACCAAGAAAACGGACTGGTGCAAGATACATCATCACTGGAACAGAATACCTCACCAGATGGGCGGAGGCCAAAGCAGTAAGGAATTGTGATGCTGCTACAGCTGCACAATTCATTTTTGAAAACATCATCAGTAGATTTGGATGTCCAGTAATTTTGATGAGCGATCAAGGCACCCATTTATTGAACCACACCATTGAGGCCTTAACGGAGGAATTCCACATACAGCACCATAAGAGCATGCCCTACCACCCACAAGCTAATGGTATGGTAGAGGCCTTTAACAAGATTCTAGAAAATGCTCTTACTAAGATCTGCAATAGTCAAAGAAATGATTGGGACCTCAGGGTTAATGCTGTGTTATGGGCTTATAGGACTACATGCAAGAAACTCACAGGACACACACCTTTCAGCTTGGTGTATGGACAAGAAGCTGTTATGCCCATGGAATATATTATTCCCAGTTTCAAAATTGCTCAAATTACCGGGATTGCTGATACAAACATGATGAATGCAAGACTAGCGTAGCTGCTTGCCTTAGAAGAAGATAGATTCATCACAGGATTTCATCAGAAAGTATAGAAGGCACGAGAGAAAGCTTGGCATGATAGGCATGTAAAGAGCAAGATTTTTCATATAGGAGACCTAGTGCTCCTCTACGACAGTAAGTTTGTGAAGTTTCCAGGAGCTTCTTTCAACAAACTGAATGGGGAGCTTCTTCCCACTTTGATTAATGGTAGCAGGATTAAGCTCTATAGTGATAGCCACCCCACGTCCTAGCCTTAACTCAGATAGTTATAGAAGTGCATATGTCCAGTGTAGTTGAAAGGAGGCATCGCACCGGGAATTAGTCTACACCGGCAGGTATTCTAAGTATAAGGAATCACATAAGGACGGTTCATTTTGCGCAAGTCATAGGATGCTTGCAGGAAAAAAAAAAATTAAGTGTTTTGCACAAGTGATGCGATGTGGCATCACAACAAGGCGATGTTTCCCCATGCCACGTAACCAGTTTTGAAAAGGGACAGAGGGCCAGTCACTTCGCCCTCTGACAAGCAGTTAATTTGGATACGACAGGTATTTGTTGCCTTAGATTTGGAAATAGTTTAATGATTTTCCCAAATTTGGTAAAATCTTCGACGAGACTAGCGCCTGCACACACATTTCGAGGGAAATTCGATCTGATTTCAGCAATTAATGAGGATAGAAATGACAGGTGTTGTCTTTTCCATGCAATTAATACTACCGATGGGTCTAGTCTAGAGGACCGTTGAGTCACATATTATCACCTTTGTTATAAATATAAATATCATCCATACGGAAGGGTTACTTTGGCGATTTCAGAGAGTTATAGAGCAAGTTGCAGAGTTTTCCTTGTGCAGAGATACCCCAGTTACAGAGTGCTAGTTTTCCCCAATTTTGCAGCCATTGCCCGTCCAGAGTATTGCACCGAGTGGGTTCTATCCGAGGAGGAACCTTTAGAAGACATTGTGAGACGATTCCAGAGTGGTGGCCTCCAGTCTCCTATGACGACGCTGCCCAAGGTTGTGAAATTAGGTGCATCACAGGTCAGACAACCACCAAGGATGAGGAGTCAAGCGCAGGATGTAGAAGATGTCATCAAAGTCTCTGCTGAAGAGAAGAAGAAAGACAAGCTGACCACTGAAGATAAGAAAGCAGAGCAGAGGAATGATGAGAAGAAATCTCCCGCCAGGAAGAAAGTAAAAATGAGAAAAAGAAGGCAACGGGAGAAGGCAGCTGACCTATCTCATCAGCTAAGAGAAGAACAAGAGGTTCTAGAGGTCAAGAATGAAAATATGCAGAACATAAGCAGCATGAATACCTGGAGCGATTTGCTGAGAAGAAAAGTGAAAGAGGACAACAAATCAAACCAGCAGAACTCCAGCGTGTAGAAAAAGGCTTGTTCTCGGAATGGAATTCATGGTTTGTTTCGCTTTCATATGAAAGGATCTAGACTGAATGAAATGTTTTGAGAAGGCTGGAAGATACAGATTTATATCTTCCCCATAGCATGAGTTCTAACTCAGATAAAGAGGAAAGGATATCTGGGAAAGGCTTCTCAAAATATTAGGATCCTTGAGGGAGCTGCTCATCTATGTAAGGATAAGAGAGACCTATGAACTAAGTTTACAGAAGCCGATGTCAAAGATGATAGAAAGAAAAAACAAGCAAACAGGAAAGTGTTGACACTATTTTTAGAAGAGTGGCACAAGAGTGTGTCAAAGCTATGGAGAAAGAAGTCGCAGGACTTCAATAGAAACTTACAAGGGATTCACAAGAAGCCAAGGAGAAGCTACAGCAAGAGAAACCAGCTGTTAGTGGCTCGAGGATAAGTCACAAGTAATTGTTAGGGGACTGTTGGAGTAGGGTCCCGCAGCTACAGGAAAAGCTGTTGTTTTGGAACGAGTAAGTAAAAGGTAATAGTACCTGAGCGGTCGAGAGGAGAAAGCTCAACCACTGCACTTAAGGCAGCGGCGAAGACAGGACGGCTCAGCAAGCCAAGGTATTGAAGATGAAGGACAGAAAAGGAAGCAACACCGGTACCCACGGTCAGCGTCGGGAAGTGTGGAAGACTGCAGGAAGCTGTGGTGTGATGGAAAGCAGCAGCTCAAAGTACAGATACGCCGACTGTCACAGTTAGGGTTTTTGGGTTACTGTTGGGACATGCCCACAGTTTTGTAAAGGAGAGACCTTTAGGCCACCTATAAAGGGATGTAATTTGTAGTGTAGAAGGTTAGCCATTGAGTCATTTAGCTAGTCAGACAATTAGAGAGTTAGTTGATCTGTTAGCTCATAGATAATTGAGCTTTGGTTCTGTATTCAATATGTAGTTATCTTACTGTAACCAGTAGCTGGCTCGTAGAGCATGTATGTAACAATCCGCATGGATTGAGATAGAGAGAGAGATAGGAAGAGTATATTGTAAGAAGGCAATATAGAAAGAGAAGAGATCTAAGAGAGAAGGGCTCCCGGTAGTGTGTGTGGAGTTACCCAGAAGATATCTAGCTGCACAATAGGTTGCAGTAGAACTGTGTACCCTCTCAGGATATAATAAACACAGTTCTGTGGACGTAGCTTCTACCCTGGAAGTGAACCACGTAAAATCAGCATGTTGTGTGACTATTTCATGTGATTGTGCTTTACTTAGTTGATATATGTTATCTGTTACATGAATATTGTATATCAGTTAGTAAATGTCTGTATGTTCTCATTCAGTTACAGCATTATAGAAGGTTAAAGGCGAGTTTAAATGTATCAAGTGCCTGCATATGAGTTTATCAGGGCTTGTTTCACACATTCATAGTCACTCTATTAAGTGTTTCCAGTATACTTATCCAACAAGTAAGTATAGTTGATTTTGAGAGTGTTGAACCGAGGAAGTTCAAGTAAGATTGTTATACACCATGTTGAAGGTTAGCCGAGTTATTCCACACAGTGAGAAAGCCTGTGGAACTCGAGAGTCGCATTAGGCCATACTATAGAATATATCGCATTGATAGGAGGTGATATCGCACCATCAGAGGAGCTGCGGTGTGAGATATCGCAGATAGTGAGAAAAGCGAAAGGGAGATTTTGCGCATCATCCTAGTCACTGCGATGCGAGAAGAGTCCCTCCCCTGTCCGAGTCCATGAGTAAGAGAGAATTGTGACTCGCCGAGAGATCTCGCTGGCTAAGAAGAGCCACGAGACCCTAGGATGCTACAGAACCTGGTTGAGGACACCTGAGTCTTCAGCCAACCCATAAAGATCACTTTGGGTGAGACTTCAGGCCATTTTGCGATCTGTCGCCGAAAGGGCCAGTGAGCTAGGGGTATTTTTGGTATATGTATACAAGTAAAACCGGGTCTGCCCATGATAGCCAACAAATGGTTCCGTTGTCGTCTTTGAACACATTACAGAGCTAATGTTCTGTTGGCATCCTACTAAATAGGAACTCAACCAGTGGGTTGGGTCTAAGGAAAAAGAATTTGCTGCGACAGAAAACAAGAGTCCTACGTTGAGTACAGAGGACTGGTTACAAAAACATATCTTTACAGACTTGCATACGATATTTTTTGTGACCTATGGAAATGAGCTGTACAACTGGTTATCAAATCTGACTGATCAGCATATATTCAAGCAGAAAGAAACATTGCGTGGACACCGAAGCTGATTCACACTAGTGACCTTCATCTAGTGGCTTCAGATCCTTACCATTTACCTTACTAGTTAGAACCAGATCTTCCTGTTCTAGATTATCTCTTTGATACTTTTCCTTCCAATGAGTCCATTATGGATATCATGAGTACAAACAAGTCCATTTAGGAGGATCACCATCATAAATCCTTGTTCCTCCCCAACACCAGTTTGGTTAACCATGATTACACATCCCTGTTTCCTACTGATATTTTCAATAGACCCCAAAGTCCCATATTGTTGCAAGACACAGATTCTGAAGGAAACCTTTGCAACATTACTCAGATGAATCTGATTGACATATCAACCAGGCTTGGTACCATCGAGCATGTTCATGTTGGGCAGAACTGCTCGGCAGATGAATCTGAAGCATACAAGGCACTTTTCAAGGAATTTCGTGATATTTTTTCCTGGTCCTATGAAGAGATGTCGGGGATTTACTCGTCCATTATGGTCCACAAGATTAAAACCTATCCCATAGCCAAGCCTATCAGGAAAAAACTAAGGCAAGTCCATCCATGGAAGGCTGCAATGATTAAAGCTGAAATTGAGAAACTTATCAAAGCTGGGTTTATTTATCTAGTACCCCTGACAGAATGGGTATCGAACATTGTCCTTGTCAATAAAAATCATGGCACCATTAGAGTCTATATCGACTTTAAGGATTTGAATAAAGCTTGTCCCGAGAACAACTTTCCTACTCTGCACATCGATCAGATTGTTTACAACTGTACTGGAAGTGTCATCTTCTCATTTATGGATGGCTTCTCTGGCTATAATTAGACTGAGATATGACCCATTGATCAGCACAAGACAGCATTCATTTGCCAATGGGGAACCTTTGCATATAAGAAGTTACCTTTTGTCTTGAAAAATGCCAGAGCCACATTCCAACATGCGATGTCCTATGCATTTCATGATATTAAACATATTGTTGAACTGTACCTTGATGACCTCCCTGCTCATTCACAGTGATGGGAGGACCACCCTGGCCATCTTAGAGACATATTCCTAAGATGTCGTCATTATAATATACAGCTCAATCCGCATAAATGTGTTTTTTGCGTTGAAATGGGATATTTGCTATGTTTTGTGGTCTCTAAAGATGGCATCTGGATTGATCCTCTGAAAATTGCCACCATTTTGGCTCTACCAGCCCCAACTAATCTCCTTGAACTCCAAAGTTTGCAAGGGAAGGAAAACTTCCTCCACCATTTCGTATGCAATTTCGTAGAGAAAATGCATGGTTATATGCGTCTCCTTAAAAAGGACACTCCATTCTTTTGGGATGACCAAGCCCAATGTGCCTTTGATAATCTTAAACATGCTTTGACTCATTTACTTGTGATACACCCCCCGGATTATTCAAAGAAATTTCTCCTATATATTGCTACCTCTAGTACTACCATTGCTATGGTTTTGGTGCAGCAAAATCCCAATGGTCAGGAGCACATGATTTACTACGCTAGTAAGAATCTCATGGATTCTGAAACTTGATATTCACGCGTGGAGAAGTTAGCATTGGTCACGGTCATTGCTGTACAAAAATTTGTTCACTACATTTTTCTCCGCACAACCACTGTATTGGCAGACCAGAACCCTATGTATTACATCCTGATTCGTCAGGTGCTCAGGGGCAAGTACTCCTGATGGATAGTAATACTATAGGAGTTTGATCTAGAATTTTCCAAAGCCACATCAAAGAAATCCTTGGTCTTTGTAGAGCTCATGTGTGATCTTCCCTTTGCTTTGATGGAATCTGAGCCCAGTGATTCATTTCGGGATGATTTCCTATTCCTGATTAGCACTACTGATCCATGATATGGAGATTTTCTTATTTATCTCCAAACACGATGATTTCAGCCGCATTTATCCTATGACGATCGCCACCATATCTGTCACCACGTGAAATACTACCTCATCTTGAATGATACCTTGTATAGACATGGGATTGATTCTATTCTCCAGCGATGCCTCGCCCATGAGGAGGTTCAACACATGTTGAATGATTGCCACTCTGGAGCATGTGGCAGTCATTTATCTGGGATGGATACATCTCAAAAATCCTTCACGTTGGCTATTTCTGGCCTTCCATCTTCAAAAACTGTCATGAGGCTGTTAAGAAATGACCACCTTGTCAACACTTTTATCCCAAAAAGCGCACACATCCTATTCTGCTACACCCCATCATTGTCGTTGGCCCATTTTCCAAATGGGGGATTGAATTTATGCACTGTAAGCCTGCCTCAGTCGAGGGGCATGGTTAATGTTAGGTCATGATTTCGTCTTCCCTATTTTTATGCTTTTATTTATGTTTTTGAACCTTGCTAGTATTTTTGCTTCTAGGAAATTTTGTTTATAAAGGTTAATTTTGAGTTCAAGCTTTAATTTTCATGATTTTGATTTTTCTTAAGCCTGCTTTTATAAATTTTGCATAGATTTCATTCTTGAAGGGTTCTACAAGGTATATATGGATTAAATGGTTTCATAAATGACACTAAGGTCGAGATTAATCATATAAACCAATTCTTAAACTTTATTAGTGGCCTAATGATGTGAAATTATGTGATTGGACTTTCTTGTAGCGCAAGAGCAAAATTAATATACTAGAGCGCTACAAGAAAGTTGTGAATGCCAAAATCATCATTTTTCAGTCTGATTTTTTCAGGTGTCTTGTCCCTGAGGTGTTAATCACATCATTTGTTACATTTGATACGTGTCTTGCATAATTTATCATTGAAACAGGTGGATGATGATCATATGAGGTAGATCATGATGACTGCATACAGCACAGGGTGAATGATGACAGTGAGTACAATGAGGCAGAGTTTTTTGCGAATATGTTCCTGATCTGAAGGATATTGAAAGTCGTAGTGAGAACACACTGCTAAGAAAACGTGGTTTTTACAACTAAATGAGGAAGTAGGGCTTTCCAGCAGTGACATTTTGAAGTGGTCTGGAAAGTTAGAGATAGCTGGAACATGAAATTCGACACCTAACCCTTGAAGAGATTGCATTCCAGCGCTCGTATTGAGTTTCTGAGCAGGTACCCCGCGTGTCATTTGCTAGGATTGGATTCATTTGGGGCTTTTCTAATAAAAACCTTAATGTTGAAATTCGAAGGAAGGATATGATTTTTTCACTTAATAGATTGTGAATTATGAACTATTAACAAATATATCCAAATATTCATCATTTAGAACGGTAAAATTCAAAGACGAACTGTTGAAGTTCCCTGAACTATGTGATTAGGTCAAACTGTTGAAATTTAGCCTGAAGATTCCCTGAACTGTGTGTTAGGGCAGACTATGATGATTTGAAGATAAATAGACCGTGGAATAATTGACAGGTGCTGTAAACCATAGTGAAAATGAAGAAAAGTGGAAAAACAAATAGAGCTGAGCCCACTGACCTAAGTTGGATAGATAATTTTCCAGAATGTGCAGAGTTATTTTATAATGCAAGATGGTTGACATTTTTCAAAAAGATTGATGGATATCATGTAGAGGTCTCCCATAAATTTGCTCAGTGCTATGATAAAGACACTGTGTCTTTTGATACTTTACAATTCAAATTGACCAAGGAGTTGATAGATGAGGCAACAGGCATCAGGAATGAGGGAGAATTATGGTTTAAGAAGATTCCATTCAGCTTCAATGCATAAAAGTACTTACTCCCTGGTGTAATTGCAGATTGGGGTAAAGGTGTACCCATTCATAAATTCAAGCCTGAATGGATAGAGCCCCTTAAGGTTTTACAGAGTTATATTACCTATGAGGGAAGATATGCCTTCGTTTTCAAATACCACTTTAGATTTCTTCAACATATCAGTAATGAGTCCAAGATGAACTTGCCCTTATTCTTTCTAAAGAGTCTGCAAAAGATGTCTTGCAGAATTAAGGAGCACCAAAATCATACTAAACAGTCCATTTTCCACCATGGACTTATCAAACTCATCATAAACACTGTTTTGTAGAGTAAGGGAAAAACTTGGGAGTATTTTCTTTTCTGGTCAGGTTTTCAAAATGGTCAAGAAGGACAGTCTCATAGAAGACAAGCTGATAAAGGATAGACTTTGATCAGAAAGCTCAGGAAAAAGGTAAAGGTCAAATAGGAATATAGGGTTAAATTACAGGAACTTTCAGATCATGCAAATGAAGACTTTGAACCTAAACAGCACCTTGATGACATTGAGAGAAAAAATTTACAGTCAAATATCAAAAAGATCGAGCCTGTTGAAAATGATGTACCAGCAGAGACAATTTCTGCTGAAAAGGATATTGAAGTTCAGAGAAGATTTCAGATGAGAAAGAGGATATTGAAGTTCAAAGACATAGTCCTATCACAGTTCTATCAGAAGATGAGAAATTCCTGTTTGAGGATGATAAATTCCCTGTCACCAATGCAACTAGGGTTTGTACTAAAAGGGAATTTCACAGCTAGGGTGATGAGGTAGCATTACCAAAAATAAAGAAACTAAAAGTTGTTGAATTTTCCTCAGTTACCCATCAGGGTAAGACTTTCAAAATGTTAGGGGAGACCAAAAACCAGACCTAGAAATAAGCTCCTGTGTGGAGACCAAAAACCAGACCTAGAAATAAGCTCAGACTGAATATGAAGAAGTTGCTAAATCCTAAATTGCACAAAGAAAGAGTAACAGTGATAGATGATTCTTCATCTGATGAAAAATTGAATGATGACAAAGGTGACAGTAAGGGTAAAAGGTCAATGGAATTAGAAAGAGAGCCTGTCCTTACTAATACTAAACTGTCTAATATATTTCTAGAGGTACGAAGTCAGATGTTGCAAGAACAACAAGAAGGTGAGATAAAGGATTCTTACTCAGAAAAGAAGGTAGTGGTTGAGGAAAAGGTTCCATGTGAAGATGAGACTGAAGAACAACTAGGTCTTCCTGAAAATCCTACAGAATTGTTGCGAGAAGATGAAGAAATTTATAAAAGATTAAATATTCCATGGCTTCTAAATGAGATGCAGACCATAGCAGGAAATAAAACCTTTGATTCAAAAAAAAGAGAATTTACAGAGAAGTGTAAAACAATATAAGTATCAGGTGGAATACATGCAAGAGACAAATGATGGCTTGGTCATGGCTAATAGAAGACTCAAAGAGGATTTTGATGAGGTGAATAGCCACTATCAGGAGCTGATTGCAGTTTCCAGAGAGGCATTGAAAAGGAAGAGGAATACAGAAGGTCAATTTACAATGTTGAATCAAACCATCCAAGATATGTAGCAGCAAAATGAAGAACTAACTAGAAAGTTTGCAGATATGGAAGCAAATCAACTAAAAGCAAGAAGAAAAGCCCAAGCCCTAGAAGGGATAGCCTTGTTAGCTGAAGTAGCTAAGGATCTGTAAAGTTTGTTAAGATAATCAGTTGTTAGTTAGGTTTTGAAAATTACTTTACTTTTGTAATTATTATTTAGATGAACTATTTCGATGGGTAGGATGAAAAGCAGTTAGGGTTCAGTTCCTTAACCAATTTTGGAGGATAGTATTAATGTATGTCAGAAAGAGGATAGTATTAATGTATGTCAGAAAGAGGATAGATGGTTCGATATTTTGGCTAGCAAGAGGAGGTCTTTAGACTTGTTCATAAGCTAATTAAATGACTCTTATGTTTATTTGAAATACTAATTATGAAATATATGCTCTATTTACCCTTCAGCTTGTTCTCTAGCTTCATTTATAACCTGTTTTAGTTACTCAGATTGGTAACTTCATTGTTGGTTTAAAGTTTTTTTACTTGGAATGCTTATTATCTATGGATGAACTTCAGTGTTGTTTTTTGTTGGATAATGGTTATTATGTTATGCATCTCAACCTTTCTATACTTATGATTTAGTGTTTATTTGGATTTATGAATGCATTCCCTCTTTTCATCAAACTTCTCAACCAAAAAACCTTGAAAACCCTAAAAACCCTATTTTGTTTTATTGAGATATTTGAGATTGTGTTGGCTTGTTCTCTTGTAGTTTGGGAACAATTTCTGGCATAAACATCTTTGGCACTGTTGCCGGGGAACGAAGTTGAAAACATATTTTTCCTTGGGATACTTATCATTTCACTGGTTTTAAGAGGTGAACTTAAACCAGCAAATCTTAAAGACTACTTTTCACCAGTTTGTCACAGTGGCTACTAGGGGAATTGGAACTAGAAACAAACCTATTTCACCTTTGCAGTTGGGTGTTTCAGACCTAGAACAGATACTGAAAATAGCAAGGAATATTAGAAGGTCTCAGTCATCACCAACCCTATATAGCCCTGATCAGTTAGATAATTCATCACCTTTATCTGTTTTGAGAAAATAAGAAGAAACTTCACCTTATTTAAAGCCTATAATTCCTGTCAGTAACTTTCAAGTTTTCACTGATCCTCAGTCCTTCAAAAAGGCAAAAACAGTATCTCTTGGTAAAATTCCTCTATTTCATCTGAAAGTTGGTAAAACCCCTTTTTAGCCAAGTTCTAGTCAAATCTCTCCATCACCAAAGTCATTCAACCTTAAAATGGCATCCCAAAATCAGCCTATAGATATGATGGACCGAATGGTTGCAGCCAGGTATGCACCATTAGTTTTTCCTCACCCTTTGAATGCACTTCCTGGAGGTGATTATCAGAAATACCTTCCTAGGTTTAATGGACAGGGTGAAACTACAGCTGAAGAGCACTGGGAAGCCTTTCTTAGTTATGCTGATAACCATAATATTGAAGCTAAGGACGTATGTATGAGGATGTTTGTGCAGAGCCTTAATGGAGATGTCAGAAAATGGTTTAGGGAGTTTCCTGCAAACTCTATCACCATCATAGAAGAGCTTCAAGATCTTTTCATGAGACAATGGGGTGACACCAAAGATCATACTTATTATATAACTGAGTTTGAAGCCTTTAGGAGAAAGAAGTATGAAACCATTGCAAACTTTTCAAAGAGATTCAATAAAATGTATGGCAGAATTCTTGCAGAAATAAAACTTTCAGAAACATCTGCAAAAATCACATATGCAAATGCTTTCGACCATGAATTTTCCTTACTACTAAGAGAAAGAAGACCTGTTTCTTTACTAAACATGCATGATGCAGCATTAGAGGTTGAGTCTAATATATTGGATTCCAATAGATTGAAGAAGGAAATAGCTCAATAGATGTATGATAGGAAAGGTAAGAAGGAAGCAGCTCTAGGGGTTTCAACATCCCATTCTATAGAAGGTAAAATTGATGAGATGGCCAAGTTAGTGAAGATTTTGACTGCAAAATTAAACAAGTTAGAACTAGAAAGAAACCCTAACAATCAAAACCAATTCAGAAGACAGTTTTCTCCTCGCTTCATACCTAGAGAATGAAGAAATAATGATATACAGTGGGAAAGGAGAGAGACTGAGGATCAAAGGGTACCCCCACCTCTTCAAAACAATTTTGTTGAAGAAGAAGAGATTGAAGAGGAAGTGTTATTTGAGGACACAGATCAAGATATAAACTATTTTGGAGAACAGTTGACAGAGGGTTTTGTCACTGAGGAATAATTTTTAAATGCAGAATATTATAATGCTGATATGTTTGAAATAGAAGATGATTTAAATCAGAAAATGACTGCTGTAACTACTGATATCTATTAGAATGAACCAAAGAAGACTTTGAATTTGAGATCAGGCCCAAAGTAGGTAGTACAAAACCCAAAGAAGAAGGTATTTGTACCTACTAAACAACAATTTGATCATGTGTCAGAGAAAAAACAAATTCAGGATAAGCAAAAGAAGATTATGGAGGTTGAAGAGGTAAATAAAACTATGCAGAATTTTAATCTGGAAAATGAATTAGGAAAAATAAATATTCCTATGCCTTTTATTGAATTAATGAAAAATCCTTCTTCCAAAGAATCAGTTCTTAAAATGATTGGTTCAGAAAACAATCAGCCTCTTTCTGATACAGTGAATTTGCAAGAAGAAAATCCTAAGATCTTTATTGGATCAACTTTGGATGAAAAAACTAAGAATGAAGCAGGTGCTTCACCTCCATTCTACATTACACTAACTATCCATGAACAAATGATACATAACTATGTTTTAGATTTAGGAGCATCACATAAACTAATGCCAAAGGTTGTCATGGAGGCTTTAGGTCTGAGTATAACAAAACCCTACCATGATCTGTATGCTTTTGACTCACGATCTGTAAAGTGTTTGGGTGTGATTAAAGATATGGTTGTCAGTCTAGATCAATTACCAATGAAAAGTGTGATCATGGATGTGGTAGTAGCAGATATCACACCTAAATTTGGGTTACTTCTCTCTAGGTATTGGGCAAAGAAAGTTGGTGGAACTTTACAAATGGATTTAACATATGCTACTATTCTTTTGTTTGGAGGAGAAAACAAAAGATTGTACAGAGAGATTTAGTTTGCCTATATTGTGACAGATGACAAGAACCCTACAAACCATCCTTTGTATGCTATTGATAAAGATTTGGGTACTTGCATGTTACATTTTAGCGATGATGACAATATTGTTGGTTTGTTACAGGTTGAAAAGGAACAACCAATTAAATGCAGCAAGGAACAAGAAGATGAGCTTTGGCAATTATACTTTGATGGATCATCTTGCAAAGAAGGTGCTGGAGCAAGAGTTCTTCTCATATCCCCGGGTGGTGAAACAGTAAAGCTGATGTATAAATTAAAATTTATTACTACAAATAATATTTTTGAATATGAATCTTTGCTGTTAGGATTGAAGGATGCTAAAGATTTGGGCATTCAGTAGATTTCTGCATATGGCGACTCCGATTTAGTTGTTCAGCAGGTGAGGAACAACTATCAAGTGAAACAAGATTTGCTAAAAGTCTACTAAAATGAGGTATGGGACATGATCAACAATTATTTTGTAGCTTTTAACATTACCTATATTCCAAGGGATCATAATCAGACTGCTGATTCATTGGCCTTAGCAGCTACACATTTTAGAATTCCCAAAACCACACAGTTGAGGTATCCCATTGAGGTTAGGTACAGACCTTCTGTACCTGATAATGTAAAGCAGTGGAGAGTGTTTGAAGATGATATTGAAATTAAAATATTTCTAGAGCTTACACATGAATTTTCTAATTCCCTGATTGATCAAGAAGAAGATGATGAGGATGAAGATGTTGAAGAGATTGTTGAACATGAAATTGCTGGCCAAAATATTATTGAATTGAAAGGCAATTTCATCCCAAAAGGTTTGGTACCTTTAGAAAGGATATTTTCAAAAGATGATACACCTCTAAAACCTATTGTATAGTATTAAGAAGAGAATGTGGTGGATTGTAACATTGGTACAGTAGAACATCCTAGAATGGTGAAGATTTCAAAAGCACTCATAGCAGAACAGAGAAACAAGTACATTAAATTGTTAAAGGAACATGTTGATGTATTTGCATGGTCTTATGAATAATTGAGAACATATGATACGAGGATTATACAACATAAAGTACCTTTAAAACTGAATGTTGAACCATTTCGTCAGAAATTGAGGAGGATTAATCCAACCTTGTTTCCTGTCATTGAAAAAGAAGTAAAGAAGTTATTAGATGCCAAGATCACTGTTCCTCTTAGGTACTCTTCATGGGTGGCCAATCTAGTTCCTGTTAGGAAAAAGAATGGAGAAATTAGATTGTGTGTTGACTTTAGAAACTTTAATAGATCTTCACTAAAGGATAATTATCCTCTACCTAAAATTGAGAAAATATTGCAGAAGGTTGTTGGGGCACATAGGATTTCTATGGTTGATGGCTTCTCAGGATACAATTAAATTTCTATGCATCCTGATGATAAAGAGAAAACAGCTTTTACTACTCCCTGGGGAACTTTCATGTATGATAAGATGCCTTTTGGTTTAATGAACACTGGAGAAACTTTTCAGAGGGCTATGGATATAGCCTTTGTTGGGGAAAAGGACAATTTTGTGGTAATTTACTTAGATGATATTACTATATTTTCACAATCAGACGATGAACATCTAAAAAATTTGAAACAAACTTTCCTAAAATGCAGAAAATTTGGTTTATCCTTGAATCCAAAGAAGTCACACTTTGTTGTACAAGAAGGCAAATTACTGGGTCATTTAGTTTCAGCTGATGGTATAAGGATTGACCTAGAAAGGGTGAAAGAAATATTGAAGATAAGTCTGCCAAGGAGTAAAAAAGATGTCCAATCTTTCATTGGTAAAATCAACTTTCTGCGTTGGTTTATACCGAACTTTGCTAAGACTATCAAGCAGATTACAGCCATGCTAAAGAAGGATCAAGAAGTCAAGTGGACCACTAAAGCAAAGAACTCATTTGAAAAAATCAAGATGGATCTTATCGAAACTCCTGTATTAGTAAGTCCATATTTTACTAGATAATTTCTAACCTTTTCCTTTGCCTCTGAAGATACATTAACTGTTGTTTTGTTGCAGAAAAATAAGGATGGTCTAGAACAGCCCATTGCATTCTTCAACAAAACTCTCAGAGATTCTGAATTAAAATACAGTATCTTGGAAAAACAGGCTTATTCTTTGGTAAAATCTTTGAAATTCTTCATAATCTATGTTTTGCATTCCAAATTTATTTCATATGTGCCTAATGCTGTTGTAAAAGATGTTTTGACATAGCCTGACAGCGAGGGAAACAGAGGCAAGTGGATTGCTAAAATCATGGAGTATGATGTAGATATCAGACCTAACAAACTAGTGAAGGGACAAGGTTTGGCCAAGCTGTTGGCTGAATCAAATTTCCAAGCTTTAGGATTGCATTTGATGGAAGAAGAGCCAGCTCAGGAAGAAAAGGCACAACTATACAGATTGAAGATAAAAGACAGATTTGACAAGAAAATCAAAGATAATACTTTCTCAATAGGTGACATGGTTCTAAGGTGGGATGCTAGGAAAGAGAAAAAAGGGAAACATGGCAAATTTGATAACCTCTAGTTTAGCCATTTCCAAGTACCTAAGTTTTTGGAAAATAACACTTTTGTTCTACAGACTTTGGAAGGTGAGGAATTGTCAAGTCCAGTTAATGGACGATTCCTCAAGCATTTCTACAGTTTTTGAGGGGAATTTTAGTTTTCATTGTATATACCGGTGTGAGTAAAACACAATAAGGACTCCATAACCCAATGGAAATTTTGCATATTAGCAGGTAGCAATAAAGAAGTCACTGGTCTACAGGTTCTTGAAGCCTCACAAGGAGGACTTCATCCCGCAGTAGGAGCCAGATGTTAGGTCATGATTTTGTCTTCCCTAGTTTTATGATTTTATTTATGTTTTTGAACCTTGCTAGTATTTTTGCTTCTAGGAAATTTTGTTTATAAAGGTTAATTTTGAGTTCAAGCTTTAATTTTCATGATTTTGATTCTTCTTAAGCCTGCTTTTATAAATTTTGCTCAGATTTCATTCTTGAAGGGTTCTACAAGGTATATATGGATTAAATAGTTTCATAAATGACAATAAGGTCAAGATTAATCATATAAACCAACTTTTAAACTTTATTAGTGGCCTAATGATGTGAAATATGTGATTGGACTTTCTTGTAGCGCAAGAGAAAAATTAATACACTAGAGCGCTACAAGAAAGTTGCGAATGCCAAAATCATCATTTTTCAGTCTGATTTTTTCGGGTGTCTTGTCCCTGAGGTGTTAATCACATCATTTGTTACATTTGATACGTGTCTTGCATACTTTATCATTGAAATAATAGGATTATGATCATATGAGGTAGGTCGTGGCGACTGCATGCAGCACAGGGTGAATGATGACAATGAGTAGAATGAGGAAGAGTTTTTCGGGAATATGTTCCTGATCTAAAGGATATTGAAAGTCGTGGTGAGAACACACTGCTGAGAAATTAGGGTTTTTACAACTGAATGAGGAAGTAGGGCTTTCCAGCAGCGACAGTTTGAAGTGTTATGGATAGTTAGAGACAGCTGGAACATGAAATTCGACACCTAACCCTTGAAGAGATTGCATTCCAGTGCTCGTATTGAGTTTCTGAGCAGGTACCCCATGTGTCATTTGCTAGGGTTGGCTTAATTTGGGGATTTTATAATAAAATACTTAATGTTGAAATTCGAAGGAAGGATATGATTTTTTCACTTAATAGACTGTGAATGATGAACTATTAACAAATATATCCAAATATTCATCATTTAGAACAGTAAAATTCAAAGCAGAACTGTTGAAGTTCCTTGAACTATGTGATTAGGTCAGACTGTTGAAATTTAGCTTGAATATTCCTTGAACTGTGTGTTAGGGAAGACTGTGATGATTTGAAGATAAATAGACTATGGGATAATTGACAGGTGCTGTAAAACATAGTGAAAATGAAGAAAAGTGGAAAAAAAAATAGAGCTGAGCCCACTGACCTAACTTGGATAGATAATTTTCCAAAATGTGCAGAGCTATTTTCTATTGCAGGATGGTTGAAATTTTTCAAAAAGATTGATGGATATCATGCAGAGGTCTCCCATAAATTTGCTCAGTGCTATGATAAATCCATTGTGTCTTTTGATACTTTACAATTCAAATTGACCAAGGAGTTGATAGCTGAGGCAACAGGCATCAGGAATGAGGGAGAATTATGGTTTAAGAAGGTTCCATTCAGCTCCAATGCACAAAAGTACTTAGTCCCTGGTGTAATTGCAGATTGGGGTAAAGGTGTACTCATTCATAACTTCAACCCTGAGTGGATAGAGCCCCTTAAGGTTTTACATAGTTATATTACCTGTGAGGGAAGATATGCCTTTGTTTTCAAATACCATTTCAGATTTCTTCAGCATCTCAGTAATGAGTCCAAGATGAAATTGCCCTTCTTATTTCTAAAGAGTCTGGAGAAAATGTCTTGCAGAATTAAGGAGCACCAAAATCATACTAAATAGTCCATTTTCCACCATGGACTTATCAAACTCATCGTAAACATTGTTTTGCAGAGTAAGGGAAAAAATTGGGAGTATTTCCTTTTCTGGTCAGGTTTTCAAAGTGGTCAAGAAGGACAATCTCATAGAAGAGAAGCTGATAAAGGACAGACTTTGATCAGAAAGCTCAGGAAAAAGGTAAAGGTCAAAGATGAAGACATGGTTAAATTAGAGGAAGTTTTAGATCATGCAAATGAAGACTTTGAACCTAAACAACACCTTGATGACATTGAGGGAAAAAATTTACAGTCAGATATCAAGAAGATCTAGCCTGTTGAAAATGATGTACCAGCAAAGACAATTTCTGCTGAAAAGGTTGTACCTGCAGAGAAGATATTAGATGAGAAAGAGGATATTGAATTTCAAAGATAGAGTCCTATCACAGTTCTATCAGAAGATGAGAAATGCCTATTTGAGGATGATAAAGTCCCTGTCACCAATGCAACTAGGGTTTGTACTAAAAAGGAGTTTCATAGCCAAGGTGATGAGGTAGCATTACCAAAAAGAAAGAAAGTAAAAGTTGCTAAATTTGCCTCAGTTACCCATCAGGGTAAGACTTTAAAAATGTTAGGGGAGATTGCTCCTATGTGGAGACCAATAACCAGACCTAGAAATAAGCTCAGACTGAATATGAAGAAGTTGCTGAACCCTAAATTGAACAAAGAAAGAATAACAGTGATAGATTATTCTTCATCTAATGAAAAATTGAATGATGGCAAAGGTGACAATAAGGGTAAAAGGTCAATGGAATCAGAAAGAGAGTCTGTCCTTACTGAAACTAAATTGTCTAATATATTTCTAGAGGTATGAAGTCAGATGTTGCAAGAACATCAAGAAGGTGAGATAAAGGCTTCTTACTTCAAAAAGAAGGTAGTGGTTAAGGAAAAGGTTCCATGTGAATCTGAGACTAAAGAACAACTAGGTCTTCCTAAAACTCCTACAGAATTGTTGCCAGAAGATGAAGAAATTTATAAAAGATTAAATATTCCATGGCTTCCAAATGAGATGCAAACCATAGCAGGAAATAAAACCTTTGATTCAGAAAAAGAGAATTTACAGAGAAGTGTAAAACAATATAAGTATCAGGTTGAATACATGCAAGAGAAAAATGATGGCTTGGTCATGGCCAATAGAAGACTCAGAGAGGATTTGGATGAGGTGAATAGCCACTACCAGGAGTTGATTGCAGTTTTCAGAGAGGCATTGAAAAGGAAGAGGAATACAGAAGGTCAATTTACAATGTTGAAGCAAACCATCCAAGATCTGTAGCAGCAAAATGAAGAAATAACTATAAACATTGCAGATATGGAAGCAGATCAATTGAAAGCAAGAATAAAGGCCCAAGCCCTAGAAGGGATATCCTTTTTAGCTGAAGCAGCTAAGGATCTATAAAGTTTGTTAAGATAATCAGTTGTTAGTTAGGTTTTGGAAATTACTTTACTTTTGTAATTATTATTTATATGAAATATTTCAATGGGTAGGATGAAAAGTAGTTAGGGTTCAGTTCCTTAACCAATTTTGGAGGATAGTATTAATGTATGTCAGAAAGAGGATATATGGTTTGATTTTTTGGCAAGAAAGAGGAGGTATTTAGAATTGTTCATAAGCTAAGTAAATGACTCTTATGTGTATTTGAAAGACTGATTATGAAATATATGCTCTATTTACCCTTCAGTTTGTTCTCTGGCTTCTTTTATAACCTATTTTAGTTACTCAGATTGGTAACTTCATTGCTGGTTTAATTTTTTTTTACTTGGAATGCTTATCATCTGTGGATGAACTTTAGTGTTTTTTTCTGTTGGATAATGGTTATTATGTTATGCATATCAGCCTTTCTATACTTATGATTTAGTGTTTATTTGGATTTATGAATGCATTCCCTCTTGTCATCAAACTTCTCAACCAAAAAATATTGAAAACCCTAAAAACCCTTTTTTTTTTATTGAGATATTTGAGATTGTGTTGGCTTGTTCTCTTGTAGTCTGGGAACAATTTCATGCATAAACAGTTACATCATCGTAGCTGTTGACTATTTTACAAAATGGGTTGAGGCCATGCCTACATATGCAGAATATGATAAGACTACCACTCTCTTCTTGTTCAACCATATCTTAGCTAGATTTCGAGTCCCATTGTCCATCGTTACTGATCACAGATCACATTTCTGTAATCAAATGATGGAGGAACTGAGTTCCAAGCTAGGTTTTCACCATGAAAACTCTATACTATATTATCCACAAGCTAATGGTCAGGTAGAGGCCATTAACAAAGTTTTGAAAACTATGCTTCGTCGGATGGTTGGAGATCATAAATCCAACTGGCACCACATTATTTTCTTCGCTCTTTGGGATTATAGGAATAAGGTGAAAACAGCCACTTGTTTCACACCATTCTATCTTATCTATGGACTTGAAGCTGTCTTACTGATTCAATGTCAGATTCCATCTTTACAACTTGCTGTCGAACTTCTCCCAGACACTTCCGAAGAGGAAGAAATATTTTTGTACTTAAATAACCTTGACGAGACTCAGAGAGATGCTACCTTGGCTAATGAGTCACATAAGAAACACGTCAAGGTGCAGTATGATAAATTCGTCCAACCTCGTGCCTTTAACGAGGGTGACCTAGTTTTGACTTACGACCAAAGATATGACAAACTAGGGAAGGGTAAGTTTGAGTCCATGTGGTACGGACCTTTTGTCATTTCTTAGAGAAAGGAGCCTACGATCTCGTTAACTACGATGGAATCCCTTTGGGGCAACCTCGCAATGGGTTGTACCTGAAAAGGTACTATGCCTAGGTCTTTCTTGGATGGTATCTTGTATATATGTATATTGCTTGGCTTTCAGTGTGCTTTTAGTATTTTCAAGATGATTTTGATTTTAGTGTCTGCATTTGTTTATACCATGTTTTGGCCATGCAGAGTAGATGGATTTCTATGGCTTTGCTAATGGTGCTTTCCACCACACCTTGAATCTCACCTCTACTGCTTGGGTCCTCTATTCCCCGGCTGAAGATTTGGTCAGTTCAGGAGTGGTTTGTATTGGTCTTGCTACCAATAACATCATCGAGTATCAAGCAGTCGTCAGTCTTCTGATTGAAGCTGCCTCCCAAGATGTTCGCAATCTAGTAGTCTTGATGGAATCAGAAATTGTGGTTTGTCATCTAAACTATGTCTACACCATTAGAAACCCTATGCTTCTCCACCTCTTTCGGAGAGTACGC